>WBNM01006306.1:38949-80981 GCA_013399055.1 Ramphastos sulfuratus
GGGCAGGGAATGAGCTGAGCAGAGCTGAAGAACGGGTAGGCTGCCATCCAAGCTCCTTGGCCAGCTCCCAACCATCCCCACGCCTGGAATCTCACTGAACAAAACCTCTGAAATCTAGCACTGCTGCCGAAGCCTGTTTTTTCTCTGCTCCCTAGCGTCACTTCCATGGACTACTCCAGAGCAGTGCACGTGGTCTGGGGTGGGGGGGGCTTTGCTGTTCACATGTTGGGGAGGGACACGCTCCCTTCCACTATGGACAGGCAGAGCAAGAAAGGGAGGAGCAGGCTAACGAGAACTGAACCCCCTACTTGGCCCAGCATCTTTTCAAAGCAGTGATGGGTTAGGAGCAGAGCTAGCAGCTTTCCAGTCCTTCCTGCTACCTCCTCCCCCTGAAAAAAGACAGACTCTGTTCTAAAGACATAGCAGTGCTCCTTCCACAATGCTCTATTTAAAGGAGAATTTTGTAATGGCTCGGGGAATAGGAGAGTTTTGAAGTTTGCCACACTCTGCCAGGAACGTATAAAATACTCACTGTGCAAGGCAAACCTTTTTCGCCTGATGAAGGGAACAGCCCATCTGGGTGGCCACGCTGCCTTCTCTTCTCTCTATTATTAATTGTTACTATCAGCATTTTCAATGGACCCAGATGAGCCTATCTGCACCCAAGACTGATGTGCTGCTAGTTCAGTCGGTTTTGAAGCTGATTGGCAAGAGCTCTGGGATCATGGTGAGTAAAGACAACCATCATCTCCCTACGTCATTTTCCAGGAAGCTTAGAAACGATTCAAGGTTTCCTGTACGTGTGACTGTCGAGCTTTCACATCTCACTCCATCTTCACATACGTAGCCTGCTTGAAAGCTTGTCCTTTTAAAAGATAAAATAGTTCAGGCAGCTCCCGATTTCACCTACCAGCTCTTAACCATGGCTTCGAGATTCCTTTTCCCCAGTACTGTTCTCTGAAGCACATTTAACCGTTCAAGCAGCAGAGCAGGATGCCAGCCTAAGCCAGGGGAGTTTGCTCCCCCAAAGAGGGAGCTCAAAGGAGCACTACTAGACTCAGCTTTACTGAGTTCTACTTTATCCCCTTCTCCTCTGGCATACAACTGGGAATTGTAAACACATTTTCCTACAGTTTCCATAAATCACTTTATTCATTCGAAGTGAGGCAAGGAGGCAGACTAACTGACAGAGCTGGTGAAAACAGACATGCTTTCAGGCTTCCAAGCCCTTCTCTGGATGTCCATAAAGGAATTTCAGAGTTTCTGACCATCAAAGCTTAAGACAACACTCCTGCTTGTTCTCTACAGTTCAAACCATCTCATCCCTTTCTTGTTCCTCCTTCTCTTCCAGTTATATGCCTGTGATAAAGGAATCCTTTTAAAAACCGCCGACATTTGATCTGGTTCAGTTCTGCTAATCTCAAAAACTTTGCTCCAAGTCTTTCCAGATGAAGCTCCCACTAGGAAAAGGAAAACACCAAACTCAGAGATCAGGTTGGTCAAAGATCAATGCAAAATGAGATACACCCACACCCTCCTAAGTGTCAGAAGACAGAGCTGACCTCATAGGGCCATAATGGGGACAGCAAATCAATAGTAACCCACCAAAAGACAAGATGTGACAGGCAGCAAAGAGCCACATCAATGGATGATCTTCCATGCAGCTATTTTGGCCAAGCAGACATCCCAGCCAGATGTATCTCTGCTGCATTTCCACCCATCTGCCAATAAACCTGACTTTAGGGGCAAGTGTTAAGAGCCGAGATGGGATGCAATGTCACCTTGCTGTTCTAACAAAAGGGTGCTGCGGGGGTTTGGTCTGCAAGGTGAGTTTCCATCTTACTTCAATTTGTGGAATCAGAAAGCTGAAGAAACAGGCAAAGGAGAAAAAAAAAAAAGATTTGTCCAGAGACTGAGGCAGGGGGGGTGGGGGTGTTACTTGGAGGTCTTCCCCAATATTACCCACCAGTTAGCTCCATCACTGGAAGATCCAGACTCCAAAGCTGAACCGCGGCTGCTGACAAGGCTCCAATTTGCTGGTTTTGCCCATTTAGGGCCATCACACAGGTCTCAGAGCCAGAGTAACCCTAGCATTGTTTGGGAGCTGTTTTTTTTCTTAATTGAAATACAAAAGTAGTATGTTTTGTTCTTTTTTCATCTGCATGTCATTTAGCTTCCTTTTATTGGCTCTGCAAGCTCTGCAGACAGAGTTGGGAAAAAATGCAGTTGGGGCTCTGTGGAAGAGATAATCAGCCTGGAGCGGGTGGTTCTCGGAGTCAAGCATCATTCACTAAAGACAGAAAAGCTCATGCAATGTCTAACTATGCCTCTGAGCCCCCTTAGTGACAACCCTTTGCTCTCCAGAGGATGGAGGTACACACACGTGGTAAGAGAAGCATTGTATTCAATCACAGAACTGGAAAAGGCCTTTAAGCTTGCCCGAGCAGGCTGTACTCAGGATGTTCTACCTTGTCACTGCTCAAACCCTCTCTGAAGTCTTCAGTAATTGGCAGTTTAGCATAGGGAAGGTGCTAGAGCTGTAAAAACAGACAGGGTAAGTGATTTGGTGATCATACCAATAATACAAATGCCTTTTAATGTTAATTCTCAAAGGCTTCTAGCAGTTTAGTTTAAAATGCCTCTCAAGATGGAGGGGCTTTTCTTGGAAATCACAACACACTTGTCCCTCCCCACTCGTCAAGGGAGACAGGAAGGTAAAGAAAAGAAAGTGGAACTGAATGCCAAGAGGGATGGTGGAAAAGGGTTAAGAAGTCACACTTCCACTGACACATTTATGCCACCCTGTCCAGTGGGCATGGACGACAAAGAGCTTCCTACAGCCAGATTCACTTTCAGAATGCACAGAGCTGCTCGACAAAAGCGACAGCATCAAACCCCAGAGCCCACAGAAAACCACCCATCCCCAGGCAGACAAATACCAAAAGACAGATGTGAACAGCAAGGGTTCATCCAAGCAGGACCAGCTACTTTCTGAAATCTCAGGTAATTAAAACCACAGGGGAAAAAATTAATGAAGACAGTAAGAAAAAAGCCATTCGGGGGAGTTAAAGCAAAACAACAATTTCACACACACACGTGTATGGAAAACAAACAACAGCAACAAAACTAACAGAAAAGCCCCCCAAGTTGCTAAGGAAGTACTGAATTTGCACCTTTTGTTCCCCAAATAAAGTTTCCCAAGCCTCAGGTGCAGATGAACCTCATCAAGTGTTTCTGGGAGACTCCATCCAGTGAATGACTCAAGCGCTTTCTGTGTCACTTCTGGCACAGGGAATATTATTTTCTCTTCTCCATCCCTCACTCCTCATCCTTGAGGGCTGCATTGGCTGTGTCCTGCCCCAAAGGTAGTGAACGAGCGTTTTGCTACTGACTTCAGCAGGATCAGAATTTGGCTCCCATAGCTGCAGGACCAAAATAAAAAGGCCTTTTGTGCCAACTGGGTTCAACTGGCAAGATGAGGGCTACATCCCCTGGGCTAGCAGAGGCAGAATGGGCTGCCGCGAGGCATTGCGGTGCTGCCACATCCAGCCTGAGGGATCACCTGAACTTGTAACCAGTCCCCACAACTTCAAAGCATCTGTCCCCCAACAGCTAAGGAGGCAAACAGGTAAAACTCTCTCCTTGGCCCTACTTGCACATTCCCCAAGCCCATGGCAGAGAGAGGGACAGTGGCCAGGTCTAAAGAAGATCCCTTGGTGGCAGGACCATAGGCCCACTCACCACATGCTCCTTGTCCTGGAGGAGCAAACCTGCCCTGGCAGCTGGGAGCCAGCCTGCCCTCTTGAGAGCACACAGGCATCGTCCTCCCATTCAAAGCTGGGAAAGAAAAGAAACAGTGAAGGGGAATGCCAGCATAAATCTGGCACCCTCTCCCCTCCCGGCCTCTCTAAAAACAAGCTGAGCAGCCCAGGTGTCAAGGTTTAACTGCAGGGCTGGAGTGAATAAGCAGCACGGACTTTCAGAGGTGACAGGCACAGCCCTCTGAAAATCACCCCCCACACACACTTTGAAGATTTCATCTGTTGACACTGGGGTCTGGAAATCCTGGCACAGCAGCATCCCTGCGAGCTAGCACAGCGTGTACCACGCGGTAACGCACGGCTACGCTCAGCCTGCTGCAGCTGGCTCACCACTGACACACTGAGGGCTTGTGGGCTCTGCTTTGTTGGGGTTTTTTTGTTTGGTTGTTTGTTTTGGGGCTCTTTTGCAAGGCTGCTTGATGTAGATTGTACGTGTTTGAGTGTAATGCATCCACACTGCCTGGCTAGAGAGAGGACTCCTGCCAACCTCTGGCTGGTTAAGAATTGCCTCTTGTCACACGAGTTAGGAAACAAAACCCTCAGCCCTAAACCAGAGGCACAGGGAACAGAGCTGTGCTGGGGTTTCGTGTTCTCCAGGCCCAGTGTTCAAGCACTCCCCATTTACAAGGTTTGTTTTTCCCAACGCATTTTGCATTAATTCTGGCTGTGCCTTTTTTTTTTTTTTTTTCCTTCTTTCTTTAAGCTGAGTGAGGTTTAATAAGCACTTACCAGACTCTCCTTTAGTGCTGTATCAAAAAATTGGCCTCCTGGGTAGCTCTGCTTCCAGAGTAGAGGGAATTCGGTTTATGTTTGCACGCCTTGGCTGCAAGGCTGCCAGTGCCAACAGCAACTGTAAGGGCCAAGTATTTCTCACTTATTTTATAGAGACCTACCCCTTTCCATCTCCTGTGATGGATGGGTGAACCATCCAGAAGCAGCAGAGGCAAGCAAAGTGTTCAGCACCTCACTCCTGCATTTCACAAGAGACTTTAAAGGGCAACAGAGCACTGGAACGGAGTGCCCAGAGAGGAGGTGAAGTCTCTGTCTCTGGAGACATTCAAAACCCACCCAGACATGTTCCTGTGTGACCTCCTTCAGGTGAACCTGCCTTGTCAGGGGGGTTAGACTCTATGGTCTCCAGAGGTCACTTACAATCTTTACTGTTCTGCGATTCTGTGACAGCTTCCCTCTCCCTACAGTAACACAGCCTTAGCCCCTCCCTGCTTCAGGCACCCTTAGGCATAGATTGGCAGAGCACAGTTGGGAAGCTGAGGGGCAGGGGTCTTTTCAAGATCAAAATAATAACCAAATAATCCAATAATAAATTTTATTTCAAAACAAAAGCAAGTGACCTTCAGAGACTAATCTAAGCAGGAATCAGTTTGGGACTAGGCAGGGAAGTCTCCTGACAAACAGGAGGAAGTTCACTCATTTGAGGAGGATCTGCAGTCATGAAGCTCTTGTGAGGATTGACTTCAGCACTCTGCGCCTAGAGTCCCCAGGTCCCCAAAGGCACATCCACGTTAATCAGAAAGTAAGGTGAAGCCTTCCCTAGCAAATAAGCAAGGCAATTATAAAGCCAGTCAATAGCCTAACGCCAGCCAACGTGTTCCAGCGATATTTTGAAACTGTAATCTGATCCTACTGTTTCCATCCCCGTGCCTTGCCTGCTCTCCCTTGTTGCATACTGTACTATTTGAGGCCCAGAGGGCAAGGCAAGCTCTCCCTGTTTGTTAATGATCAGAAACCACGTTTGGAGCAAGAGCTCTCTCTGCACGTACCGCCCACAAGACTTTTCTTGATAGTTCCTTCAACTTGCAGCCCGTCAAAGCCCCCAGAGAAGGCTTTCAGGAAAACAAAAGTATGTAAAACAACAACAAAAACAACAACAAAAACATCACACTACAAACTCCACTTCTGCCTCCAGTTTCCAGTTCCTCTTTACCATGCTTAAAAAAAAACTACTCAAGGCAAAGCCACAGTTGAAAGCAATCTCTGACTCTGCAGTGTGTTAAGTCTTGCAGGAAACATATGCTTCTATTAAATTGGAAACAGTTCCTAATGCTGTCAGTTTGCTAAGCCTAAGATGTTCCCTTGGAACATGAAGTGGAGCCTTTTTTAACGTTTTGGGGTTTGTTGCCCTTTTTTTAAAAAAAAAAAACAAAAACAAAAACAAAAAAAACAATCCATAACTGCACACAGCAAACAGAGTATGTCTGATAAAGCTGGAATGGACTCCCATAAATATAGCTTAGCATAAATTACTGCCTCATTAAGTAATTGTTTGGAAAAAGGAGAGCAGGCCTTCTAGATTATAACCGTGTTATTAAGGGTGTTTATAATATTAGGAATTCTATCAGGGTAGGAGAACTTAATGCAAGCTTAAATCAGACCAGCACTTGTTAGCTCGTTAAACCGTTAAAGACTACCCTGGCAGAATTAGGAGGTGAACAAGAGTGCACAGGTTCTGTGTGTGGAAAGCTAGCTGGGCTATTTCAAACCTGGTGCCAGGCTCTGACAACTTCTTTTCACAGAATTGTATGGATTGGAAGTCACCTCAAAGATCATCCAGTTACAATCCCTCTGCCATAGGCAGGGACACCTCGCACCAGATCAGGTTGCTCAGTGCCACATCCAGTCTGCCCTTAAACACCTCCAGGGATGGGGGTTCCACCACCTCCCCGGGCAACCTCTTCCAGGGTCTCACCACCTTCATGGTGAAGAACTTCTTCCTAACATCCAATCTGAACCTACCCACTTCTAGCTTGGATCCATTCTCCCTAGTCCTATCACTACCTGACACCCTAAGAAGTCCCTCAACAGCTTTCCTGTAGGCCCCCTTCGGATACTGGAAGGCTACAATAAGGTCTCCTTGGAACCTTCTCTTCTCCAGACTAAATGGCCCCAACTCTCTCAGTCCATCTCTACTTCAGCGTGAATCAAGAGGGGGGACAGAGTTTAGTGGCATACTGAGGCTACAAAACATTTATTCTGAACAGGTTTCTATTCACGTAACAAGGAGGCAGAAGTCTTTACTGGAAGAAAAAGAACAGGTCTGGATTATTTTCTATCTCAAAGATCTCACACAGCCAGAATGTTGATTCTCGCATGCTCTGCTTCAGACAGGACATCCCATCAGCATCCTTCCAGCAGCACCCAGTAGATGAAAATAAGACCCCAGCCTGCCCTTTTATGGCATTGTCTTTAACTGGAAGTTATACGAAACATGTCTTCTACAAGTGCTAAAGCCACCTTGGCCCCTTGCAGGCCTGTTGCAGATGCAGACCCAGTGACCACCAACCCCAGCAGTACCTGCTTCGAGCCAGACTGAGGTGGAAGATTCTCCTCTTCCCACCCCGGAAGCCGTTTTGTCAGGGTTAATCACAGGGGAGGTTGATGTTTTGGGCAAGGTGGCCAAGTTGTCCTCTTCTTGAGTCACCTCTGTGCCAAATCCTCTTCTCCAGGCTGGCTGCACACATCATCTACTCACAATAGCACCCAAGCCACTCACCACACAATAGCCTCCTTGCTGGAGGTAGCTCGGCTGAGTCTCTGTGCTTCAAAGAGCTGGGCTAAGGTTATTCTGAAATTCAGGTCTCCACATGGCAGCGTTAAGGAGGCAGCCAGCCAGCCAAGCATGAACCATTCTACCATGCTGCATACACAGGGGCTGAGCAACTCTGCTGCCATTATCAAAAGCTCAAAGACTAGGCGCTGCATTACACACCTGGGCATCAGAAGCAGGAAATCAAAGCAACAAATGAGGCACAGCACCAGGCCAGATTCTCTGGCTTTACTACGTGATTAGCTGATTACTCAGCAGACACTGCTTGTTGTCACCCAAAAAATATGCAAGGGTTTCTACATACAAGCCTCCTTGGGAACAGCCAAGAAGCTGCTCTTGTAGCTCCACATCACAGTTTCTTCTCCCAAGTCCAGCACTCTGGGCCTCCTTACATCAAAGCAAGAGATGCTGGAACCATGGAGGATGAAACCTCCCTGTCAGTGGGCAAGGAGCCACAACGGAGCCAGTGCATGCAGCTCTGTGCTGGCAGGACCAGAGCCACAATATCTTCAAGCAGTGGAACAACAGCAATTAAGACAGCCATGTACTGCTCCAGGGCCCAGTCTAGCCAAGAGCTGACTGTCTTCCATTTCTTCCCACTGCAGGGCTGGCAGGCATCAGCAGAGCAAAAGCAGTGGTTGAAAGGAGGCACCTGAGTTGCACATTCAATTCAGAACAATCTGAAAGAGCCAATGTGGCCACCAGATAGTAACACAGGCTAGCAAACACACACTCCCTTGCCACTGCTACAATGACAAGATGCTACTGGTCAGGCTTTGAGGGTGCATGATGAAACAGCAAGGCTGGCTGTACATCCCTCCTCCCCTGCAACCTCCCTCTGAACAATAGATTATGGCAACACTGGTACAATATAGCGGCACACACACATGTCACGGTCTAGCTAATTATTTTTAGCATGGGTAGGGACTGGGTATTGCAGCCCCAGCCCCATCTTCACTGGGTGTGTGTAATTCCTGCAAAGGTTAATGAGAGCTGAGTGCATCCAAGAGAGACGAGACCCCTTTGTGTATAACAAGAGAGAGTTTTTCCTGGCGTGTGTGTAATGACTTGGATAGAATCCTCGCTTCCAAGCGGATCGCAGCATCTTCTCCCCAAAGGTATCTCGTTTTTCCCCTTTGTTGCAAGATCCTTAATAAACACATAGGGGGGGTGGAATATATATATACACACACGTACCCACACTAATGTGGAAAGAACTGAATGGTTTGCCAAAAAGTAGGTTATTGCTCTGAAAACAGTGTTGAATAAATTATCACAGTCAAACTGAAAAGCAGCGAATGGCAGGGGGTGGGAGGGAGGAAAGAAGCGGGGCGGGGGGGGAATAAGCCTCTAACAAAATATACACTGTAAAATGCAACACACATCCCAGCTATGGCAAGTCATTTTAGTTCCTGGCCTGCAGATTTTATTTGCTAACCGGTTTCTCACTAATGAGAGTTAAAAGAGAAGAAAAGAAAGGAGTTTCCCTGGCTTTTTCATTTGTTTACTTGTTTAAGCACCAATATGGCCTGAGAGTTGTTCTCAACATCTTTACTTAAATGAAAATGAACACGGCCCTGCAAACAAGTATATTCTGTGAAAAAGCACCCACTCACCCCTCAGTTTCTTTTAAAGAGGTGGAAAAGCTGTTGGGACGTTTCTCCACCACCAGACTGAACAAATAAAACAAAACAAAACAACCAAACCCACAACCCAACAAAAAAAAAAACACCCCACCAACAAATCCCCCCACCACCCCAACCCAAAAAAAAAGGAAAAATAAAAAGAAAGGTAGTTAAAGCTTGGCATGGAACTTTGCTAAGACATTGTAAAGTGACGTTAGGCAAGATGATAACTGTCGTCCTCTCAGTCCAGCCTACTAAAGCCCTTGCATTTGTTGAAATACAGCACTGTTTTCACAGCCTATGAAGGAGCCTGCTGAAAACTGATAAAGGGAACTTTGGCCAGCCTTGAACTATCCCCAACCTGCAACAGCTACAAGCTCGAGATGATCAGAGGGCTGAAGCAGCTCTCCTATGAGGACAGGCTACCAGAGTTGGGGCTCAGCCTGGAGAAGAGAAGGCTTCAAGTGGACCTTAGAGTAGCCTTCCAGTATCTGAAGGAGGCTTACAGGAAGGCTGGGGAGGGACTATTTATGAGGTCTTGTAATGACAGGACGAGGGGCAATGGGTTTAAACTGGCAGAGGGGAGATTTAGACTGGATGTTAGGAGGAAGTTCTTTCCAGTGAGGGTGGTGAGGCACTGGCACAGGTTGCCCAGGGAGATTGTGGCTGCTCCCTCCCTGGAGGTGTTCAAGGCCAGGCTGGACGAGGCCTTGAGTGACCCGTTCTAGTGGGAGGTATCCCTGCCTATAGCAGGGGGTTGGAACCCACCTAGATGATCCTTGAGGTCCCTTCCAACCTTACCATTCTATGATTCTACGAAAGAGATCCCATTTTTCATGACACCTCCTTGATTTCACAATAAAAAAAAAACCAAAACGCCAAAGCAATACCCTTTAAAAACGGTCACTGTGGGATCCACCTAACTTTCACGTGTAGTAACTTCAACATTCCCAAATAGATCACTTAAATCTACATGGGGACACCTTTTTAAGACCATATCTTAACCACATGTGCGCTAAATCTGTATTTCAAAGCAGGCTTCAGCACAGGTCAATTAACTTGGAGCAAACTTAACCAAAAGAAGCAGGGAATTAGTTTTATGACATCTATTTTACAACCTTGAGCAGGACTGTTTCGATCTTCATGTTCACCAGAAAATGACTGAATTTTGCTTTGGAAGCACTGAATTCAGATGGAGATCCAGTCAGATGGACTTAATTTTTAAATCGTAATTCAAAAATAATTTCCACTCCTAGGGTGGAGAAGAGCAAGAAACACATGCAGGTGGGATTTGGTGGGCTGGAGGAACTTCATTAGAAGTGCCTGCCTGGGTTCCAGTGAACAGACAGAGGGTGGAATATTTTGATTGTTTTCTTTGTGTGCCGTTTCTGCTACAGAATCATTCAAAAAGCATGATCCCAGTTCTACAGTCACACTGGAATCAGAAATCTGGTTTAAATCAAGACCTGCATGCAGCACTTAGAGCAGCTTTTCTCAGCACAGCCAACCGGATGGTTTTAGGTTGATCTCTAAGCCAGTCTTGCTCCTACCTAATTTTGCACCTTATCCGCAACTTGGAAATTGGGAGTGGAAATCAGAAAATCGAAACTAAACATCTTCAATTTCACATTCAGCCTGGCACAACCCATTCACCTCACCCAAGACAGCGTTACACTGATTTTCCTCACCACTGAAAAAACCACCAAGCAATCACATGGCAGCGCATATGTAACATGTATGCTCCCCTACCAGCCAGGGGAGGCAGAGCAGCAACAGGAAGCTTCCCAGCGTATTACACACACAGAAAACATTCTCCCTCTTCTACTCACTTGCAAACTATTTAAGGAATACTTTAGCTAGGGGAGGGAAGTGAAACTGTTGCTCTATTAGAAAAGCTGATTTTGCCAAACAGATGGAGGAGGAAGGTTAAGGGAGATCCCAAGCTAGATCACGGGAGGGTAACCTAAGCAGGTTACTGTACCCGTGGGATAGTCAGCGTGGAAGCACACTGGTTGAAATCCCTCTGGTCACAGCACAGGCTAAGAATGTCACTCCTCCTACAGAGGGACACATGAAGGCACAACAACAAACCAGCAACCAAAAAAAATATGCTTAAATGGAGCAGCTTCCCTCGCGTGGAGCAACCAGAAAGCAAAATGTTGCTAGTGGTTCAAAAGAAGGCAGCAGTTTGCACATGGACATCAGCCTTCTCTCTTGATGAAATGTTGTGTTTCTGAAGTATGCAAATGATCTGCCCGCACATGTGCGCACATCTACTGAACTCTGCTTCTGCTGCTTCTGCTTCGAGACCCACAGAGTGCCTGTAAAAACATGTGGAAAGTCAAAAGAGGCTGTGGAGGCACCGGAAAATGATGATGTACTTCTGACTTAGGTTCTAAAACTTCATTTTGCAGCTACCTTAAGTTAAGACAAAGCTGCCTTTAGGCATCTCAAACTAGTCAGACCTGCTGTAGCAGTTGCGTAGTCTGCTTCAAATATGCCCTCCACGCTCCTTTCAACCTCCACCCCAACATATATCCGCATAGTTTACCTCCAATCATGGGTGGTTCTTTCTATAGTGCACTTCACTCACCCTTATTGCCTGCCTGCTACAGCAGGAGGGTTTTTTAAAGACTAATGTTATAGGCTACCAGAAGAAATTGTAAGAAAGCAAACAGCAACTGTCACATTTCCATTAAAGGTGAGTGTGGCTCAAATGGCACAAGGGTTTCCCGGGAGGAAGGAAAATCTGGGATCAAGAAAACAGCTTTGTTTGTTACAGATCATTTGAGCAAGTTTAAGAGCAAGTTCAGATCTTTCCACCAACTCAGGGTTCCTTTGAAAAGGGAGCTTCTTTCTTCTGCTACTTCCATACACTGGCCAGTTCTAAAAATAGCATTGAAGGAAAACAACCCACATCACCACTTTTCTCTTTGTACTCTAGTGTCTTAAGAATACTATTTTTTATTCTGCCTTCACTGGGAAGATGCTAGATGAAATCAAATAAATCTTACTGGTGTGAAAGCAAAGTAAACAGGCTCTGACTCCTAATAATTACACAGACTGAGACTCATGTCATTCAATACCACTTAAAACTCAACTCTAAAGCAGCATTAATGAGAATTTCCTCTTTAAGTCCACTGCTCAACACACTGGTCATGTTATACAGGTTGGGAACCTCAGATGTGACATGGCACCACTTAGGGGTTTATGTACCAAGCAGAGCAGAGTTCTGAACCCGGCCCCTTACTTAGAAGAATGGTTTGAATTTGTCTAACACAGGGCTCTTGAGCATGGTTTTAACACTGCTGCAGCAGGCCAAATCTACAGTCACACTGATGTGGTGGTGGCTGCTGTCTCATCAGAGCCAGCCAAACCTCAAAGAAGAAACACTTGAAATCAAAAAACTCACTCTCTGATGACTTGACATCTTCAGACATTTCAAGTCATCCTTCTCCTCACCACGATTTTAAAGCCATTTCTGAAGACAATGAGACTGTATCACCAGCTGTCCAATACTCCTGGAGACCACCCCAGCTCTCTCCTTTGGAAATGCCCCTCGAATCAGCTCTCCCCCATGCAGGAGCTCCCCTTTGCACTGGAAGAATCCCCCAGAAACAGCTCTAGCATATCTTCACAGCTCCTGCTGGCTACTTTTCAATGACACTGAGCATCTGACATGTGCACTGGGAGCCATCAGTGAAGCAAACATAGTTGAGCAGCTTCTGTTCTCCACAACACACCACTTGATGCTGGTACAGCCAACCATAAGACAAGAGGGCAGGGATCCTGCTGTGATCAGTACTGTACAGCCATAGGACATACAGGCCTATTTCTTCCACCAAACCTCTGCTGCCTCCCAGCCATACATTTGCTTTGGACTCTGTTTTGCTCATCTGCACCCAAGAGCAAAGTTAGGGCTTTCTCTCCCGACTTGTGCTGAACAGCCAGCATTGCTGCCTTATTATCTGCTTCAGTGCTTGCAATGCTGAGCACAAAAACTGGCCTTCTTCATTAAAGAATTAAGGAACTAACACACATTGAGGGTCTCTCTCCATTTAACAGAAAGCAGGTGCTTCTCGGTGGCAGCACCATTTCTTTGACTGATGGAAGCTCAGAAATAAAACAAGTGGCAGCAAACATGCAATTATACTCCCATGAAGAAAATGAGCACCGTTCTCAGACGGGCAAATCCCATTTTCTCTGAACTATTAATTAGCAAAAGATTCACCTGCACTCAAGATATGTGTCTACTGCCAACCTGCTTACATTGAAGCTGGACCTTGCTCTCTCCTTTGGAACGCTCCTGATCTTTGGACCTGGTAGCTGAAAGCTGCCATTTCTGGCACTTATTTGTGTGCCTGAGCATGTTAAGAAACCACTGCAACTGGGGCTGTCTCCTCACGAGCCTGCTGATTACACCTATAAAGCTGAGTGAAAAGAAGGTGCCTCTTTTGCTCCCCAGCCCTTGTAAAAAGTAGATCACCAGAAGACTACTTACACTTTAATAAAAGTACTGCATTCTCCTTGCTTGACAGATTACACTTTAAGATGTTACATAAAAACAAAAATAGTCACAAGTATTTTGGATCACCTGTCTAGCATTAGCACTGCTGGAGATGAACTGTGCCAGGAGTGTTTTACATCAGTGTGAAAAAAAAAAGTTCTAAAAAAAAAAAATCCACCCCAAATTATTTATTGGAAAAAATAAAAGCAGCTTGTGTAAATTATGGTAAAATCCTTCAAACTAGATACTGCCTGAGATCTGCTGTACTTCATGGAAATAAAATAAACAAATAAATGAAATTAGAATGTTAACTTCGAGGTGTTTTGTGATATCAAGACATTATCTCAAGCTCCCTGATGCCTCTCAGACAGACAACTCCAGTGCAGGATTATTTATTATTTCTACCAAAACACTGAGAAACTGTCATTATTTCATCCTTCCCCCGTTAAAAAGAGCAGGTGTACAACAAGAATACAAGTACAATTCTTAATAAATCAGTACCTACAGATGTACTTGAGGCTCTTTAAAGACTGCTTCATCTACAGACAAACCCTGAAGTACCTACAGCTACCAAGTTCCTTCTTGATTGTTTTTAATCAGCTCCATAGAAAAAGAAACCAGCTTGACATGAAAAAACCCACATAGATGCACAAAGTCTGGCTTCATTTGTTAGCTGTCCAATTCAATTCCTGCAGAAAAGAAGGGGGTGAGTTTTGCTACCAACTCCAATGGAAGTAGAATCAGTCACCAATGGAGGAAGACACTACAGCTGTTGGGTTAGATGCTGCAATACTTGCCTGGACAATGGCAGGATTCCCTAGGACACACTCTCAGATACCTGTTTGGCAGCACAAATTGTTAACCCTCCTCCTATTTCTACCACCACCACTACTCGCTCACTGTGTCACATCAGATCCCAGAGATAATACCTTATGATGTAAAAATGTATGCACTGTAACTCCAAGCAGAAAGGGCAACTGTTAATTTACCTTGTTTAGTCAAGTGCTTCATTTCTACAGCAACATAAGGACAAGCAGCAGCAACTTTTAAGAAAATACTGATCCCTACAGTTTCCCTTACCATGTGAATGCTTCCTGTGTATTTAGATGGCAACTGAGGCGCCTCTGTCAATTTGGTACCCCAGGACAAGCCTGGGGTGCAGGTGAATTCCTCCCTCCCCAAAGAAAGAAAAAAAAAAAAACCACCAACCATACACAGTATAGTAAGGTAGGAAGTGCCATTTGAACTCAGGCAAACAGAAACTGCTTGCTTCCATTTGAAAGACACACGCACAACACTGATGTTATGGGGTGGCCAAAGCCAGCACCCACTGACAGCAGTGAGCGCCACCCTGCTGGCTTCGCCAGGAACTAGCTGAAAAAAACCCAGAACTCTGATGCCGAGAGCTTTCGACTTGTCTGAACGCAGAGTGCCACATGCAACAGCTCTGGTGTGCTGCGCCGAAGTTTGGGGAAAGGGGCTGACAGCCCCCCATGCCCCCAGGATGGGAGACGAAATGGGCAGATTCACTTTATTTTACACTGCTGACCCATAGCTATTAAATCAGACACCAAGGGTCCCAGGGGACAACACACCCCATCCCTCCACCCCGATAGATTTCCAACAGAAGTGGCCCTAGATTTTCCATCTGTGCTTCACAAAACATAAGTAATGCCGGCAGGTAACTGCACTCCTATTTTCACGCTTAAGGAGAACTTATCTTTCGGCTCCTGACACGAATAAAGCAACAAACGCTCTAAAGCAAAGTCACATCGCAAAGGTATTCTTATTTTCTTTTCTTTTCTTTNACTACCAGGAGAAGACGAGGAGGACACCCGCCCAAATTTAAAGGTAGAGCTCAAGCAAGCCCCGATGACTCGCAAGGCGGGGGTGGGTGTCGCGGCTCCCCCGCTCCCCTTCCGCCGCACACTGCTGCCGCCACCCCGGCTCCCAGCCCCACTCACCACATGCAGCTCCACCTGAGAACTAACGCATGGAGCTGGAGGGGATAAGGGGGCAAGCTCGCAAACTCTCGCCCTAAAGCAGCTCCATATGTCGCTCCCGCGCCGCTCCGGGGAGGGGCCGGCTAGGATGCGGAGGAGGAAGAGGATGAGGAGAAGGAGGAGGAAGCGGCAGGCGGCGTGAGGGTTTAAGCCTCCGCTCTGCCCCGGCGGCTGCGATCACGCAGCATTATACAATGGAGGAGGAAAAGAGGGAGGAGGCATCAGCCCCGGCTCCCAGCACTTGCCGACAGCACTGACGACAGGGGCGGCTCCGACGAGCTCCTCGCCCTCAGGCCCGCGTCAAAGCTCCGCCTCGGCCTCAGCCTTTCCCCACCCTCCCCCTCCTCCCCGCCGCTCCTCCTCCCGCCGCGGCTTCCCGCGCAGCCCACGCGTGTCTCCGTTCCGAGGGGGCGGCACGGCCCCCACAGCTCGGCCCCCACCGCCAGCACTGCAGGTCCCCCCGAGGAGCGCCGTGCCCCGGGCCGGGACAAAGGCCGGTGCCAAGGCGGCCCAACCGCAAATATGACAAGTATCCCGGCCATCCGGCGGCGGGGGGACGCGGCGCGGCTGCCCGGGCCGCCCTGCCTCCCCTCGGGGCTGGAGCGAGCCCGGGAGCTCACCTGGGAGGCCTCATGCCGTGGGNTTATCTTTCGGCTCCTGACACGAATAAAGCAACAAACGCTCTAAAGCAAAGTCACATCGCAAAGGTATTCTTATTTTCTTTTCTTTTCTTTTCTTTTTCTGCCGAGCATTCTCCCACCTTGAAAGCAATCCCAAGAAACACGTTTCTTTGTGTTCGGTTCCAAAAGATGAACCCCCCACCCCCGGCCCCGATGCCTGTTTCTGTGCGCTTGGCGCTGCTCCCAAGGAGGACCCAAGTGCTCAGGGAAGCCAACACTAATCCCCTGCCCCAGCACCAACCCCTGCGAACGTTCAGCCAGGCGGGTCCTGCCCAGCCATATGTCAGCTTTGCTCCAGCCCAGTGAAAGTCTCCCCCAGGCCCTCTGGAGCTCTGCTGGCACTATGGAAGGCACTTTGAGGGTTCTCCCGAAGTCCCTGTTCGCTGGGGAAAGGGAGCAAAGGGTCGTCTGCTCCTGGCTCATGGGGCTCCCCGCCGAAAACCCTTCACTTACCGGGGTAAAGCTGGGTTCTGGCAGTCGGATGGAGAGCGGCCCTTGCGACTACAGCAGCCCCCATAAAAAACTCTATTCCAACTACACTCAGGCACCTGCTTCGGCCCAGGATCCCCGTGTGTCGCCGGCGTGGGGGGCAGAAGGTATTTTAAGGGCAACTCTCTATTCTGTTNCGGCAGGCGGCGTGAGGGTTTAAGCCTCCGCTCTGCCCCGGCGGCTGCGATCACGCAGCATTATACAATGGAGGAGGAAAAGAGGGAGGAGGCATCAGCCCCGGCTCCCAGCACTTGCCGACAGCACTGACGACAGGGGCGGCTCCGACGAGCTCCTCGCCCTCAGGCCCGCGTCAAAGCTCCGCCTCGGCCTCAGCCTTTCCCCACCCTCCCCCTCCTCCCCGCCGCTCCTCCTCCCGCCGCGGCTTCCCGCGCAGCCCACGCGTGTCTCCGTTCCGAGGGGGCGGCACGGCCCCCACAGCTCGGCCCCCACCGCCAGCACTGCAGGTCCCCCCGAGGAGCGCCGTGCCCCGGGCCGGGACAAAGGCCGGTGCCAAGGCGGCCCAACCGCAAATATGACAAGTATCCCGGCCATCCGGCGGCGGGGGGACGCGGCGCGGCTGCCCGGGCCGCCCTGCCTCCCCTCGGGGCTGGAGCGAGCCCGGGAGCTCACCTGGGAGGCCTCATGCCGTGGGATCCTCGCTGCTAATGTGGGCACAAAAACGAGGCCGCACGGAGATCGCAGGATGACAGAATCGTTTCGGTTGGAAAAGACCTTAAAGATGACCGCGTCCAACCGTTCTCTAACTCCGCCAAGTCTGGTGCTACGCCACGTCCCTCAGCCCCACATCTCTGCCTCTTTGAAACACCTCCAGGGATGGGAATTCAGCCACCTCCCTGGGGAGCCTGTTCCAGTCTTTGAGAACCCTTTCAGGGAAGAAGTTTCTTTTAATATCCAACCTAGCCCTTCCCTGGGGCAACGAGGTTCTTCTGTCCTACCGCTTGTTACTAGGGAGAAGAGACCGACGGCCACCTGGCTCCAGGCTCCTTTCAGGAAGCTTGTAGAGAGCAGGGTCTCCCCTCAGTCTCCTTTTCTCCTGAACAACCCCCTCAGATGCTCCTCACAAGACCTGTTCACCAGACCCTTCGGATGCAGACCCTTGAGTGCAAGGGAGATTTGGGAGAAGGGGTGGGGAGAGCTCAGAATCAGTCATTATCCGGAAAAAAAAGACAATTGTTTTAAATTCCCTCAATGATTTTGTTCAAAAACAATTGTAATCCCAGCTGGGATTGTAAAAGGCAATTCAAACACCTCAACAGCTTTGGCTACAGCCCCGGATCATTCGCATTCCACTAAAACAGTTGTACTTCACAGGACAATCGAGCTTTAAGATCTAGCATAAAGGTGATTACTAGCCGTTAATACCACTACTTGCTTAGGTATTATACTCAAAATGGTATGTAATGATTTGTGATCAATGGAGCTGATAGCCTTGTTAGAAATAAGTTCCCTTTTCAGCTAGAAAACTAAAAAAGAAGAGATACTTGATGAGGGTACATCTCTTTAAAGTGGAAACTGGATTTGTCAAAATTCCACAAGGGAAAAACCCCCAAACAAACCAACAACTCAACAATTAAAACAGCAAGCCTGCCAAATCGCAAGGAGATAGAGTGATGATTTTATGAGTTCTTAACATTGTAACTGAAAAGACCCCTTCTAATTGAGGTTTAAACACCAAGGCTTGGATTTCAGATGATCCTCTGCCGAAATCACTAAAATGGGATGAAAAGGGCATCAGATCTAAAATGCCACCAGTTCTGGAGGCTTCGGCACATCCTTCTCCTTCCACCCTTGCTACCAGCCATTCCTTTGAGGAGAACCAAGCACTGCAGCCCTGGACCAGATCTGCAAAGCAGCTCACGAAATGCTTGCTGAATTTTCAGGAGTGACTTGCAAATTGCTTGCGAGCTGGCAAAAATTAAAAGCAGAACTTCCCCTGGCTGGATACTCGCCAGGAGCAAGGCACTGAGATTTGGTCCTTCTATTTTAAGGAATCAAGTCCAGTGGTTGGACTTAATGATATTAAACATATTTTCCAACTGAAGCAATTCTCTGAATCTATAGTTCTTGAAATCACAAGAATCATTATAAAAATCACTAAGTAAAAGATTCATCCTCTCTGGAGCCCAAGTGAACTGGTACCTGTGCTCAGTGAGCTTCAGCCCTCTCAAAAGCCAGATGGAATATCTGTAATACTTGTACATTTTTGACTGGGATGGCTCTTTGCTAGATCCACTGAATTTCAGCACCACATTCTGCCCTCCTTTACACCGGGTTTGTAACACAGCAGGATCTGGCCTTGCGTAATGACACTGCGGATGCACGCAGCCAAGTGGTGCCTGCCTTCCTGAGCTCAAAGTCCACAGGAGGTTTACAGTCCCTGTGCCTGGGTGTGGGCACACTATCACCAGCACCATAGGCAGAACCACAAACATTTGCTAAATAAGCAGCTGGGCTCCAGTCCGAGAGGCACGGCCCTGATCTTGCCATGTTATGCTCAGCTGTAAAAGGCCCTAGCCAGTATTGTCCGAGTTTTTAACTGATTCTGACTTTGTGAGGCTGCTTCAGTTTTATGCTAGCACAAGAGAAAACTCACCGCCCCTTCTGTAACTCCCCTGGGCCTTTCTTAGCAGCAGTTTGTAGTCTGGCTGTAGTTCATATTGTTCCTAGTACAACCACACTCGGAAGCCTTCTCAACTGAGCATAGGTCACAATATGAATCAATAGGAGCAGAGCTCCTTCCAACACTTCACACATAGCAGAGGCTTCATCATGGCAAGATGGGGTTAGGCTAAATGAGGTGAACAATCCTACTACCACACTGCTCTTCACATTGCCTCATGCCTTTCTGGCCAAGAAACTCCACTCTGCAGCTCCAGAGCAACACTATCAGAAAAGCATCTGCAAGGCCCAAACACAGTTTGCCCAAACTTGTCAGTAAGCACTGAGAACCAGCCTGCTGTGAAAGGAAGGGTGGCTAAGAGCCCGCAGGAGTCAGGGAAAAAGCCTGAGCGTCTGCGAGGAGAAGCCACCCAAAACACATCCCATTTTGGAATGGGGCATGCAAGGGCTTCCTAAGGAGCAGCGGTACAGATCTAACTGTGCAGCCATGGTCTTGATGCCATCCCTTCAACTGCTCAACATGAAGAACAGGGATCCACTTGAAAGAGTCCAAGGGAGGGCTACAAAGATGATGAAGGGGCTGGAGCACTGCCCTATGAGGAAAGGCTAAGGGACCTGGGGCTTTTTGGTCTGCTGAAGAGAAGACTTAGAGGGTATGTTTATAAATATCTGAGGGCTGGGGGTCAAGAGGGAGGGGACAAACTCTTCTCAGTTGTGCCCTGGGATAGGACAAGGGACAGTGGATATAAACTACAGCACAGGAAGTTCCACCTCAATGTGAAGAAGAACTTCTCTACTGTAAGGGTCATGGAGCACTGGAACAGGCTCCCCAGAGGTGTCGTGGAGTTTCCTTCTCTGGAGACGATCAAGACCCTCCTGGATGCGTTCCTGTGTGACCTGCAATATATTATGATACTGCTCCGTTAAGGGGCTTGAACTCAATGATCTCCAGGGGTCACTTCCAACCCCCAATGTCCTGTGACCCTGTGATGAAGGCAATATGCTGAAAGAGAAGGAACCAAACCCCTTTTTTTCAGCAGTGGTATCAACCTGATGTGGGCCACAGACGTGGTCTAAGCGCAGCCTTTTCTTTGAGCAAGGATGGTCACAGCTTGGCTGACTGAGGCCAGGCTTCCCACAGAGCATTCAAAACCCCTCCTGTGTTAAAGATAAATACATGAACAAAGAGAAATCAAAGATATGAAAGGTGAGGAGAGGGAAGACAGACACTGGACTTCTTAGGGTAATTCATCAGAAATACTACAGACTGTCAGGTAACTTCTGCCTATCAACATGTACTAAAGAGGACAGAGTGGCAACATTTAGTGTGCTCCAACATCAGCATCCCTCCTGGTTCTCAAAAAAAGAGGCTGTGAACTGCTTCCTATGTTTCTAATCGTATCCTTGGCCTTTTCCTTTCTAACTGCAGCACAGGTTAATGCTGTGAGATGTCATCAAGCAAGCGCTGCGTCTGGGGAAGAACAACTCCATGTATCAGTACAGTTTGGGGACTGGCCTGCTGGAGAGCAGCTCTGGGAAAAAGGACCTGGGAGTGCCGGTGGACAGCAGGCTAACCATGAATCAGCAATGTGCCCTCAGGGCCAAGAAGGCCTGTGAGTAACATCCGGAGGTGCATGAAGAAGAGTGTGGCCAACAGGTCGAGGGAGCTTCTCCTCCCCCTCTTCTCCACATTGATGAGGCCTCATCTGGAATACTGCATCCAGTTCTGGGCTCCCCAGTTCACGAGGAGCAAAAAAACCATTGGAGAAGGTCCAGCAGAGCGCCTCCAATGTGATGAGGGGACTGAAACATCCACCTTAGGAGGAAAGGCTGAGAGAGCTGAGGCTGTTCAGTGTGGAGATGAGGAGACTGAAGTGGGGATCTCATTAATGATGATCAATAGCTAAAGGGCAAACATCAGAACGGAGCCAGACATCTCAGTGGTGTTCCTTTGCCAGGACAAGGGGCTGTGGACACTAACTGGAACATAGGAGGTTCCATGGAAACATCAGGAAAAAAAAAATTCCCTTCAAGGGTGGCAGAGCACAGGGACAGGCTGCCCAGAGAGGTTGTAGAGTCTTCCTCTCTGGAGGCATTCCAAAGCCACCTGATTGTGTTCCTGTGTGATTTACTCTGGGTGATCCTGCACTCACTGAGGGGTTGGACTACATGGTCTTCTGAGGTCCCTTCCAGCCCCTACCATTCTGTGATCTTCATTCTCTCTTTGGATGTTTTTGCTTCTGTGCATGCTTGAGCTGGCAGGCAAATACCTAATACTACCCCCAGAGCAGAAAACTTTTGCAAATAAAGACCCCATTGGCCCTGGTAAGTGGGGAAAAGATAAACAAAAGACCTGTTTATGCCCAAGGATGCTCATTCTGCTAGAGCAACGCTCCCTACAAAGCAACATGAGTCTCACAAGTAAAAAGCAAACATGCTACAAGCAAATGAAACACTGCTAAGACCTTGAGCTATATCTGCTCAGGCCAGCTCAGGCCTGGGGTCAACACCAACCACGAAGAACAGGCCTCTTATCAAGCAAGGCTCAGCCACAAGTAAAAGCAAGCCCCTCAAAAACATTGGATGCTGCGTTACTGCAGTCTGCACCCCATACAGTAGCAGGGAGAGAGCTGCACCTAGAAGCTGAGCTGCTTTCCTTGAGATTTCAATTGCTTTTTTGCCTTTTTTTTTTTTCTCCATTTTGCTGGTGCAACTCTCCCATTGTAACAAGGCTGCCCTACAAGTCCCAAGGCACAGAGGAACTGGTTAAAACTGAAGGAAGGAATGCTACCCTGCTTCTCACTCCAATTTTAGCTTTTTCTCTCTTCATTTTCCGCTTTAGTTCATGTTTTTCTCCTTTAATGTTTCTGTGGCAGTAGGAGAAACACTGTTCCCTAGAATACATAATATGCTTAATTATCATTCTCTGTTAGTTCTCCAGGAAAAAAAAAAAGAAAAAAGAAAAGAAAAAGAAAAACCTAACAAAAAAAAAAAAGTAGAGGAGAAATCAGATTAATTAATGAGTACAACCAAATGCAGCCTTAGTTCTAATGCAGTATCATATATTATATGTCCAGCTGGGCAGTTGATCTTACTTGGGTGAAATGAACAGAGATGCCAAAAAAAAAAAAAACACCACACCCAAAAAACCCACCAAACCATGGAGCTCATGAATCAATATTCTGAGAGTAACTAATCCCCTTTTGTACAGTTATTCTAAGCCTTCCTACAGATTTTTATTCCAACGTCTGTTCCCAAATCCTGCTTTTGGCTTGGGTGACACAGGATAGGGCCCACAGAGTCTAGTAATAGAAAGCTGTTGCTTGGCAGTACCAAGGGTTGTGCCACGTGGTAAATTCATGAAGTAATTAAGAAAAACCCCCAAACCCTTAATGTCAAGATAGTTCTCAAACAGTCAGACCCAGTAAAAAAATCCCCCCAGTGTGTGGCAAGGGTGGCATGGTTTCATCTGAAAGTAAGGTTTGGTGATTTAGATGCTTTCCAAAAGGACTGCTCTTCACATGTTAAATTATTAAGGAAATATTATGGAGCAGGATTATCGGGAAAGAGGCAAAAAAAACCCAAAACAAACCCAACACGGCAACAAAAAAGCAAAACAACAGCGCAGCATGCATTAGCTGGCTTAGTCAGAGGAGGTTTTGCTGCATTCCTCACGCATGGAGATGACTCCCTCCCTCTGCAATTCCCTGTGCACTCCCAGTCCTCTAGAGACTGCTGGTGTGCATCATCCCCACTGCTGCTGAAACACTCTGTCCTCTGTCAGAGGTTTGGGCTGCCTACCATTGCTGTGGATCTTCTCACAGCTTTTTGCCTTTTCATAAACATCTGTCTTCTTTCCCAAATACCATTTAGGCTCTGCTACCTGCAAAATGTGCTCCACTTTTGCACCAGGCCAGAGTGTTCACACCAAGCACACAGGCTCCCCTTTCCACTCAAGACACAGTGGCTTGTACTTTGCATTGAGCTGAGTTTTAAACAAAATTCAGGCTGCTTTTCTTCCCCTTTCAGTGCTCGCTCTGCTGTCTCCATCAAAAGCACAAGTCATTCTTTTCTG
Source organism: Ramphastos sulfuratus (assembly GCA_013399055.1). Classification (NCBI taxonomy): domain Eukaryota; kingdom Metazoa; phylum Chordata; class Aves; order Piciformes; family Ramphastidae; genus Ramphastos; species Ramphastos sulfuratus. The sequence continues at coordinate 62,355 of WBNM01006306.1, forward strand.
GAACATTTGGTTACTCTTTTGAAGAGAGGCTGTGCTGATTTCCTGATATCCATTCTCCTGCTGGAGCCAGTGGATGTAGAGAAAAAGGTAAATCTGGAGATAAAATCCAAGGCTCCATTTTACCACTAAGGAGGGAATACTTGTAATGAAGGAAAAAAACCCCAAAACCACACACAGAAATGGTGGGGCAAAATACAGAGAAGGCCAGTTTTCAGGCCTAATTAACCTCTAGTGTAAACAGATGACATTGCAATCAAGCCAGAAGACTTTGGCCACCCAATAGTCTTTAGCTCAAACCCAATATGAGCCTGAAAAACCTTAACAACATAGGGCTGTCAAACATGTGAGCCACACATGCTTCAACACAAAGGTCATCACCATCTCCCTTATGCTGATGCTACTACCTGCTCCTGGGTCACCAGGGGAGAGCAGCTCTACTGACCTGGCTTTGCTGGGTGCACTGCACATATTCACAGAACCACAGAATGTCATGGGCTGGAAGTGACCTCAAAAAAATCATCTAGTCAAACCTCCCTGCAGAGCAGGATCACCTAGACCAGATCACACAGGAACACGTCCAACTCTTTTCTGAAGCAAAGAGCTCTACATGGATCAATACGTTTTTGGAGTGCAGATGCCCCTCACACTCTTCCTGAGCACTCCTGAAACCTGGAAGAGGCCTGGCTGCATAGATGATTTGGACTGTGTTTAGCAGTGCTTAACCCTGCTGAGATGCCAAAGGCTTGATAGACCAAACAGGGCCACCAGCAGAGTGATTGTAGGCTGCTAGAAATGGATGCTCCTGTTCAGATTTGTCACATTAAAGCACTGTTCAGCGGGTAGCAATGTGTCTGGAGGCTGGGAGGGCAACACCGAAACAGTGTTGTGCCTACAGTGTTGATGTTACAGAACACTGTAACGTTTTACAGGAGTTAAAAGGAGTTATAAGGAGTTAAAACCACATCACTGGGGTCCACACAGGTTCCTTACTAGAAAAAAAAAACCAAAACAAAACAAAACCAAAAAAACAACCCTCTTCCAATCCTTATTTATATAAAGGCATGAGTTAATACACTGACATGAAAGCACTTCTAACTGCTTCTGCTGACTGCAATATGACCTGCAGAAACATTAAAGCTCCTAGACCATCTGCGAGGGTTGGGCATTTTGTTTCTGTATCTTCTGAGAGCCACTAGATCCAAAGGATGCTTATCAAGTAGGAGAGAGACATTTTCAAGGTAATTTGCAATGATAAATTCTTCCTTTGACTGCCCCGGGTGCAAAATTCTTTGCAGGGGCTGTTTATCTGTGCTCCTTTCAGACAGAGGTTTCTGAGGGTCTAATTTCAAGTGAACAGTGAGTGACTTCTTTAAAAAAAAACCAAAAAAGAACACAATATGAAATGACCAAACAAAGAAACAAACAAACAAACAACAACAAAAAAAAAAATCAACATAAAAACCAAACAACAAACCTCAAAAGACCAAAAGTTGAATCTGCAGGGCCAAATTTAGAAGAAGAAAAAAAAAAAAGTGTCAAAAACCCAGCACAAGAACATCAAATGTGGCATAAACTCCCACTGCCATTCTGTTCCACTACAAATAAATTAAGATCATACAAAACTGAACTCATTGAGGCAGTGCAGTGACTGCACAAGTCTTTCTGTTTCAACCCTTCATAAAACGTGCACATTCTTAAGATTGTGGGCTAAGAGTCAGCAAAAGCTTGTCCCCTATCTGCAGGTAAACAGGCTGTGGGTGAAGTATGTATTCTTGAACTCTACCTAAGCCCACCCCTGTAACAGTCAGAAAGGCAGCTGCCGGAAGAAAAAGGGAACTGCACAAATTAATACAGGTTCTCCTCTACCCTGTTTTATGCTCTCTTGCTTTAAAGAAAGCTCTTCCATTTACAGTAGCCTTAGCCAAGGGCTAAAACAGCCTGATTAGCATCCCCAAGCAAAGATGAAACACCCAATCACTGCAAACCCACCCAGTACTTAGGATATGGAAGAAAATGGCCTCAAGTTGCACCGGGGGAGGTTTAGGTTGGAGATTAGAAGAAATTTCGTCACTGAAAGGGTTTTCAAACCCTGGAACAGGCTCCACGGGGAGGTGGTTGAATCCCCATCCCTGGAGGGGTTTACAAGAGGCAGAGATGTAGTGCTGAGGGGCACGGTTTAACACCAGACTAGATGGAGTCAGATAATGGTTGGACTTGATCTTAAAGGTCTTTTACAACCAACATGATTCTATCATTCTATCTGTCACCAGAACAAAGCAAAAAGAATCCACCGTTCATCATCACAGTCCATTTCCCCTTCATTTCATACTCTCTTTCTCCCTCCCACAGTGACTTTAGGGTGCTAATGTTTTTGAAATGTGGCAGGGGGTCTGAAAGAGGGAGGAGGCTGCTTTCCTGTCTGGTCAACTCCATATGCCATAAGGTGTCAGAATTTGCAAGTAAAAAAACAATGAAGCAACAACACAAAAGGGATATGGGGTATGGCAGAGAGCTAGGGAAGCAGATGAGCTGCATAAGGCTCGCTGCTCTCCCCAAAACCAGAAGTGGCTTTCTGAGATCGCCATATGCAGCTCTCTCAAACAGTAATTTTTTAATTTTTTTTTTTTGGGGGGGGGTTTTTTGTTTGTTTTTTGGGGTTTTTTTTTGGGGGGGTGGGGGTGGTGTTTTTCTTTTGTTTTTTTTTTTTCTCTCCAATTTCAGTCTTAGTTGAGGAGCAAAGCAGAAACCTGGTAGGAGTACAGAGACGATCAAGCCAAGGGAAAGGTGCAGAGCTGGTGCTGCTGCTGAGTGCAGGGCATTCCCCGGGTTGACCTCTGGACAGCAGCAGCAGAAAATACCATAAGGAGTATCACTGAAGCTCTCTCTGGTTCTTCTCCCCATCATGAACTTTTCCACCACAAAGAGATAAGCAGAAGGCTCCTAAACCTCTCTTTCACAGAGAGATTTGCTTTCCTATAGAGAGAGGTTCAGCTTTCCAAAACAGCTGCTATTATGTTTATTTGTAGAAGGAAAGGTGTGAATGACTGAGCCAGGACCTGTCCCCAGGAGCAGCCAGCAGCCAAGCACTTCACAGAAAGGCACCCAGCTATTTGCTGGGCACCCTCTGCAAGAGGTTGACAGCCAAGTCAAGGAGGGACGATTGTCCATCTGCCATACCTCATCCCCCAGAGCATTTTCTAATCATCTACACACAAGGGACACTCCTAGTGTGATTGCTGATAAGATAAAAAGTCATCATAAACCCCAGTTCCTTTGCTTGCTTACCTATCCCTAGAGTCCAGTATTGTTAACCTGCTGATTAAACCTTTTGCTTTCCCCCCCCCCCCCGCCCCCCCCCCCCCCCCCCCCCCCCCCCCCCCCTCCCCCCCCCCCCNCCCACCCCGCCCCCTCTCCCCCAAGTCTGCTCTTCTGCCAACTTTCCATCAATCTCAACTGGATGTTCAGCCCCTACCATAACAGCAAAAGAAGTGAAGCAGATGTCAGTGCTGATAATTCGAATCCACACACATACCCGAATACTATCCCCATGCAGGTCAGCTGCAGAAACTTCTTTTTACTGGCAGAGAAAACTCTGATTGGAGCAGCCCAGAATGTGCAAGTGCCCACTCCTACTCTAGTTGTGGGGTTTGCAGAAAGAGCTGTCCCCCAGCAGCTGGTGGGAAGGTAACACCATTGCTTTGCTCTTACCAGCACGAAGGGAAGTCTGGCATTTGATGTTTGTTTTGGTTTTAAAACCAGGACAACCTAAACCAAACCACCTCTGTTAGAGAAACATTGTCTTCCCTGCGATGTTCAGGTGAAAGACCTCAGACTCCCACCATATTTTTGCTAGCTATCACAGCTGATGTGGGTGAAATCATGAGAAGGAAATGCATTTGTTGTTCTGAACTGGTTTGGTTTGTTTGGTTGGTTTTGTTTTGGTTTTTTTTTTTTTCCTTTCATTTAGCAAAGATTTCCCTTAAACAAATGGAAGCAGGGAGATCTTGAAATAAGCCCTAGCAAGTTTTAATCACACTTTTTCTTCTTATAAGCGAGCCATCACTCAGTAGCTAGGTGGTTCTAAATAAAGAACTCTAGTCAACAACAGGAAATAACTCCCACAGAAAAAAAAGGGCAGAATACAAACTCTCAGCAACTCTTGTACATAGCTCACAACGGCCTTTTGTTCCACACACATTAAGTCTAAAATCTTTACTTTTCAGAACATGCTCTTGCTCTAAGCAACTAAAACTATTTTTTCTGGTCGCAAGGATGGATTCCTTCCTTGCCTTTCTCCCAAAACAGTCACATTTAGCAGTTGGAGAATTACAAGACATTTCAATTCCATTTCATATGGCCACACTAGGAATGCCATATGATGACCAGGATATTCAAAAGCTACTGCTGGTGGGGGTTTTCTCCTCCCCTCCACCCCCACCCCCAACCTTAGTTTTAGCAGGGAGAGGTGCACTGGCACTGCTGTGTCCTCAGCTGCAAACAGTTTACATCCTTCTTAACTTTAAAAACCACTTGGTGTTCAGAAAGTGCAGAGCACCTGGTCTGTGGGGAAGGGGAGACTACACATCTCTAGCCACTTCTTAAAAACTCAGGCTGGTGTCTAGAATAATCAGCTTTTAAATTACACAAGATGTCAATAGGCCAGTACCTGCCAACATTACCAGCAAAGACCAGCTGTCTTCTCCTGCACACAGGCTTCCCAAATTCAGCACAGGAGCCTGGCACCAGGATTTCACAGGGTGCTATGACAAGTGCCATGCATGAGAAGCACAAAGTGCCACATGAGAACCACTGCCTGTGCTTTGCAGAGGAAACTTTTTTTTCCCCAACCACAACCCCAGGATTTCTGGAGATTCAGATGAACCTCTCTGGGTTCCAGTATCCTGGCCTGGATCAGCGATAATGTGACAAGCACAACCAGGAAGTAGTACTCAGCACTAAAAGAATGACAGAGAATACTGGAGCAGGTCCAGAGAAGGGCAACAAAGCTGGTGAAGAACCTGGAAAGCAGGTCTTGTGAGGAGCATCTGAGGGAACTGGGGTTGTTTAGTCTGGAGAAAATGAGGCTGAAAAGAGAACTTTTCACTCTATACAACGCTCTGAAAGGAGATTAGAGACAGGTGGATGTTGGTTTCTTCTCCCTACTAACCAGTGATAGGATGAGAAGAAATGGTCTCAGGTTGCACCAGGGGAGAGTGAGGTTGGATATTAGAACAAACTTCTTCCCTGAAAGGATTCTCAAAGACTGAAACAGGGTCTCCAGGTTGGTGGTTGAATCCCCATCCCTGGAGATGTTTCATAGAGGCAGAGATGTGCTAAGGGACATGGCTTAGCACCTGACTTAGTAGAGTTAGATCACGGGTGGACTCAATGATCTTAGAGGTCTTTTCCAACTGAAATGATTCTATGAATCTATAAAACTTCAATTAACAAGAAACTTAGCCATACCAGCAGTTGATGGATGAGAAACTGAGGGAATATAAACAGGAGGAGGGAGAGGAGGGTAAAAAAATGCACACCCCAAAAAAACCAAACCAAACCAACAAACAAAAAAAAAAATCAACACAAAATACAACAAGGGAGATTGTTCTGATTAAACTTTAGGATGCAAAATAGCATCCAAAGGTGCTTTCACCTAGCCTGTCTAGCCTATAGTGCTCACAACATCTACACCAACAGTGCTCTAGTCTTTTAACAGGCTTTTCAGAAAAAAAAAACAAAACACCAAAAAACCAAACCAAAACCAAATCAACATTAACAACCTGTTGGCTTTGTTGGCCTTTTGTTTTGTTTTCTTTAATTCCTGAAAGTTTTCACTTACAGTCTGATGCTGTTAATAAGGGGTGTCTGGAAACATATCTTAGCTCTACCATAGTTCCTAGTTTCTGCTAAGCAAAGATAATCCCAGGTGTTAAGAAAGAGGATAAATTTCCCTTTTCACACTCAAAGAAGCTTAAACTGCAATCCCTCTTAAGAGAGGTAAGATTGGCCCCTCGGTGGAGAAGTTCAGGTCTAAAACATGGATTTGCAGACCCAGCCAGATCCTCTCATCTCAATCAGAATCATAGAATTGTTTTGGTTGGAAAAGACTTCTAAGATCATCAAGTCCAACCACCAAAACAACACCACTATGGCCATTAAACAACACCCCGAAGTGCCATGTCTACGCATTTATTGAACGCCTCCAGGATGGTGACTCCATCACCTCCCTGGGCAGCCTGTTCCAATGTCTGACCACTCTTTCAGGAAAGAAAGTTTTCCTAGTCTCCAATCTAAACCTCTCTGGCACAATTTCAGGCCATTTCTTCTCACCCTATCATCTGATACTAGGGAGAAGAGACCAACCCCTACCTGGCTCCAACCTCCTTTCAGTGAGTTGTAGAGAGTATGAGATCTCGCCTCAGCCTCCATTTCTCCAGACTAAATCCCACCTCCTTTAGCTGCTCCTCACAAGACCTGTTCTTCACACCCTTTACCAGCTTTGTTGTCCTTCCATGGACCCTCTCCAGCACCTCACTGTGTTTCTTGTAGTGGAGAGCCCAAAACTGAACACAAGATTTGAGGTGTGGCCTCACCAGTGCTGAAGTCCAGGGGAAAAAAATCACTTCCCTGGTGCTTGGTGATCCAGGTTAGGATACTGTTGGCCCTCTTGGCCACCTGGGCTCACGTTTGGACAACTGCCAACCAGCCCTCTCAGGTCTTTCTCTGCAGGGCAGCTTTCCAGCCACTCTTCCTCAACACTGGAGCAGTCATGGTGTTGTTGTGACCCAAAGGCAGGACTTGGACACTTAGCCTTGTTGAATTTTATCTCATTGACCTTGGCATATTGATCCATCCTGTCCAGCTCCCTCTGAAAAGGAGAGAGCTTCCTACTCTCCCTTCCTACTCTCAAGCAGATCGACACTCTCACCCAATTTAGTGCCACCTGCAAACTCAATGAGGGTGCTCCAATCCCCTCCTTCAAATCATTGATAAAGATACTAAAGAGAACTGGCCTCAGGACTGAGCCCTGGGGAACATCACTGGTGACCAGCTGGTCACCAACTAGATTTAACTCCACTCATCACCAGCCCAACCACCCAGCCAGTCTTGAACCCAGTAAAGCATCCACCCATCCAAGCCTCGAGCAGACACTTTCTGCAGGAGGATGCTGTGGGAAATGCTGCCAAGGGCCTTACTAAAGCCCAGGTAAAAAACACCCACGGCCTTTCCCTCACCTACTAAGCAGGTCACCTTGTCATGGAAGAAGATCAGGTTTGTCAAGCAGGACCTGCCTTCCATGAACCCACACTGACTGCAACAGACACACCACAGCATATAAGGAACAGGTGAGGACTATTACTATACAAAACCAGCACTATCAGACCAGAAGACAGAATCTGATCAATAATCTACAAACGGGTCCCTTTGTTTTCCTGGAGAAGTAACAGGGTTAGGGCTAGTAAAAAGACAAATGCAGACTGCAGAACTGAGCCCAACATGCAAAAAATGCAGTCCCTGAAAGAATACCCTGGCTGACTCCATCTGGCTTTGAAAAAGTGTGGGTTTGGTGTGTCAGGGAGGGTGGAATTTGAAGATGGCTGCTGCTGCTTGCTAGCTTCCATAGGGAGGTCTCTGCAGGAGATGAGAGAGCTTCTTTAGGAATGTTGCTATCATTCGTGACAAATGTTTGACAGTCAGACGATTCCAGCATCTCTAAATCACCTGGTGTGGCTCTGCCACAGCACAACCCAACTGTAACTCCCATTTCCATTTTTGAAGTAAGTCTTCTTGGATTACACAGCTGTAAGAATCAAGGTGACAGATCCTGAGTGGATTTCTGGAGCTGGAATATGTCAAGTAGCTCAGTGTGTATGTAATTGTGTGTGTTTGTGTTCACATGAACTATCAAAAGTTTACAGGAAATCGAATTAGCTTCCTAACACAAAATGAACACAGAGGCTGAAACAACTCTGTGTTTAAATATAGCCCAGAATGAGTCTTGGTGATTACATCATAAAGTCCTCAAAAGTGGGTTCAAACCTGAACTTGCAATTTTTGCAGCTTGCCTTTTCTGGTTTAGAAAACAGATGTCGATGCTGAGAGGTCCAAACTCTATTTGAACTTTCAGAAAGGAAGAAAAACCAATGCATCAAAATATCCTAGAGCAGCTCTGTCATCCTTTTCCAGCTCTTGCCCATTAGGTTAAATACTACAAGGACTTCGGTGGGACCAGAACGCTCTAAAAGATGTAGTCTCTGTCTTTTTCTCTCACTGAATGATATTTCTGCCCACATGCACTGACACATACAGCGTCTAACAAGGCTGTGATTCATTTTCAGTTCTAGTCATGCTCACAAGTGATGTAGCACACTTGCTGTGCTTTCAGGATCTGCGTAATTCAGCTTCATTTTCTCTGCCCCCACCCTGCATTAAGTGAAGTTCCGACAAAGCCAAGTCATCTCCCACCAACTCACCCTCCCACCTGCTTGGGGGATGTGTGCAGTAGGAGTCTGAATAATTTTTTTTTTTTTTTTTTTTTTTTAAAGAGAGAGAAGGGGATGAGAGCTTGAGAGATATCATGAATTGTTAGAAAACTTCCTAACATCTACAGAGAGTGAATAACAACAATACCAGGATGTCTGATACTAGAGCACCAAAGAAGTTGGATCAACCATGAATCATCTCCCTCCAACATGTTAAAAGCTGCGATGTCTTGCATTGTGCATAATCATGCATATTCATGCGAAGAATTGATGACATTAAATCTGACATAAAGGCAGGCATCTCCTCAGCCTCTCCCACAGTTGCCTTGTAGTGACCCCTCACTTATCTTCTCCCCCGTTGCACTGATTTTGACTAAGCACGAATGTCTGTGAAAGCAGTTAACATCCCAGCTGCAAACCTCTGGTGTCCAGTGGCTACCATCCATCATGAATTACACATGGTGGCTTTGTGATAACAAATTTCAAGCTGCTTCTGAGCTAACCTCTGTGTATTGCAGGCAGAGGCCATGCTTGAACAAAGCGAAAGATGGGCAAGTTTTGTTATCTTGCTGGCATTCAAAATTCACCTCAGACATGCAATTTGCATCATAAAATACTTCTCTAGTCCCTTGGAAGAGCCAAGATGCTTTAACATGTAAGTTACAAGGTGTTTACACCCCCATCACACTAATGTTTCTAGGACCTTCAACTTGGAACCATGTTTTGATGGAACAGAAATCTTGATTTTAATTCAAAAGAAAAAAGTCAGCTGCATTTCTTCAAACATCCCCAGACAAAACTGAGTCACTATAGACTCCTTCAAGCAGATCTTAATGGTCTGCATGATTCCTTTAATCCTTAACCAATGATAAAAGGGAAAGAAGAATAAGCACCAAAAGCTAGAGGGTACTCAGTGTTGCCGCCACAATACTGCCACCATAGAGCTACAGTAAGCTAAAAGGGCACATGTCACAGAGTAACAGAATGGCAGGGGCTGGAAGGGACTTCTGAAGATCATCTCATCCAACCCTCCTGCTAGAACAGGATCACCCAGAGTACATTATACAGGAATACTTCCAGGCAGTTCTGGAATGCCTCCAGAGATGGGGACTCCACAATCTCACTGGACAGCCTGTCTCAGTGCTCTGCCACCCTCAAAAGAAAGAGTTTTTTCTTAAGCGGAACATTTTCTGTTCTAGTTTATGTCCTCTGCTCCTTGTCCTAGCATTGGACACCACTGAGAAGAGTCTTGCTCCATCCTCCTGACACTCATCCTTTACCTATTGATCAGCATTGAGAAGATTCCCCCCTCCGTCTCCTCTTGCCTAGGCTAAATAGCCCAGCTCTCTCAGCCTTTCCTCTTAAGATGGATGTTCCAGACCCCCCCTCATCATCTTAGTGGTTCTCTGATAGATGTTCTCCAGTAGTTCCTTGTCCTTCCTGAACTGGCAAGCCCAAAATTTGACACAGTATTCTAGATAATGCCTCAGCAGGACAGAGTAGAGAAGGACATAAGCTCTTTCTTCCTCTACATGTAAGGCTCCCCACTACGTAAGACACACACACAGCTCCAGCCAAGCAGCAGTTCCCATTCCTGACCTCCATTCACAACCAACCAGAGCAGTTCAGAGATTCAATTCACTACTTGCTGTAGGGGCCCATTTCCTCCTCTTCCTTACTCATCAAATGCTCACTCAGACCATTTACTAGCACGTCCCCAGTTCAGCACACTTTACAATCTTGAAAAGGGAGAGCCCAAGAGGACACCAGAGTTTTGGGCCACCCCAGGCTTGTTCCCTTGTTGAGGGAGATGGAGTTCCTCTCTCTGATTTCCTCCCAACATCCTCTTTTCTGCCAAGATGAGCTTGGGTAGATCAGGAGCTGAAGAACTACATTTCCTCAAGGTCATTTGTTCCTGATCTCTGCTGCTCCTCCTCAGTTCTCAACTCTATCAAAGAAATGGAGGAGTGACCAGAGTCAGGGAAGGGCTGATATACATTTCTGATGTATATCACATGTGACTGGGAAGTAACTGGAGCATTCCATGAGGCTGATTATGACGAAGGACTCCAGGAGCTCTGAAACATTTGAAGGAGGATAGCTCTTGGAGGTAGATACTCTCTTGGGAGTAACAGGCCAGGCCAAGAAAGCAGCACGCAGGTTACTGCCTCATTTTGCAAACTGAAGAAATGAAGGACAGAGAAACTATGAGATGGTTTCCTGTGAAAATAGAAGTGAAGCCCGTCTATTTGTATTTCCAGAGCACTCAACACAAGTCCAGCCTTCCTTATCCACAAAGTCACATTGTAAACATCCTCAGGGCAGGGCCTGCACCTCTCTCATTTGCTTTGTGTCTGTACCTTCCAACCTTTCCTGGTTTGCAGATCCCTTCACACTTTCCAGTAGGGCTGTGCATTTAGAGCTGCTGACAGCAGGCTTGCTTTCCCTGGCCTTCCTGCACATCTTGCACGTAGCCTGTGGGCCCTAGTGAGCCAAAAACTATGCTCTGTTCTCTGCAGCCTTTGCTGCAGATTCCCTCCCTCCCTACTCTTCCCTACACACTGCAAGAATCAGCAGCAGGCATTTTCCAAGTAGCCCTAACTCAAGTCTAGTTGTCCTAATTCCACAAAAGCAAAGAGCTTCCCTCTCATTTCAGCATTTTCCGTATGGGAGCTGTTGATCTCCCAGATGAAAATGCATTATGCTGTCAGCCCAGCCTAAGGGCTGTTATTTAATTTACTTGAGGAGGTAAGTGAAAGCCCCTTCATGCAAATGCTTACGGTGTGATCTGGAAAACAGCAGACGTAATTAGATAAAATGGCAGCAAAGCCCACTAGGGAAATAATGTTAATTCATGAGGATTTTCCTCTCCACCTCCTTCTCAAGAAGGTTTGAAGCCAAGGAGAAAAAGGGAAAAAAAAACCAACCAAAACAAAACAAAACTCTGAATGCACCTCAGTGATTTATCTCTTGGTGAAGCAGAAAAACATGATAGCAACCAGTGGGGTCATCAAAAAGATGCCTCAGCACAGCACCTCTGGCAGGATTGGCAGCCTATGCTCCTAAGTGGTTAGGCACCAAAAGCAAAAATTTGCTCTGTCACTGTCATGAGTTATTCTGAGACATCATAAGCCAACATCCCTAAACTTCACATCATCACCCAATCAAGGCCTAAACAGGCAGTGGAGAAAAATTATCACATTATAATGACATCACTGTAATCCCCTACCCCAAGTAATAGTAATAATCATAAACTCGGAGCTCTTTAGCAAGTCTTGAGAAGAGACCTGGCATTTCCAACCCACTCCCAAATTCTTTCCCTCAAAAATAGCCAGGAAAGGGTTTTGACCAAACCATGTCACAGCATCACTGGTAAAAGAAAGCATCAGGGCACAAAACCCTGAAGCACAGACAAGAGTATCACTGCTGCTCCTAGGAAGCAGCAATGCTCTCCCAGTGGCCTCAGGAAACTGTAGCTTTGTATTTCAGCTTCTGCCTGCTTCACCCTCCCACCTAGGAACCAACCAGCAAGTCACCTCCTGATTGTTGACCTGCCACTAACAAAATGGATTCCAATTAGCCAACTGACTCACGGCTATTAGGAAAGAGAGACATGTTTTGTTGTTGAGCAATTACTCCTCACAAAATGGCTTACATGGTGAGTTGATTAGGTCACAACACACTGTGAACCAACTGATGTAACAGAGATATCTTTAACCTGATAAATTAAGGCATAGGTTCTCAATATAGAAAGCTTAATTGAAGCCATGCATGGAGGACTTAGCAAAAGCAGGCAGGCACAGAATTGGAACATTCACAAACAATGGTTGAGGTTGAAAGGCAGTCTGTACACATCCAAATTGCTTGGGGGGGTTGAGTGGAAGCTGGCTTGTTTGCTTACTGTGAGGATGGTAAATGACTCAAAGTGAACAAAGTAGTCTGACTACTACTAGGAGGTTGTAGTGAAGTGGGTGTTGGTTTCTTCTTCCTAGTAACAAGTGACACGACAAGAGGAAATGGCCTCAAGTTGCACCAGGGGAGGGTAAGGTTGGATATCAAAAGAAACTTCTTCACTGAAGGGGTTCTCAACCACTGGAACAAGCTCCCCAGGGAGGTGGTTGAACCCCCAATCCTTGGAGGTGTTTCAAAGAGGCAGGAATGTGGTGCTGAGAGACACAGCTTATCCCTACACTTGGCAGAGCTAGATAATGGTTGGACATGGCGATCTTACAGGTCTTTTCCAACCAAATGATTCTATGACATAAGCAGTTAAAATATGTAATTCAGGTGGTCAGTATGAAAGAAAAAAAATTAAAACAAAAAACCCACATTTTGGTGGTGGATGATTCTTTCTGGTGTTTTTCGTTTGGCCTTTTTTTTGCAGTTTGGGTTTGTTTTGTTTGGTTTCTTTTTTGTTTTGGTGGCAACGGTGGTTGGTTGGTTTGTTTTGGTGTGGGGTTTTTTTGTTTGTGTTTTTGTTATATTTTTGTTGTTATTGTTGTTTTGTGTTGTTCTCCCTTCCTCTCTCCCCCCATGTGCTTTTCTCTCACTAAGAGAGTGAAAACCTCCTCTTCTACTCAAGGCTTCACTTGTTAAAGCAATCAGAAACATAACAAAGTTTACACAAAGCCCAAATAACCACATGGTAAGTGTGCCACAGCAAGCGTTCCTAAAACACAGCCCACAAAGCCCCCCTAGAAGAGTCTTTAACTACAGGCAGCCTGGGTTACAAATAAGCTCAATCACATTTTCTCTACTTCACAAAATCCCAACCTTTAGTGTCCTTCCACAAAAGAAAACTTCAGCTGCCTGGAGAACAGCAGCTCCACTGCCATTTCTACCCAAGTCCTATCCATCCTAGTACACTCGCTTGCTTAAAACCAAGCTCAATTCCCCAAGCCCATAAATACCAATGACTTCCTGATTTTGGGACTTGCCCATCCATTAAAAAGGAAACCGTTTGCTTTACAGACTGTGGCCCTAATCTTTCAAACTGTTACGCCTGTGCTTAGCAGGAGCACGCGAGAGCTTTGGTCCAATGTAAGCATGTGTTGAAGCCAGGCCAATATTTCCTGTTGCAGTTAAAAACACATTATACAGTTAGGAGGGGAAAAAAATATGACCACGACACAAACCCAACCCTTCTCTCCCCATTTCGGGGTGGAGGGCGCCAGGGAAGCGCTCACAACGTAAATATCTGTGACAAGAGTCTGAGCAGGGCGAGTGCCACGAACAGCTTTATACCCTGTTGGCTTTCTAAGTCGGGAAACCAACTGGGTGTCATTTAATCTCCCAGATTAAAATCACTTAGTGAATATTGTATTGTTTGCCTGTTCTCGCTGTCATTTCAGCGCTCGGGGCCTCGCCGGCACTGTGCTGCTGGCTAACTCGCCGCTAATGAAACCTCGCGCAGGAGCAGCTGCCAGAATCTGTGTCAAACTGCATCTGGCCCCCATCTATCTTCCAGCCATCTAAATTCACCTCTGAAATCATACAAAAGCAGCCGCAGAGCTCCCTGCAGCCGCTCCAACACACCAGTCTTTGTCTCATCAAGCCTGTTAAGCAATTTAAAGCAATTTCTTCCCCCTCCCCCCCCCCTTTTTTTTTTTAATTTGCCTTCTATTTTACAGCAGCAGCTTTCTGCAAAGAAGTGAAGAAGTTAACAAAAATGTGGGGAGGGGGAGAAGGAAAAAAAGTGCCCTTTTTTTTTTTTTTAAGCCTGTCAAGCTCTCAGTAGACTATCATTAAACCACTTTTGGCCGAAACTGTATGTTTAGGGGTTTTCCAATAGAGACACTCTGGTGCCTGCAACACTCAGACAGGGAGGGGAGGCTGCTATACAATTGTTGAATTGTTGTCATGGCTATTAAATATGCTGTAGCACAAATACCCAACAGGGTTGAAGGTTCCCGGTATATTGGCTCTGGAGAGGTATCAAAAATACTGGCATTAACTAGCAGATAACTGACTTATACAAGCACTGAATAAAAGATTAAGTCAAAAGATTTAAAAGGTTTATTAACTTCACTCCAATCTTTTCTCTCCTTCCTCCCCCTCATCCCTCCCTTGGGGCTTAAAGTACCCTGTAAATTCTAAATATTTGACATTTACTGTAGTGTTAATTTGACCAAGTCTCCTCTAATATTTGGGGTAAAGCTGTCTCTTCTCCCTTTGCACTTTCATCAGAGGACCAGAGTTTTACTCCACTGTCTGGCCAGACTGACAAGCAGCAGTTTGAGAGTGGCCCAGTAAAGCCATGACTTGCTGACTAAAGCAGGTTAATGAGAACCAGGTTAGTGATTGAAAACGAAATGTCTCATTTCTCTCAAGAAAAGGGTTTATTGTCAAGATAAAGTAGAGTCTAACATGTCTATTAAGAAACTTTCAGTTGCCCTTCACAGGCACAGCTCCAGTGCCCTGCAGGGACAAAGTCCTCTCTGTACCAAAGCTCAGCCAGCTGCTGGGAAGAAGCATTCGAGAACATGGTGTGCAGAGGGCCCAGGGTAAAGTTGGATATCCAGCCAAACAGGTCATGAGCCCAGTCCCAGTGACATCCAGCCTTGTGGCACGAAGGACTCTCGGTGAGTGTGCCAGGACAACTGTGAGGGCAAACCCAGGAGGCGTTTCCTAGACTGAACGCTGCAAACTGGGGAAGGAGCAGGAGAAACAGGATCTGTCAGCCCATCTAATTAAGGTGCACAGACTGACACACGTGTCTCTAGGCTATAGGGCCCTCATTTCTTGCCTCAACCCAAACCAGACTGAACATTTGCTGGATTTTTTTTCTGCACTTCTGTGACAATTTGTTCTCAGCACTTCTCCGGAAAAAGCACAACATACACATCCCAAGACGACGTTTGCATACTCGCAGATACCTCCATCTCTGCTCTAACTGCATCACATCCGTGCCCTTTGCAGCTACACTGTTGCGGCAACTGGCTGAGTTTACTCCATGTTTACACCTCGTGGAAAACACTGAAACCATGCTCTTCTCCTGCAAGCTTCCCAAAGGACCCATGTAGACCAGAAATCGTGTTCAAGGGATACAAGTCTGGCTGCCGGCATTGCTGCTCACGCTTACCCTCTGAGTAAGGGGGAGATTTATTGTAGAATCACAGTATCATTTGGCTTGGAAAAGACCTTCAAGATCATCAAGTTCAATCATTCTCTAACTCTACCAAATCTGATGCTAAACCAGGTCCCCAAGAATCACATCTCTGCCTCAGAAACATTGCCAGGGATGGGGATTCAACCACCTCCATGGGGAGACTGCTCCAGTCTTTAAGAACCCTTCCAGTCAAGAAGTTTCTTCTAACAGCCAACCTAAACCTCTCCTGGTCCAATACGAGGTCATTTCCTCTCCTCCTAATACCTGTTACTAGGGAGAAGATACCAACACCATTTGTTTACACCATGGGTAGGGGCATAGAATCACAGAACTTTAGAGGTTGGAAGGGACCTCCAGAGATCGAGTCCAACCTCCCTGCCAAGGCGGGATCCCCTAGGGGAGTTCACACAGGAATGTGTCTAGGCAGGTTTTGAAAGTCTCCAGAGAAGGAGACTCCACAAACTCTGGGCAGCCTGTTCCAGTGCTCTGTCACCCTCACTGTAAAGAAGTTTCTCCTCATGTTGAGGTGAAACCTTCTATGTTACAGTTTGCAGCTGACCACCAAAACCAAATTGGTCCCATCCACTTGACACCCATCTCTCAGATATTTATATATATTGATCAGATCTCTTCTCACTCTTCCCTTCTCCAGACTAAACAGCCCCAGGTTTCTCAGTCTGTCTTCCCAGGGGAGATGCCCAAGTCCCCCAGTCATCCTTGTGGTTCTCTGCTGCACTCTCTCCAGCAGGTCTCTGTCTCTCTTGGGGACCCCCAAAACTAGACACAGTATCCCAAGTGTGGTCTCACCAAGGCAGAGTAAAAGGGGAGAAGAACCTCCCTAGACCTGCTGGCCATGCTTTTCCTGATGCACCCCAGGATACCATTGGCTCTCTGGGCCACAAGGGCACATTGCTGGTCCATGAAGAACTTGCTGTCTACCAGTACTCCAGGGTCACATTATAAGGGTGCCTGAAATAAAATCACCAGTGCTGAGAGAGGCTAAGCAACTATGCTGAGTGGCTCCCTCAAGCCCACAAATGACCTCTGCAGTAGGACTTATGATAGTCCCAGTACTGTGGCCACAAGGAAAAGCAACATATCTCAACAGCTCATTTTTCACAGGCCAAGGGGCCAACCTCTGGACAGCAATGGAACGAGCCAGCATAAAGGTGACAAAGCTCTGTATATATCATTATAAATCACCCTGGCCAGACAGCTGAAAGTCCGTGCACTGATGGAGTTACCTTCCTTTTTGTTTTTTAATTTGTAAGCAGAGTTTACATCACCTCTGAATGCCCAGAGCAGGTGGCACAAGGGGCACTCTCACATCCCGCTCTCCCAGAAAGCCAGTCCTGCTAGCCCAGCACGTCACACCAACAAATGACTCAGGTGATGCCTGTGGTCCAGGTGCTGCTGCACTGACCTATTTCTGGGCTACAGAAGTTTAGGTTGAGAAATATGTGCAATGCCTAGTGACTGGGGAGGGGGAAGGGGCCATAAGCAGAAGCAAATCAGGAGCGAATCCTAGATCCTATGCATTACCTTTGTGTTTTCAGAGACAACTGATATCCTTACTCTACAAGTTGCCCCATAAACCATATCCCCAAGCACCACATCCAAACAACCTTTAAACACATCCAGGGTTGGTGACTCAATCACCTCCCTGGACAGCTCATTCCAATGCCTAAGCACTCTTGCTGGGATTTTTTTTTTATAATATCCAGTCTAAACCTACCCAGTTGCAGCTTGAGGCCATTCCCTCTTGTTCTATCGCTGTTTACCTCCTAGAAGAGACCAGCACCAACCTCTCCACAGCTTCCTTTCAGGTAGCTGTAGACAGCCATAAGGTCTCCCCTCAGCCTCCTCTTTTTCACAATAAACAGCCCCAAACTTCTTCAGTCACTCTGTAAGATTTATTCTCCAGGACCTTCCCCAGCTTCCTTGCCCTCCTCTGCACTGCCTCCAGCACCTCCACATCCCTATTGTAATGAGGTGCCCAAAATGGAACACAGCACTCAAGGTGTAGCCTCGCCAGAGCAGAGTCCAAGAGGACAACTGCCTCCCTGCTCCTGCTGNCACAGCATTTCTAACCCAAGCCAGGATGCCATTGGCTTTCCCTGCCTCCCGGGCATACTGCTGGCTCACGTTCAGCTGCTTGTCAATTACAACCCCCAGGTCCCTTTCAGCTAAGCAGCTTTACAGCCACACAGCCCCAAGCCTGTAGCATTGCTTGGGCTTGTGTCCCAAATGTGGGACCTGGTATTTGGCCCTGCTGAAGCTCATGCCATTGACATTGGCCCATGGACCCAATCTCCCCAAGTTCCTCTGTAGAGCCTCGCTACCCTCATGAAGATCAACACTCCCACCTAACTTGGTGTCATCTGCAAATTTACTGGTGACACACTCTATGTCTTCATCAAGGTCATCAATAAAGATGTTAAATAGAAAGGAAAGAAGACAACAAAATGAAGGCACAGTAGCACAGCCTCAGGATGTCACCATCAATCTGAAGCAGAAGTAAGGAGAGGAAAGCTTCCTCACTGTGGGAACTAGAAACTTCCGCTGCTCAGAGCGCCAACATCCCCAAAATCTGGTTTCCTTAACAGGACAAGGCATCAGGAAAGAGAACTACTTTAAAGGAGGGCAGGCAGGCAATTCAATTCCCTCCTCCCCCACGCCCAACAAGCCCGTTCATTCAAAACCCATCTGCTTCTCCCTCTGACCATTCACAGCCAGTACCTGCCCCAGCACCACTACCAGGTGGCTGATGTTTTATGCAGGTACAAGCTGTCCTGCAGGTGGGGCAGGTGTATTCTCTGCTCAGTTACTAGCTGCACTGTTTCTTCAGTCATTTCTCTTTTACATTAACACCACACAATCAAGCTTTGTAGCAACAGGGTAGGTTTTCACAGCTAAGTCTCCCTCTTGCAGGATTTCCTCTGGTATAGGCTGAAGTATCACTGGTTATCTTGTTGCTTTTTATGACCAGGTGACCCACCTGCTGGATGTGGGGAAGGCTGTGGATGTAGTCTACCT
>WBNM01006306.1:82197-122913 GCA_013399055.1 Ramphastos sulfuratus
TGGATGTGGCACTGAGCAACCTGATCTAGTGTGAGGTGTCCCTGCCTGTGGCAGGGGGGTTGGAACTAGATCATCCTTAAGGTCCCTTCCAACCCCAACAATTCTGTGATTCAGTTCTATACTATGTGGCACCTGCACGTTGCCTATCCAGAAAAAACATGCAAACAAAATATCCCTCTCCAAAATACCCCATTCCATCTACTGATGAAGGAAAGATCCCCATTTCCACTTTCCAGGAACTCCTGGAAAAGCAGGCAATCCTTTATGCCTATCTGCTTTATTATTTAAACAAAAATTTCCCTCAAATAATAAAGAGAAGGTTTGGGGGGATTTTTTTTTTTGGATGGGAAAAACCAGAGGAGTGAATAGACCTAGTTTTGTGTCAGGTGCTGTGTTCATTTAGTAAGGTTTTCTATAGTGTAATAGCTTTCAAAACAAGGCAGCCAAGAATTCCCTTCTTCACTATCTATAAATCAGGGCTGGAGAGAGAAGAAACAGTCCTAGAGTGTGGCATGCATCGGTCTGAGCAATTGCTCCCAGCAAGTCATGCAGGTAAAGAGCTACACAGCCTGTTAGCAAAAAAGGAGCACAGAAAAACAAGCTGACAGCTCCACTAGCTAGCCATGGTTACCTGTTTAAAGAGGGGAAGAAAGGAAGCTACACCTCCCCATTCCCCTTCCCCAGCAGACACTGCCCACAACAAGCAGAGAGACCAAGTTCCACTTTTAGGAGTTTCAATAGTTGAAAGACCACCAGGCACAGGGACAAAACCATTTAGCAAGGCAGTCATCATGTCCTGACCTCTTCCTCAAGCTGTGCAGGCAAGCTGGTGAAAACTCTGCCTCACAGGCAAAAGGGCAGTGGCAGAACAGGTACCTTTAATGCTATGCTTCAGCCATCTCTCAGATTGTAAAGGTGACCAGAAGAAAGGCACAGAGACCAGAGCATCAAGCAGTATGCACAGAACAAGGGAAGAAAGCACCTTAATGGAAAGGGAAATAAGGGCTAGAAATTGGGATTGCAGATAAAATATAAATAGATAAAATATTATTTTATAAGAAGAAAATGTATGCATAACTGCAAACTGGCACAAGAAAAGCAAAGAGGTGGAGAGGGAAAAGCAAAGGGAGAACAAGGATCTACACATGACTATGGCAGCAGGAAAGCTCTGGCACTTCACCACCACCCCCCTTCATTTAGATGAAAATAAGGATTGATGTCTGAGGCCAAAAGGTTAAGGACGGCAAAATTTGCTAAACTAGAAGGAAAAGATGAGCCAGTTTGGATGAGAGGTTTAAGTAGAGTAAAATCAAGAGGAAAGAAAAAAGGTTGGAAACTTGTGTAGAGAAGGTAACAGCAGGATTTAGCAACCATAAGGAATAGGAAGGGGGATGGGTAAGGAGAGGGGAATGAAAAACAACAGAACTGCAAGCTATGTTTCATGGCACTAATTCAGCAAAGAAACGGCCTCAAATAGACGTAAACAATGGACTATTCATTAAGGGTTTCATTCCAGGCAGCCCAGAAAATGATTGTCTACAAGTTTTAAATACTCCCTTCATACACACACAAACACTGAATTACAGAAAACGTGAAACCTCAGGTAATCCCAAAAAATTGCCTCAAAAAATCACTGCCCTCAAGTGTGCACTAGGCTTGGCAGGCCCTTCTTCCCACCACCTGCCAGCACGTGGAGGAAAGCAAGCAATTCAGACCCCAAAGCAGCACTTCTTAAGGAGCCTGGAAGTCCAGGCTCTGCAAACATCTGAACACCACACAATGTTGTGAAGCTTAAAATGCAGTTCTGCTCTGGCCTGTTCCTGTGCGTCTCTTCCTCACATCTGAAGTAGGAGGTTGCTGTTCCACGCATCCTATCCAATGGGCACACCACCACCAGTGAGTTTTGCAGAGCCAGAGCTGGTCGAACTCCCACAGCCATGTCCTACCTGCCCTCATACGATCTCTGACACAGCTGATCAGTGCTCCTCGGTGCCGTAATTTGCTGTCACAGTGCCTGACACGCTGAGGCTAACAGGGAGCAAAAGCTGTCCTGCAGAGCCTGCAGGCCAGGTTCAGGGCTAGGGAAAGACCCTGCTGTGCTCAGCCAGCTGATGGTTGCTCATAGTGGCTGACACTTTCTAAGCAGGGTTTTAAGCCTGTAAGCCAAGTGCTGCTGGTGAAGAAATCACCAAGGAGCAGCACAGAGGAAATGTGATGGTGCTATTTCCATGTGGCTGTGATGAGGTAAGCCTTGCACATCTGGGGCCAGACTACAAGCTATAGCAGCCAGTCTGAAATTCATGCGCAGCCTTGAAGGAGTAAAGGAATGGCAGTGACTAACACCACAGGTAAATGAGCTCTGTGGAGCCTTTTTTTTTAAGCTGTCTCACCCCAAGCATCCTTTCCACCTTGCAACAGGAACCTCCCACACTGACAGAAGATGATGCATGCTTGCATGTCATACTACCCATCTGACACCTGTACCTGAGAGAGGCCTGCAGGAAAGCTTGGGAGGGACATTTTACAAAGGCTTGTAGTAAGCCCTTGAGATGAGGGGGAATGGCTTTAAGCTCGAGGAGGGGAGGTTTAGACTGGATATTAGGAAGAAATTACTTACAGAGAGGGTGGTGAGACACTGGAACAAGTTGCCCAGGGAGGTTGTGGATACCCTTTTCCCTGGAGGTGTTTGAGGCCAGGTTCTTGAGCAACTTGGTCTAGTGGAAGGTGTCCCTGCCCATGGCAGGGGGGTTTTGAACTAGATGATCTTTAAGGTCCCTTCCAATCCAACCCATTCTATGATTCTGTGACACAGCAGCTGAACCAGCGATTCAGAATTTGGGGTTACATTTTCAGTTGTAGAAAGTAAAGATGCACATTTCCTTCCAAAATTAAAGCAAGAAGCAGCTTGGATAGCTAGAAAATACGTTTTGCATCTGTATGTGTTAATCTGAGCTTTGTCTTGTTGGAACTCTGCAGTAATGTCCCTTCCTGAGCACACGACATGGCATGTCGGTACCATCCACAGAGCCTCTTCTTGCTGGCAAAGGTGATTTGGCTCTTTGGGCTGCTCTAGTGCAAGTACTCACTGCCTCCGATCCATAGCCCCTTGGAGGGAAGGGCCTTGTGCTTCCCAGCAAAGGGCTAGCAACCATAGGAGGCATTTGTAGGGCAAGATGGAGGCAGAGGCTGGTTCCTTAGGTATCCTTTTATTACGCCCATATGAAGGCACCTGCATTAAGCACCTTCAGCTGTGCATCCTTCCAGCATTCACAGGCAAAGGATCAAAGGACCCACCTAGTTTGCAGCCTTGCAGAGCACAGGCTGTACAAGCCCAGTGCCTCTCATGTCTGGCAGGATGTGACCTGTCTTTCAGGAATACAGCCAGCCTGTCTGAAGGACTGCAGTGGAAAGCTCCGGACAAGAGGCTCTCTCACAGCGTTTCTTCCTATTGCCCAGGTCTAAAGTGGATTGAGCACAGCGCCTCTGCTCAGTGTTACATCACATCCCTCCCACCATGGGCAAAAGAAGAACTTGGACTCCACTGAGTATATCACATGGCTTCCTCAAACTCTTGAAGGCCTGTAGAGAGAAAGGAGGGAAAGAGACAACAATTTTTTCCTTATCCTTATTCCTGGGCATATGGATAACAAGCAGCACCTCATTCTGTTTTGTCATCCAGAAGTGCTGCATGTCTCATTGAGTCCTAGAAGCATGCAAGCAACACACAGCTCACACAGGGGAGAAAAAAAAACC
Organism: Ramphastos sulfuratus; assembly: GCA_013399055.1. Classification (NCBI taxonomy): domain Eukaryota; kingdom Metazoa; phylum Chordata; class Aves; order Piciformes; family Ramphastidae; genus Ramphastos; species Ramphastos sulfuratus. The sequence continues at coordinate 85,951 of WBNM01006306.1, forward strand.
ACAAACCAAAACCACAAACAAACCATGCCTGGAAAAGTGGCAGGAGAAGGAGAAAAGCTGGACAGCTTTAATTTGGTTTGGGTCTTTTGCAGTGCATGGACACTCTTTGTTCATGTTACACAGTACATGAGCAGCACACACACAACGAATCACTGTCCACTGAGCTGGGAAAAACAAGGACAAATAAGCTGAAAAGACACAGATTCCTTTAGGTTTCCCTTCCATCTTGGCATGCTTTTACCTATTTGGTTCACATTTAGGGTTCACATACTTTGTGGCGTACTTCCATACAGCAATCGCACACTGATGACTACTGTGTTTGAGGGACACCTTCACAATGGCCACATAAGCAACAGGAAGCAAAAATGACACATACCACACTGAAATTCCCCTTTTCAGCTCTCTGGAGAGCCCCTGAGGAAGGTTTTAGGACTGTAGGAAATGAGTCTCAGATCTTCTGCAGCTCTCTATCACAGAGTCATAGCATGATTTGGGTTAAAGATCATCTAGTTCCAACCTCCTTGCCACAGGCAGGGGCACCTCCCGCTAGACTAGGTTGTTTGAAGCCTTGCTCAACCTGGCTGTGAACAGCTGCAGGAAGAGGACATCCACAACCTCCCTAGGCAACCTGTTCCAGTGTCTTACCATCCTCCGTGGAAATGTGGGATAAGCCACTAAAACATCAGGATGCCTCTGGAAGACTGTTTCAAAAGTGGATCAGAAGTTACAGCCTACACAGGATTTTTTTCATTCTATTCTCCAGTCGTTGGTACTCTAGTTTTGGAGAGGCACTTTCACGAACCATAGAAGCAAATTACCCCAGCACAGATCCAGCCTTGACCTTTCTACAGAATAATTAAAAAGCAAAAGGGCTTTGCCAGGTCACTAAATAACTGAAACTGTTCCTTCCATTTATACTTCACTTTCTGCCAGCACCAGCCTGTGAGAGACTGGTGGCTGTGGCTGACAAGAAATGTCTGCTAGCTCTCCTGTGATCAAATTTGGATTCAAAGGGACTTGCAACTTGAGCTGGACAAACACCAGACATTTACTGGATAATTACAACTGGATACAATTTATTCTTGAATCCAGTATGCTTGTTCACACTCAAATCTATGCTTTTGCCTTCCTAACCTTATCCCAGGCTATCTGGACAACTCAGACTCTCCTTTTTTGTCCAAGTAAGATCCGGTAGCACATTTTCACCCATGCTGGCCTCTTGGCACTCTTGCCTCACTCCTCCGTTCTTGGGATGCACTGCTGCTGGGCTTGGAGGAAATGGTCCTGGGCTTATCTTCCCTTCAGGGCTTTACACAGTGACACTCTGCCAAGCAGATACCTGAAGAGAATGAAGTCTGCTCTCCTGAAGACCAAAGGAGTGAGCTTGCTTTGCACCTTCTTTGATGCCTTGAGGATCTTAAACTCCACCATTTCACGGTTGCTGCAGCCAAGGATGTCCTTGTTTCACATCACTCACCAGACCTTCCTTGTTGGTGAGGATGAGGTCCAGCATAGCAGCTGGTTTTGTAGGTTCCTTTACCACTTAGAGGAGGAAGTTACCATCAGTGCACTCCAGGAACCTTTTAGATTGCTTGTGCTCTGCTATGTAGTCCTTCCAACAGATACCAGGGTGGCTGAAATCTCCCATGAGGACCAGGGTCTGTGAATGCAAAGCTGCTCCTATCTGTTTATAGAGAGCCTCATCCACTTGGGCTTCCTGGTCAGGTGGCCTGTAGCACCTTTTGTATTAATTTTAACCTAAGCTGTCAACATGAAAGGGAACACAATTTCTACCTTTTTTTCTGTTGAAGATAGCCACCAAAATGTGAACTGAAGGCTGGGCAAAAAAACTGAGGAAGCAGAGAGCAGGCTGTTTTAAGTCACACGTGACCTCCAGCATATGGATAGCAGTCACACTTAAGGAAGGAAATCAAATGTCAGTCCACTGCTAGCCTTTCCAAAATTAATTTCTCTGCTGATTCCCAAGAACATCCAGCTTCAAAGGCTGAGTCCTAAGTCCCCGCTTGCAGAAATGGGCAGACAGCAGAGAACACACACAGAGGCGTAACTGGAGTTTGTGCTGCTCCTCTCCCCAGAGTCTTTTTCCATTAAGTGTTTTGCACTGAGCTATACAAGAAAGAGAAACAGGAGAGGAAGAGGGTGGTGGGTGGAGGGAAGGGGGAAATACAGCTCTACCAGAGGAAAGGCATGGTGGGGAGACAGTGGAAAAGCTGGCTGCAGACCTTCTCCAGCCAGACAAGTGTAGCTGAGGAAAGTAAAGGAGTAACACGTGAAGATCAGGGGAAAGGAAAACAACTCACAGAGGCAAGACCAAGAGAACATTCAGGAAAGGCAAGGAGGTCAAGGACTCTTTTTTGGTGGGACAAGCTACTGAGGAAACAGCCGAACACATGCACAAGTTGAAGACTCAAAGAGAAGCACCTGAAGGTCTCAAGAAAGCATCCAAACCCAGAAGTGAACAGGTTCAGTCTGAGGAAGAAAACATGGTCTGAAAAACCCCAATGAGAAAGCAAATGCTAGCAAAGAGAAAAATTATAACAAAAAGTGGAATACAGGGGTTTGGCATTCCTTTACATATTGAAATCTTTGCTCAAGTTCACGTCTAACTTCAAGAAGAGAGTCTCAGTTCTCAGTTTCAACAGAAAAGACCCAAGTTTGAATTAGCCAGCCCACAAAGAACATTTTGCCACCACCTGTAGTCAGACTCCTACCAAAACCAAAGACATGCCAAATATCTGAAGTCAGTTCAGTTTAAAAGCTCAATCAGTAGCAGTAATAGTAACAATTCCTGGCTGAGTCACGTTTTCATTTTAAGCTACATACATTACCCATTCAAAGGATTTGACTTGAAAATTGGTATTGTTGAAACTTGTTGGGTTCTTTTTTTCCCTTTTTCTTTTTTTCCCCCATACTAGCTCGGATGAGTAGGAACATTTCCTGTACTATGGATGAGATGTGCACTGATATGGACACTGGTGTTTGCCCTTCTTCCTCTTCCCATCCCTCAAACAAGTGGGAACTTTGTGGACGCTGTCCTTGCAAGAGCAGACTTAAGAGAAAAGATGATTTCCCTTGCACAGCTTTGACATTGGACTTCGGGGGAGGGGAGGGGCTGATGAAAATGGTGGCTTGTGTGTGCTGTGGGAGCTGATGAAGCTGCAACCAAACATCTTCACTCTTTCTCTTGTAATTTGGTATGTGACTTCAGTGATCCCTCCAGCTCTTGAATTAGGAATGGAAAATATGAGAGCTCTGTTTTGCAGTGAAGGTTCAGAAGCAGGAAGAAGGGAAAAAAAAAAAAAAAAGGACATCTTGGGGCTACTTACAAATGATATTTGCTTTACGCTGGACTTTAACACCTGCCAGGAACAACACACATCAGCTCTGTGTACCCACACATCCATACCTAACCCTATGCTACACAGCACTGCTCAGCCCTGCCAGAGTTGGTGGCTTGAAACCTGAACCTGGTCTGAAGCCTTATTTCTAAAGCCATTCCTTTTATTTTTACCTCTCAGCTCCTACTACTGTGGGTGCAAAGAACATTTCAAAGCAAGCAGCTACCACTAGCTGCTGAGGGCATGAGACACTAAAAATGCCAATAGCTGCTTTCTGCATAACTGCAGTTTGTTGCAAGAGTAGAACAGGATGCAGGGCATCCTTGGTCATCACCCTCATCTTCCAAGTCCTTAGAAAACATTTTTCAAGCATCTCCCTAGTCATATGCTTTGTTACATGCTCTCAGCCACGAAAGCAGCAAAATTCAAACCCCAAAAGAGAGCACAAGAACCCCCGTTTCAAACGCAGCACTCCTGGCTTTCCCAGACTGCCTTCATGCACCAGGGAAGGGTACAACGCTTTTAGAGGCCCACAGCCCAAACCTTTTCCCTCAGCATTGTGGCTCAGCCATTTCAGTGACACAATTACAGCATTTGCCAAGTAGCTTGCATCATGTAACATGCTGTGAGGCTTTTCATGGCAATACGACTCACATAGCTTCTCTCTTTGGGGACCCAGCTGCAAAAGCTCTGCTGCAAAGTGCTGCAACTCCCAGCACCCACAAGCCTCCCCCACCTCTGCAGGTGAGGGGAACTGCAGCAAGAATTCTGTACCTATTTGGCTCCTTTGTGGAGGAGGGTCAGTCCTGTGACTCCTGCTGGGTTTAACACTGGCTGCTAGTGTTTACGGAGAAAGACAACTGTCACCTTTCAGAACATCACTGGAGTCATTCTCCCAAGCAGGTTTTGCTGTAAATCAGGTGGGAAAGCAATGGAGACCCAGCAGAAACACTTGTGCTGTGTGCTCAGGCATATGAATTTGTGGTACCGCTGGTTGTTCGACAGGGGTCAAGTTTTAGTTAACGCAGGATTAAATCCTGTCCTCAGAGCTGTAAGATGATGTTGCCAGGTAATGTTTGAGATGCAGGTGGAAGCAGAACTTAACTTTGTTGTCTTCCACTATAGCATAAGAGCACTCATTCTTCCAGCCTGGCTACAACACACCATAGCCAGGAGATGATATATATCAACAAAGCCGTGGCTGTGTCAGGACAGCGAGGAACGAGCAGTGTGTAGTGCAAACTTGAGTACAAAAACACAGTGAATTAAAGCAGTTGGTTCCCGAGCAGAGGTTTGTTGAGATCTGGTGAGCTGCAGGATATTGGCTCTCCATCTTGCTTCCAGCTGCTTCTACAGATGTCTGGGCTCCTCATTGCCAAGAAGAGCTAGGAGGCTAGTGAAAGCAGCTGGAAGAGAAAGAGGAGGAGGAGTCAGGCTTGCTGCCTCTGGGAGGGGAGGAGGAGGAGGAGGAGAGGGAAGCACTGCTCACACGTGATCCATAACTTTGGCTGAAGGTGCTGACCACTAGGAAAAGGTATAACGTCCAGGTGAGGGAGAAGGAAGCACTGGACACTTTGTAGTATTTGGGTTTACTTTTTTCTTCCCCTCACGCTCTTTTTTTTGTTTGTTTGTTTGTTTGAAGGGATAGAATCAGGTCATTGTGTAGCATCTCTGCAGGAAGCAGGGAGCAAGTAGGGCTGAGATTCAAAAAGAACCAACAAGGAGAGGGAGAGAGGCAGAGAAAGATGAATAAAGTGATCAGATATTAGTGGTGTATGCAAGAGAATCACTGAGCAGAGGAGAGGAGGGAAGAAGAAATGATTAATAGTCTGGGGCCCTTCCCCCTCCCTCAGGCAGGACTAATCACGTGGAAGACAGCTAAAATGTTACTTCCTAATATTGCTTTGCTGCAGTAGCTGCCACAGGATGGAGGAGAGCGAGCTTATCCCCGAGACAGAAATCTCCCTAAGAGATGGGAACAAGCCCCTTGCAGCAACGCCACCGCTAACCTTTTGATTGCCAGTGCCAGGATGCACCTGTCATATCCTAAGAGCTTCTGTCTGTGCGCTCTTACCATCAAGTTCTGCAGCAAGTCTGAAACACAATCCTTGCCTTTGCTGTGGTCACCTCCCCTTGTCTTCAGCGCTCCCGGAGAAAAAGGACTGGCCTTTTTGGGCAAGCCAAATGGGAATGTTTAACTTCCCCAAAACCAGGAATCATTGCCTGATGTCAGAGCCTACCTCTGACCAAGCATTTGTGGAGCCACACCTAACCTGCTGCCTTCTCAGTCTGAAAGCATCAAGCAAGCTTTGCCATGACAGGTATTGATCAGAGGTGCAGGTCAGCTCTGCAGCTGCTCTCCTCAGCTTGCAGGATAAGAGATGCCTCTCCTGCCACGCAGGGCACAGGCTCCTTTACGTCATACATTCCTCAGGCTGGACACCATGAAACAGGAGAGAAGGAACATTGCAGACCCAGATAAATACATTTGCTAAAAAGACAAGGAGGCTTCCGTGGAGTCCTGGTAACAGTCGCTGGGACTGCTCTACACAAAGCTCCCAGGAGACAAGTGTACATCCTGCTCCTGAGCTATGTGCTAAACAGTTTATTCCTTCCTACATTTTATGGGTGCTGGCCACCCATTTTTCCTTCCATGCAACAAACAATCCCAATACCTTAATTTTCTGCTAAATCACCTATTCATGCTATTTTCCTCTAGATAGCTTATTTTCTTTATTTGTTTTTTTTTTCTTGGCCCACTTTTGAGTTGTTTGTTTTGCTCTTTTTGAAGGCTGTCAGCAGAAAACTGGTTCAAGACTCCCACTGAGACCTCACCAACCTGAGTGGAGTGGAAGGATCACTTGCACTTTCCTGCCTACAAACATCAGCTTGCCTTTTCACAACTGTACAAGCCTGGTGACTCACAGTCAGCCTGGAATTCACCATCAGCTCCAGCCCCTTTCTGCAGATCTGCTGCTCAGCCATTTCCTATTTTATATTTGTGCAGTCTGTTATTCTTACCTAAGTTTACAACTTTGTGTTCACTCTTTTCTGAATCACCTCTTATTTTTTTTCCTAGTGATTTCTTCACTTGGTCAACACTTTGAATTTTAACCCTGTTCTCCAGAAAGCCCAGAGCTCCTCCCATGTTGGTATCATTTGGAAGTGTAATTAGCATCCACAGCAGGAAAATACTCACTATGTGTCACTTCTGCCTAAGACACACAGGAATTGGCCACCATGGGCACAGAGTGGTCCTACTAGTGTGTGTGACATTGCACCTCACAACAGCCAGCCCCTGGAAGTAACCCGAGAGCCACAATAAAGCACAGAAGATGAAGCTATAAAGGGCATCACGCAAAACTGCTCTGCTCACGATGCGCCACTGTGCTCTGCCACAAGACATAACAAAAATAATTCAGCTCAATTCAGTGCTGCAATTCAACCTGATCTGAGGGAGAGAACAGCTGATTAAAAAATATGGTGCATAAGCCTCAGCAAGGCAAAAATGGAGCGTTTTCCTCACCATGATGTGGAGAATCCAGAACAACACACTGCAACGACCTCTGCAAAGACATGGGGAAAGCCTCCTAAAAACTTTCCAGCAAGCATCTTCCCTGCAGAATTCATTGAAGCCAGATAAACGCACACAAGCCCTCTTATTCCACCAGGCATTGTCTCTCTCCAGGGCTTTGAACTACACCGTGACAGCAGGTATCTTGAGACTGATACAAAGTGAGTAAAAAATTCAACTGTGGCTAAAGGCAAGGAGGCAGAGACAGGCAGAAGGGGTGGCTCTGTTTGCATCAGGCAAGTGATCTGAAGAAAGGACCTGAAGGCATTTCACACACAAGTTACTCTCCTCAGCTGCCTTCTCCCCGTGGAAGGACAAACACGCCCTGGGCTGCAGGAGTGTGTAGATCACCATCCATAGCTCCTGGGCAATATGGCAGAAGGGTGCTTTGATCCCAGTGTTTCAGGGCAGCAAATTGCAAGTGCCCTGCAGGACAGTTCTTAATTCTGTGGCACATAGTACTGGGCTATAAATGCCATCAACTGCCCAGTGTTTAAATAAATTAGTTTCCAAAGCACAGGAGCATGCTGGTCCCAGTTACAAACACAACTGCCACTTCATCTGTCCCCGAGTTAGGCAGCTTAACACTTGAAAAAAAGACAGTCCAAATTTGACATGTCCATTTAATCCCAGTGTCCATGCTTGACAGAAAAGCAAGGAACAAAACCCAGCCTTTGCTGACTTGGATCAGCAGGCACATAGGACAAGCCCAAATGCCAGGAAAGGAAGGAAATCCTGCATCTTGGGCACCTCCAGCAGAGGAGCAGCAAGTTGTAACACCAGTGGGGGCTGGTGTTTAGGAATAAAAAGCCTCCTTTTAGCATGGTATGTGGCAGGAAGTCTGCCAAGATATTATCATCGTTGCCAGCACTGCAAACTTCTGCTTTGGACTGTTTCAGCCTCCAGAATGACCAACTCCTACCTCCCAGGTCAGATGGTGTGACCACTGGCAAACTAAATGGTGCTCACGGTGCCTCATAAGATGATGGTGATAGTTTAGAAAGGAATCAGGAGTGAATTGCTTTAAAACAAGGAGAACACATTTTATTTATTCCTTTATGCCAGATCATTTCCAGATTGCTGCAGGAGACTGCAATAGAGACAACCTCAGATTTTTGTACACTTAGGGCAGAGTAGCCTCATCAAATGAAGTCAGGAGATAATCATAGAATCATTTTGGTTGGAAAAGCCCTTTAAGACCATCGAGACCAACCATTATCTAACTACTGTTGACATAGTAGGAGAAGAAAAAAGGGAAAAAAAAAAAAAGAGAAGGGAGTGGGAGGGGAAGAGTTGAGTACTCTTCATCATTTGATTATGATTTCTTTCCTAAGCTGAGCACAGCTTTGTAGTTTTTCTAGCTCCACACACCATACAAGTCCCCTGATCAGCAAGATTTACTGCACTCGGAAGTCCTGGGTGGAGTGCTCCAGCAAAATCGGACCACTGCTACAGAAGGATTTAAAGTGATGTCAGGAAATGGGTGGGGGCAGGGAAAGGGAGCACAGCAAATGACATAGCCTACCATCAGGAAACTCACTTGGCAAGACGTGTGGAAAAGCGGAGGTATACAGGAGTAAAGCCCCATAAAGCAGTGCTCCGGCTGCTCCCACCGCTAATCTGTTCCCGTTATCGGAGCTCAAAGAAAAGAGGACAGTTGCCAGCTCTGGAGAATTGGGAACGGTGCCAGCTGACGGCAGGCTGTGATAGGCAGCAGCTTGGATCTGGGTGAGGCCTGCTATCATGTGATGTGCGCTCGATAGCGAGTGAACAGGAGAGGAAAGCACCACCTCCAGAAGGCACCTACACGCTGGTGACCCAGTGAAGGGAAGAAGGATGCCGCAGGAAGGAAAATTAAAGCAAGCGAGCATCCTGCAGCGGTAAGCCAGATACAGCAGATGACTACTACAGGGATAGTTTTCACCGAGACGGCAAGAGGCAGGAGGCTTCACAGCAGCATGCAGACTAGGCAATGCCACCCTGAGCCAAATGCAGCTGCACAGCTACATTGCTCTCAGGGGGAAATCTGTCGAGACAGAAGTCAAGTAACAAAACATTTTAACACCTGCAGACAGACCAGCAGTAGAACCCCAGAACCAGTAGCAGAACCCCTGCACCTCACCAGAAAAAGAACAAAGTCACCCCTGGTGGATCTGGCTCATGGAGTTTGGGGCTTCCAGATAACCAGCACTGCACTTCCTCCAATGTTCAGCCGAGGGAGCCTGCAGAAAGCAGGGAACTGGATGTGGCAGGATGCTCCTAGGACGTTCAATGTGCTGCAGCAACTTGCAGAGGAGTGGTTTCCTTGTTCCCACACTAAGGAGTTACCTAGAGACAAGCAACCTCAAGCACAGGAGCTGCCAAGATGGGAATGCAGTAACAGCAGCTGTCACTGCTGTCCTCTCCCTGAGCTGGAATATTGACTGGGGTCCTGATCTGCACACACATCTGTGTCCGGACACAATTTTGTGCCATGCATGTTAGAAGCTACACAGGTACGTCGGAGGGATGGGAAATCATCAGGAATTAAACAGTACAAAGGGAACAACAGATGCAATACAGCAAAGGGTATAAAGGTTTATAAACATCTAAAGGGAAAGTGGCAGGAGGATGAAGCCAGACTCTTCTCGGTGGCGGCCGGTGAAAAGACAAGGGGCAATGGATGCAATCTGGAACACAGGAGGTTCCATGGAAATATCAGGGAAAAAAATCCTCCCTTTGAGGGTGGCAGAGCACTGGGACGGGTTGCCCAGGACATGGAGTCTCTGGAGGTGTTGCAAAGCCACCTGGATGTGCTCCTGTGTAATTTACTCTGGGCGATTCTGCTCTGGCAGGGGGTTGGACTTGTTCATCTTCAGAGGTCACTTCCAACCCTCACTATTCTGTCATTCTGTGATTTTGCATGCTGAAGGGCTGGTCACAACTCCTGAGCTGTCCTCACACCCTGCACACCTCTACTGTATTCCAGCTAACTAAAAGACACCTGCTCAGGGGATTTGTGCAATAATTATTCTGCAAGGCACCTACACTATTGGGTAGGTTAAAGTATTAGCTAAAAAAGATTCCCCTCTAAAGAAACCAGTAAGCCCAAATAAAAAAAGCAACAAAAGGCCTCTTTGAACAGGAAAAAAAAAAAAAAGTTTTGGCATGACATAATCATGAAAATTTGGAGCAGCAAAGATGGAAGTACACATAACATAGGCAAGAGTTAGAGCAAACATACTCAAAAGGAGGATAATTCAAGGGCATGAAGCTCTCTGAAGTCACTGGTATTCTCACAACAGTTTGTAGTCATGAAACATTAGGTACCAAGCAATAAAAGTTTCATTTTGGAGCATACAAACAGCTCTGTGTCATAGGCAGAGACACAGAGCTACAAGACAGCTGATCTAAGAGCTCAACCAGGTTAGAAGCATGAGGATCAAAAAGTGGAAATTCTACCTACAGTAGATCTGGCTTTTCACCAAGGGCTGTATTTTTAAAGAATAATAAAAAAAAAAAAGGCATTCAGCCTATGCATCACTTGGAGCATGCCAGAATTTTCTATTGCATATGCACAGTACCTCCCAAAATGAGATGTTCTTTATTACTTCATTTCACTACCAAAAAGCCATTCACTGAAATTGCAAGGCTGAGCCTCTTTGTGTCATTTTGCCAGGCAGAATACCTTTTGCTGCTTCCTTCCTCCATTATACTTGCACAGAGAACTGGAAATTTTACTTTCCATAGCTGCTTTTTCTTACACACCCACAAAGACATGTACACCTAAGATGTGAGGGCCCAATAGGATAATTGTTACGAAGCCTCAGAAATTTCTCTTTCCAAACCCAGTCATCCATGCAGCCATCCAGAATCACAGAATGTCAGGGGCTGGAAGGGACCTCCAAACCTCATCCAGTCCAATCCCTCTGCAGAGCAGGACCACCTAGAGCAGATCACACAGGAACACATCCAGGAATGTTTTTAATATCTACAGAGAGGGAGACTCCACAACCCCCAGGGCAGCCTGTTCCAGTGTTCTATCACCCTCACATGGAAAAAATTCCTCTTCATGTTTACATGAAACTTCCTATGCCTCAATTTCAACCCACTGCCCTTTGTCCTGTCATCAGGCATCACTGAGCAGAACCTTGCTCCATGCTCTTGGCACTCACCCTTTACATCTTCATAAACATGAATGAAGTCAGCTCTCAGTCTCCTTTTCTCCAAGGTAAAGAGCCCCAGCTCCATCAGTCTCTCCTCATAGGAGAGATGTTCCACTCCCTTAATCACCTTTGTGGCTCCAAGCTGGACTCTCTCAAGCAGTCCCCTGAGGTCCTTCTTGAACTGGGGGGGTGGGGGAGGGGGCACTCACAGGACAGCCCAATCCTGGACATTCATGGCAAGCTGGTGTCAGTCAGATAACTTAACACCATGTATCTGAATTTCCAAGAGACAGAAACGACTCACCTCTGGCTGAGTAAAAACACTTCTATGGCTAAGACTATATTTTTTTGAGACTGTTTAATTAGGCCATGAGTCACACACACAATACAACAACTCTCAGTGCAGTTTACAGAGAATCAGGCTTTACTCACCACTGCAAGATAGTGAGGTTTGGTCCCTTGGCCTAGAGGAATCTGTTTTTCCCATAGATGTCACAATTAGAGGTGCAAAAATCAACCATTTGTGGCTGAATGGTACTTGGAAAGCTGTTGCTGGGACTATAACCTAACACTCCCTGTGTACACTGTCTGTGCCATGCAAAACCAGTACAGTCACTACCTGAAACTAGAATCACCAGTTCAGTTTTAATTTCACATGTCTAGTTATTGGTAATTCTGTCTCTTTTGGAGTCTGTATTCCTACTTAATTACCCCAAGCCTCTGCCTCTAAGCAGTGGTAACTCTTTGTCACACCCCCACATCTTCAGTTATGGGAAGGAAAATCTCTTCTACTGCCCTGCACACACCAAATCTAAACTCACCAAAAAAATATGTCAGCAGGTGACACTGATCCCCTTACAGTCAGCAGCTGCCTTTCCAAGGCCCAGGTTTCATACCAACTGTTCAGCTGACTTCCAAAACCAATATCATCTCCTTGGAGTAACTACCATGTTTTAATGGCTGGTGGCTTCAAAAAGCTGCACTGACTTCAGCAGCAGTAGCAGGACCAGACTTTTCTTTTGCTTTGCAGTTTGAGTTGTCTTCAGAACTGAAAGCAAGGCTTCTCAGTTTTGCTGGGCTTGGTTTTGAAACCATGCAGAGTTACTGAGTTTCATGATGTTTATGCCTAACTTCTATCCCAGGCTCATTTAAACAACTGCAACAAATTTGCCCAATTCACCCCAAGAAATGTTAAGGTAACGGAAAACTTAAGAAAAAGAAAACCTGGAGTCAAATAGATCTTTGATCAGTCAGTTTCTGGGACAGAAAGAGGAAAACAGAAGAGAAAACATGTTTGGTATATAAAACCAAACAAAACCAAGGCTTTAAGAAGAGCATGCACTCCAAGGGAAAAGATAAATCACTAAAAGCATTTCTGTTTTCATATATACGTAAACACAAAGAGCTGCATTATACCTTCAGTTACACCCCATACCCAGCCCTGCTAAACCCCATCAGCACTACCTGCTCATAATTAAAGGAAAAAACCCAAACCCTTGATCCGTTATGCAAAATCAAATCAACAAAAAAAACCCCACTCCTGAAATGTCAGAGTGACCTGAAATGTCAGCTCAAGTGACCAGACCAAAACTACACACCAAGTCCAAGCTGAGGTAACCAAAATCCAGTGACATTCTCTTCTCCATATACACATAGCTTTCCTCTGGCCCTTAGGGAATTTTTGACCCTGCAAGCTTTTTGGCACATCACCCACTCAAAGTCTTGCTACCACTATAGAAATCATGTGTGACCATGGCAAGTTTGAGCTCCTCACATCCCTCCAGAATGAAGTCACTTTAGTTTAAGGCTGAATGACCCTGTCAAAAAACCATGAGGGTATTCTGCCCATGTTCATATCCATCCAGAATAAAGAAAAATGTTTTCGAAACAGCTTAAGGGGGTTTGGCCTTTTCCCTATGTTTTTTTTCTTTCCTTTCTTTTGGTGTGTGTTGCTTATCTGTAGTTTTCCAACTGTTAAATATGCTATACTGATAGCAAATGAAAAGAGAACCACACAAATGCTTTGGCTTCAGAATTCAAGAACACAGAACAGTGTAAGGCTTCCTGCTCATTGATACAACCGGTGTCAGACCTTACACTTTCATGCCTACAGTCCTACCACCTTCGGCTGCGATCTAGGCAGATCCTGCAAGGCAAGCAGGGTCGGGTTGGGTCAATACACAAAGGCGAGGCGCCTAGGGAGAGAGCCAAGTGCTGCAGACACTAGAGCTGGTAGTGATGTAGCAGCGCAGCTCTTCTCTCTCACCGCTTACCCCCAGGGAAGCTGCCATACAGTCGCCTGGCTGCGTATCTGCAGCACAGTATCTTACAGCCTAGCAATTCTTTGTGTAAATGCTGAAGGAGACATGAGATGCCCTCATGCTACACAGATAACTCCACTTTTCACAGCAGACACCACATTATCCATAAAATAGAGGATAAGAAGGCAGAGGCACCTTGTACATCAGCTTTGTATATCACAGAATGCCAGCTAGGAAGGGACCCCAAGAATCATCTGGCCCAACCTTTCTAGGTAATAGTAGAATTGAAATGATGATTCCAATGTCTAACTGTTCCCATGGGGAAAAAGTTTCTTCTGGAGCCACCCCAAGAGTAACGTGTGCCCATTGCCCCTTGTCTTTTCCACGTGACTCCTTATATAAAGGGAGTCTTCATCCTCCTGGTAGCCGATCTTTAGGTACTGGTACATGGCAATAAAGTCTCCCCTAAGCCTTCTCTTCAGAAGGCTGAACAAATCCAGCTCTCTCAGCCCTTCTTCACATCGCAGGGCTTCCAGTCCTCTGATCATTCAGTGCTGTGGCTCAATGAAACCTGGAGCAGGTAAAGTTGAACCAAAAAAATGAGCAGGTTTTCATACCTCAGGAAAAGAAAAACACAACACAAAACCAAAAAAACAAACTGGCAGTCCACACACTGTAGAGAAAGGAAACTTCTCAGTCAGCCATTAGCTAAACCCTCATGTCCTGATCAGCTTCCATTTTGGGTTACCTTAACCGTTGCAGCTTCTAGAGGACACCTTGAAGTTCTCCTACTTCTTGTCCCAGTGCCACATGTGCTGTCAAGCAGCTGCTTCATTCCACCCCACACCTGGCTGTATCAGAAGAGACAGGAATAGTTCTTGTGCTCACATATACATTGGTTACAAAGCACGTTAGGATCTTTTGCGATCAAGACTATTAGAAGTAGCACCGTTATTTTTGTTACAGCTACTAGTGCAGCATGGCCTGACACTTGTGTACAAGCAGATGTTATGGTTAGACTTGATGATCTGAAGGTCTTTTCCAACCAGGCAATTCTGTGATTTATGGGGAAGGTGCCTGCAAAGTGCAGAACTCTCCTTCAGCAGTTACTTGTCAGTAGGCTTCAAAATCCTTTGGAAAATAATTTCCAGGAACCTTCAGCACCAGTAACATGATTTCGTTTATATGCCTACAGTACCTGTGGCAACTCCTGCCACCCCTGTCAGGCTGAGTTCATTGGAGATGATCATAGAATAGAATCACAGAATCATATTGCTTGGAAAAGACCTCCATGATGATTGAGTTCAACCATCCCCTAATTCTACCAAGTCTGGGGCTAAACTATGTCCCTTGACACCACATCTCTGCCTCGCTGAAACACCTTCAGGGATGGAGATTCAACCACGTCCTTGGGGAGCCGTTTCCGGTCTTTGTGAACCCTTTCAGGGGAAAAAGTTTCTTTTAACATCCAACCTAAATCTCCCTCGGTCCAACTTGAGACCATTTCATCCTACCACTTGTAGGGAGAAGTGACTGACCTCCACCTGGCTCCAGCCTCCTTTCAGGGAGTTGCAGAGAGTGAGATGGTCTCCCCTCAGCTTCCTTTTCCCCAGATTAAATCCCAGTTCTCTCACCTGCTCCTCACCAGACCTGTTCTCCAGACTCTTCACCAGTTTTGTTGCCCTTCTCTGGACCCACTCCAGCACCTCAATGTCTTTCTTGTAGTGAGGGCTCCAACTGAACCCACTACTCAAGATATGGCCTCCCCAGTGTCAAGTACAGGGAGGCAATCACTTCCCTACCAATGTTACAACCTCTGAGACACCTGTTTTGCAGACAACTTTGCAACCATTGAAATGAAAGGAAGCTGCAACAGTCAGATAAGGAAAATCCCCAGAACTCTCAAGTATCTACCTCTCAGAGTCAAGGTGATTTCATAGTCACACAGCTTTAGTAATGGGACTTCCTCAGGGACACAGTATTAAACATTTAAAGGAAGCATTTGAAAAGACACTGTATTATCAACTTGATTTCTAATCTTTTCCCTTTCAGCTGCTTAGAAGTACTTCAGGGTCACTCCTAAACGATGTATAGTGACTATGCTTGGCATTCAGCAGCAGGCAGAGTTGGGGGATGGAAGATAATCAGCCTCTCTCATTAATAATTCCTACAGATAAGTTCAGATGTTCATTTTTATCTATTGACAGTTTTAAATCTTTAGTCCAGTGGATTGCTTTTAGTACCACAGTGTCTTTGGTAGACTGCTGTATGAAACCCAAAAGAACTAACAGAACAAGGCCCAGAACAGTTTCACTTTCCACTGATCTTGCAATAAGTAGTCCAACAGAAACTCAGCCTTCTTTAAAAAAAAAAAAAAAAAAGAGAGAGAGAGATGAAAATGGGGAGACAGGAAGAGAAAGCAAAACGCAAACTGTGAAGGTCCTTTTCTGTTGCAACTGCCTGTGGGCTCCAAGACCATCACCACACACACTCGGAAGGAGGAAACAACTGAATTATTGTCAAAGGCTGACTCAAGTCAAGTATAAGATAGGACAGGCTGTCTCTTGATGATGTTTGAAGAAAATCTCCAGATAAATCCTTAGAAGAATCTTTCCAACTTCTCACATCAACAAATGGCATATAGAATAACCTAAGAAACTCCTCACCTTCCTCCTCCAAAAAATAGATCTCAAGCACAGCATTGCATTACTGCCTCTTTTCCTCCACACATCACAGGGGCTGTACAAGGTAAGAGCTAGCAGTAAGAACACTTCTTAGGAATTTGACAGGTCTGAGATAAATTTTGCTCTTAGATGCACATAATTTCCCCTCCCCCCCCACCCCCAACTGGCTTCAGATGTGACATGAAATAGACCAAATCTCCACATATTAATTTCTTTGGTTTGGTTTTTAATTTAATAAACAACGACTTAAAGTAAACAGCCAACCAGTCTTCAGAGGCAGCAGAGAAACCTGTGACTTACTGTAAAAGAGCAAGACAAACCAAAAACCTTTTTGTCCCTTCCATCCAAAGGGAAACAGCCAACTCTGGAGCAAACAACCACAAAATAAAGTCAAGTCTGCATCTGTCTTCACAGGCTGCTCATTTTCTTGTGACTTTACAGATGCCATGTCCCTGTTAAAAATACAAACAGATACACTTTCCCCTCCTGGTTGCTCTGGAAAATACTGCTACCATCAAGGAAAGCTGACAGAGCAAAGAAAAAAGAAAAAACACTGATCTGTAAAAGGTTGAAAGGCAGAAAGATTTTAAAGACTAGAATGTGAAAGCAAAGTGCTCTCTGTAATACTTGTCATTTAGAGTAACTTCAAGTCAAAGTTAATAGAAAATGTTTGCAGATTCATGTTGATCTGTTTATCCCCCTTGGCTATTTTGCTTTAAATAACATTCATTAGTCAAAAGAAAAGAAAACACTAACAAAACTCCAACTGCAGCTTTGGAGACTTAGGGCCTAAGAAACTACCACAAAATAAGGAGAAGCTTGCCAGTCCTAGCAAGCCTGTGCTGCTGCAACGGCAGAGGCAGCTATACTGAAGCCTTTGGTTGGCAAAGCCAGGCTGAGTCCTTGGCACACCAGTGCCTCGCTTGGGCCAGCAGATGCTGCTGACACTTCGCACCTATCACCAGCAGAAAGGACAATAAAAGAGGCGGCAGCAACTTCGTCGAGAGGTGAGAGATGGAGCTGGGGAGGGAGCAGGATAGCACTCCTCATTGAAAGCTGTCTTTGTGAGCATGCCATTGCTACCAAAAGGGAGAAAAAAAAAAAAGCACCATCAGTATTATAATTAAAAAAAGGTCTTCAGCCATTTGCTTCAACATATTGGTGTATTAATAAGAAAATTGATTTTTTAAACGGTAGAAACAAGCATTTCAGTTTCCAGACTTTTTGCAACCAAAGAGCTTCTCTAATTCTCTAAGACCTTTCTGGGGGTTTGGTTGGTTGAACAATATTGTTTTATTCAGAGTAAAACAGAGAAAACAAACAAACAAACAAAAACAAACCTCTAGAGAGCATTCTGAGATTTCCACATGTAAAACTGGGGTGCCCTGACAAGGAGCAGCAGCATCATGAATCTGAGCAGAGAGTTGTGACTGTCCAAATAACAAGCAAATCCCTGTTTTGTTCTCTCTAGGTTCATTAGAGCCTGATTCATCCTGTTCATCAGTTTACACCTTCTTCTGGTCTGGTTTTCTTGACCTCTTCCTCCCTGTTGGGCTTTTTTGGTATTGACAACAAAAAGAAATCGGTAAGCTTTGTGTGCTTGATACTGACCTTAAAAAGACTAAACAAGAACCACCTTTCCAGCCTGAAGGCAGCTGCATGGAACTTAAAGATCCCTCTGGGTAGGATTGGCCTCACATTTAGTAAGACACTAAACATGGGAGAGGATGCAAAGGCATCACATGCTCCATAGGACCTGGTGCCCACTGCAGTGCGTGGGTGGGGGAATAGCAATTAAAGAGAAAAACAAGAAAAAAGGAAGGAGCAGGCCATGGTGGTTAGCTCTAAGCTATGAATCAGAATCACTGTGATTCTCTCTTTGCTCATGTTGGTAATCCAGACCTTGTGCTAATAAGCTAGGAGGACCTGGCCAAGGTATGAAAGCAAACCTGCAAATCGTTCCTGGGGGTTTGAGTTTAGAGGGATCCAACGTGAGTTGCAGAGTTACTCTGCTCCTTCACTTTGTAGGAGTGTCTTCACAGTATCACAGTATAGCAAGGTTGGAAGAGACCTCAAAGATCATCAAGTCCAACCCACTACCACAGACCTCAAGACTAGACCATGGCACCAAGTGCCACGTCCAAACGTGCCTTGAACACCTCCAGGGACGGTGACTCCACCACCTCCCTGGGCAGCCCATTCCAGTGGGGAATGACTCTCTCAGTGAAGAACTTTCTCCTCACCTCCAGCCTAAACCTCCCCTGGCACAGCTTGAGACTGTGTCCTCTTGTTCTGGTGCTGGTTGCCTGAGAGAAGAAAGCAACCTCCTGCTGGCCACAACCACCCTTCAGGTAGTTGTAGACAGCAATAAGGTCTCCCCTGAGCCTCCTCTTCTCCAGGCTAAACAATCCCAGCTCCCTCAGCCTCTCCTCATAGGGCTTGTGCTCGAGGCCTCTCACCAGCCTCNCCTGGTCACACTGCTGGCTCATGTTCAGCTGCTGTCAACGAGTACCCCCAGGTCCCTCTCTGCCTGGCTGCTCTCCAGCCACTCTGTCCCCAGCCTGTACTGCTGCGTGGAGTTGTTGTGGCCAAAGTGCAATGTGACATGCTGGAGCAGGTACCAAACAGGTCAGGGAGCAGAAAAGCTCCAGTGGTAAATGCTGGTAGGAATCCTGCCTCACTCGCTCCTGCCCAGAGCCATTTGTGCAGTCTATTCCTATCTCAACACTGCCACCGAGTATAGGGACAGGCCATATGTATGATGATTCTTTCTTTTCCCTGTGGTTTTTAACCCCTTATATGTAAATCTCGCTAATGTCAACCTGTAAAGATGAAAAAAACCAAAATAATCTGAGAAGAAAAACAGTCCTTGGTAACACGTCTTTAGAAACTTTGTAAGATTGCTTTGAAGAAGCTGCCCACAAGAATTTTCTGAATCTGAGGAAAGATAATTCCATCTAACATTCTTGAGAAAAATCACACCAAAAATCAGACCAGAGAGCCTTTTTAGGGCTATCTCCATAACCCCAAAAGCCAGTTCAAGACTTCTTGCAACTACTTAAAGTTCTGTATTATTTGATCTCTGGCCACATTAAAGATAAATTTGATGCTTTGCTCACACAAAATGAACCATAACCTCAACCATCCAGTAAATTTTGTTACATGAAGAAAAGAGCCAAGCAGATCTGGCTATTCAAAAGGCCATTTTTCAGATGCCCAGCCAAGACGAGGTGTGCTCCAATGTGTCTCTGATTTGTGGTTTAGGGCAAGGCCAGTGTGAACAGTTCTGGCTAACTATTGGCATCAAATGCAAATGTTACCCACTTGGCGGTACAGGCAAAGTGCACAGGCCTTTCCTACCACCTCATCTCCCTACTTAGACCAGTTGCAAGCTGGTTGGACAAGATGAGACGGTAAAGGAAGGCAAAAATTAAGAACATAAAGGAAATTTCCTACTGCATGTCTCCTCCCATTCACAGCACAACAGATCTTCAGTGAGGCTGCAGCTGAGAGATTAACTGTCTTTGCTAGTTGTTGGTACAATGTTTGGAAGGGGAAGTCCTGATGGGGGTTTCAACAAGCCCTGTGCAATGCACAGTACTGCTGAAGTGACCTAGGATAGGTTCCTGCTCAGTGAAGTCCACTGTAAGAGTTTCATAGTCCTACAAATGGCAATTTCACTCTGCCCAAGGCACAAGCCTCAGCTCAGAAAAGGAGGCAGGCTGCAGAGAAGGCACTGACAGCCTAGCAGCCTGCCACCAGACCACGGAGAAGGAAAGGAAAGACCTAAGACAACCTGCTCCAAACTCCGTACACAGGTAACACTGGCCAGCCTGTGTCACACCTGCCTGAGAAGGAAAAAGGCAGACCTCTTCAATTGTCCTACACACTGGCAAGTTCACATTTGCATAGCTGCAAAGTTGTGATGCTGGAGTTGCCCAAAGAGCTAGAAGTGTAAGAAATCTGCAGTTGGGGAAAGACCGTGTCACCACACCAGTGTGGCTCCAAGGGCCTCACCACCCACCTCACACTTCTGCTGTGCTGCAGCAGAGCTCTGATTCTGCCCACAGCCAGTTCTCAACTCATCCATGGCCAGCCTGGCCACTTAAGACTTACAGTTTGGACAGTTTTGCTCCAGCCAGTTCCTCCTGAGCACATTCCTTCCCTGAGCTCTCTCAAGTCTTGTGCTACTGCAAGCTCTCAAGGACAAGCTTTCCGATGGCTTGGCTTCTAGTCTCTTCTAACAGCCCAGGGTTTTTCTCATAAATCAAGAACAGCCAGGCCCTGCCACATGTCAGCCCCTCTGGGGAGCAGGATGTCAAGCAGCCACAGGAGTCTCCAAGGACTGTCAGACAGAGAGTCAGGACCTTCCTGGTTTCGAGAAAGCTACTGTTCACTCTTTCCCTCCTCCCTCTGCATGATCAGTAATCCCAGTTGTATCATTTTCTTAACAAGATGCACACTTGCTTTTTATCTTTATGAATTCATTGAGCAGTAGGAATTCAGACACTTGCCCACTTTCACAGACGTTGTAAACCTTTAAGGCTTGTGGATCACCATCAGATTTGGTCAAAAGGCTCAAAAGCTACTAAGAGGACAGATACCATCCTTGGAAAAGTCCTTTTTTTTTTTTCTTTTCCTCTTGCATTTTTGTCCCTCCCCTACTAAGACAGTTTTATGATTAACTTACTCTGAATACAGCCTAAAAGCAGATGTTAAAAAATTGTACATTAGAAAAATGTTAATATTGGCAGTTACTCACATTCCCTTCCAGGAGCTCACAGAATGCTGTAAATCCCTCATGATGGGACTTAAACGAACTTGTTGCTATCTTTGCAGCAATAAAAGAAACAAAGCAGAAATTGATGCACTGTTCTTCACAGCCCTCAAGTATTTGCTTGGAACGATCACTGATTTGAGAATAGCCCATCAAAAAGTTATTCTGGTGCCCTTATCAACTTTTTTTTTTTCCCTTAAACTTTAACATTCTCATTTTCTGTCACACACCACAATGCCTTTTCACGTTTGTTTTGTCCTGTTACCAGAGCAAACCATTCGTTTTTAACTGTTGGTTTTGGCATAGGGGTGCTGTAAGCTCCTAATGGAAATGTGTTTTCAGCAGCAGGACTGAACAATAGAAAAAGTCTCTTTAAACTGGCGGGTTATGAGGAGAACCATCTGTTATTAAATTTAAGTCGCAGTGGCTCTGTTTCAGAAACACAGCAGAGGCTTTGCTAACTCTGCAGTCGAGGCACTGCCAGCATTGCAGGCGAGCAGCTACTTGACTGAAGGCCCTACCTGAAACCAGCATGACAAAATGGTACCTTTATTTCAGCCTAATTTGATAACAAGGAATAGAATCACGACATTATTTAGGCTGGGAAAGAATAGAATCATAGAATCAGTCATGGTTGGAAGGGACCACTGGGATCATCTAGTTCCAACCCCCCTGCCGTGGGCTCACACTAGATCAGGCTGTCGAGAGCCTCATCCAGCATGGCCTTAAACACCTCCAGGAACAGGGCTTCAACCACCTCCCTGGGCAACCCACTCCAGGGTATCACCATCCTTATGGTGAAGAACTTCTTCCTAACATTCAGCCTGAATCTACCCATTTCTAGCTTTGCTCCAGTCCCCCTAGTCCTATCATTACCTGACATCCTAAAAAAATCCCTCCCCAGCTTTCTTGTAGGCCCCCTTAAGATACTGAAAAGTCACAATAAGGTCACCTCAGAGCCTTCTTTTCTCCAGACTGAAAAAGTCCTGATGTAATATAACTAAGTATCTTTCCAGTAAACCCTTTCTTGGTGCTTCAGTCACGATTTGAGGTCTGAACGACTTAGACACTTACATTCTGATAAAAGAAATCAAATATACAGAAACTAGTAAAAAATCTGAACATGACCAGAGTCTGTTCTTTGAACTACATCTACAACTGAATAAAGCAAATATTAGGAGTTAAAATCATAATGAAAGTGCAAGCTTTAGGAGTTAAAATCATAATGCAAGTGCTTCATTCAACACAATAGAAAAGTCAAGTTTCATCATCTGCTTGATTGACTGTTACAGGGCACTTTAGTTGCTCTCTGACTTCCACCACAGAACTAGTGTGAATTCTACAGGGCAGCCAGGATTTCAGAACCTGGAATAACACTAGAGAGAACGATGAGGCCAGAATCAAAATAGCCTTTGGTGTAAGACTTTAAAGCCAACTCTCCACTCCAGATGAAGTTACCAGGAATCGCCCTATTATTTCTGTCATTAACCAACCCTTCCTCCCCCCCACCCCACCTTTACACCAGTTCCTCTCAAGTGCAGCCAGAGATTATCAAACCCTGTGACAGCCTTTCAACAGCTTGGTCAGCTAAAAAAAAAAAAAAAAAAAGAAAACTCTTTCAAGCTCTACTGCTATCACCACTGCATGAGCTGACGTCAGGCTGTTGTTTACTGGAGATGGGACAGTGCCAATTTCCACTGAGCTGAAGACAGCCATGTCCAGCCTCTTTTGGCTGTGCACAAGTAAGAGCAAACTCCTTGTGTTTGCATGCACACACTCATGGGGGAGAGAAAGAGTGTGAGTGTCTGCTTAATTTGTGGGCACACACTAATGTGGGAGAAAAGCAGCTCGCTTTTATTTTCCTCTGCCTTGCCGAAGTAAACAAACAAATGACAACACCCTCCAACAATGACAATAAAAAAGACAAAAAGCAGCAACACTCCATCTCCTCAGAGAATCACACAATCATAGAATGGTAAGGTTGGAAAGGACCTCAAAGATCATCTAGTTCCAACCCCCTGCCATAGGCAGGGACACCTCCCACTAGTACAGCTCACTCAAGGCCTCATGCAGCCTGGCCTTGAACACCTCCAGGGAGGGAGCAGCCACAACCTCCCTGGGCAACCTGTTCCAGTGCCTCACCACCCTCACTGGAAAGAACTTCCTCCTAACATCCAGTTTAAATCTCCCCTCTGCCAGTTTAAAGCCATTGCCCCTTGTCTTGTCATTGCAAGATCTTGTCAGTAATCCCTCCCCAGCCTTCCTGTAGGCCCCCTTCAGATACTGGAAGGCTACTCTAAGGTCTCCTGGAAGCCTTCTCTTCTCCAGGCTGAAGAGCCCCAACTCTCTCAGCCTGTCCTCATAGCAGAGCTGCTCCAGCCCTCTGCTCATCTTCAAAAGGAGAGAAAAAGAAAAGGGGAAGAGAATAATAGAATCATTTGGGGTGGAAAAGACCTTTAAGATCGTCAAGTACGACCACTATTTAATCAGCCAAGTCTGGTGCTAAACCATGTCCCTCAGCACTACATTTCTGCCTCTATGAAACACCTCCAGGCACCTGGATTCAACCACCTCCCTGGGGAGCCTGTTCCAGTGTTTGTGAACCCTAAATACTGTTTCCTTGCAAGAGCTATCACAAACACAAGGGAATAAAAGAAAGTTTGGGATGCCCCTACAGTCCCTAAGAAGCAGCATACACAATTAACTAAAAAACCCAGTGCTTGTCCATCCATAAAAGGATTGAGTTGAAGATTTGACTACTTGACAGCACAGAAGAAATGGCTATGTTTTACTAGGACTATTTAATAAGTTTTCAGAGTAACTGCACTGAAAGCCCCAGGTCAGTGTTAAATAAAATGACTTAATTAAAATTTGCTATATGAAAATATGCCAAAACATATTAACAGTCCAGAGAAGGAAATCTAACCAAGCCTGACTTTTTCATAACATTTTTTCACTTACATTATTCCCTGTAAAGGACCAGATTCTATTTGTGAGTGTGTGCGTGCGCACAGATTGGAAGGGAGAGAAGATAACACAACAATATCAAGTGCTGCTTTCAAGTGTAACTCTTACACATTACAAATATCATCGTCTTGATGGCTCTAAGGAACCATTTGAAGTTTTAAGAGTTATATATAGTACCATTTCTGCCTGGAAAAACACTCCAGCATATTTGAATTTGAGGAAGCGAAGCACCTACCTCACAAGGAAAGGCCATGAATCACCAATCCACAGGGCTGAGGCGGCCAGTGACATCCCAGGATGCATGAAGAAGAGTGTGGTCAGCACGTCAAGGGAGATTCTCCCTCCCTTCTGTGCTCTGCCCTGGTGAGGCCTCATCTGGAATATTGCCTCTAGTTCTGGACTCCCCAGTTCAAGAAGAGCAAGGAGAAAGTCCACCGGAGAGCCTCTAATGTGATGAGGGGACTGGAATATTCACCTTATCAGGAAAGGCTGAGGGAGATGGAGCTGTTTAGCCTGGGGGAGAGCAGACTGAGGGAGGTAGAGCAATAGCTAAAGGGTGAGTCTCAGGAGGCTGGAGCCAGACTCAGTGGTGTCCCTTGCCAGGACAAGGGGCAATGGACACTAAATGCAACAGAGCAGGTTCCAAGTAAACATCAGGAAAGGATGGAAGAAGGTGGAAGAGCACTGGGACAGGCTTCCCAGGGAGGCTATGCAGTCTCCATATCTGGAGGCATTTCAAAGCCGCCCAGATGTGAAGATCTTCATATGCAAGCTAACTTGCTCTCTTGATGGTCTTAGCTCTGTCTTGTCCCATCTTTTCATGGAACTTCTTTCAAGTTTAAATAGCTTCTGTAAAGTTCCTGTTGAATCAACTATCAGAGCCCAGTAACACTGCTCTATGGGTTAACTGCAAACAATATAAATAAGAATTTTCCTCCCTTTTTAGGAACTACGAAGTTTGAGAGTCTCTCCCCCAAACACCAGTGACACAGTAAACACAGAAAATATGTAAAACTGAGGGAACTTAATTTGAGCTACCACAACCAGTGAACTCAGCTCCTTAGGTCCAATGTTCTACATTTACATTAATCAAACCACCTGTTAGAAAGAAAAAAAAAATATACATATATACACACAAAGAAGTTGGGAATCAGCACATCCATCCCAACCCCTAAGATAAGTAAACCATGAAAGTCAAAATATTTAACCTTTAAAATGAAATATGAAGACGGCTCATTGGCTACAGCATGCAAGTTAGTCATGACCTTGCTGACTGCCTTCACAAGAGCAATTTCCATCACTGCTGGATAGTGGCATTAAAATGATACAGCATCAGACAAAATACATGCCTGTGACAAATTTTGAGGGCTGATGACAATTTTCAATATGAAAATTTGGGAACTTTTACTCTGAAGTGATACATAGCATGTCTTTATGTTACTGACTGTCTCCTTCTCTTGGTCAATTATCTTTGAGCCTGTATGGAGGAGAAATACTAGACAGGATATCACCATCTAAAACAAAACTGAGAACTGGCATTTTGAAGTCTAGACACAATTTCCTCTTTTGGAAGTCTTCTCATGTCTGTATCTTCCTCACATAACCACACTGGGGTAAAGCTTTCTCAAGGTGGCCTCATTAAGACCTTCTACACAGACAACATTTCAACCCAGCATTTATTTCTTCAAAGCACAGCCATACATTAATTACTTGATCAATAACTACACAGAAGCAGCACTACTTATTTAAAATAACACTTTCATCTTCTGCTGTTGAAGTGGGTCCAGAACGGGGCCATGAAGATGATCAGAGGGNCAGACTGAGGGAGGTAGAGCAATAGCTAAAGGGTGAGTCTCAGGAGGCTGGAGCCAGACTCAGTGGTGTCCCTTGCCAGGACAAGGGGCAATGGACACTAAATGCAACAGAGCAGGTTCCAAGTAAACATCAGGAAAGGATGGAAGAAGGTGGAAGAGCACTGGGACAGGCTTCCCAGGGAGGCTATGCAGTCTCCATATCTGGAGGCACTTCAAAGCCGCCCAGATGTGAAGATCTTCATATGCAAGCTAACTTGCTCTCTTGATGGTCTTAGCTCTGTCTTGTCCCATCTTTTCATGGAACTTCTTTCAAGTTTAAATAGCTTCTGTAAAGTTCCTGTTGAATCAACTATCAGAGCCCAGTAACACTGCTCTATGGGTTAACTGCAAACAATATAAATAAGAATTTTCCTCCCTTTTTAGGAACTACGAAGTTTGAGAGTCTCTCCCCCAAACACCAGTGACACAGTAAACACAGAAAATATGTAAAACTGAGGGAACTTAATTTGAGCTACCACAACCAGTGAACTCAGCTCCTTAGGTCCAATGTTCTACATTTACATTAATCAAACCACCTGTTAGAAAGAAAAAAAAAATATACATATATACACACAAAGAAGTTGGGAATCAGCACATCCATCCCAACCCCTAAGACAGGCAAACCATGAAAGTCAAAATATTTAACCTTTAAAATGAAATATGAAGACGGCTCATTGGCTACAGCATGCAAGTTAGTCATGACCTTGCTGACTGCCTTCACAAGAGCAATTTCCATCACTGCTGGATAGTGGCATTAAAATGATACAGCATCAGACAAAATACATGCCTGTGACAAATTTTGAGGGCTGATGACAATTTTCAATATGAAAATTTGGGAACTTTTACTCTGAAGTGATACATAGCATGTCTTTATGTTACTGACTGTCTCCTTCTCTTGGTCAATTATCTTTGAGCCTGTATGGAGGAGAAATACTAGACAGGATATCACCATCTAAAACAAAACTGAGAACTGGCATTTTGAAGTCTAGACACAATTTCCTCTTTTGGAAGTCTTCTCATGTCTGTATCTTCCTCACATAACCACACTGGGGTAAAGCTTTCTCAAGGTGGCCTCATTAAGACCTTCTACACAGACAACATTTCAACCCAGCATTTATTTCTTCAAAGCACAGCCATACATTAATTACTTGATCAATAACTACACAGAAGCAGCACTACTTATTTAAAATAACACTTTCATCTTCTGCTGTTGAAGTGGGTCCAGAACGGGGCCATGAAGATGATCAGAGGGCTGGAGTACCTCTCCTATGAGGACAGGCTGTGAGAGTTGGGGCTGTTCAGTCTGGAGAAGAAAAGGCTCCGGAGAGACCTTGTAGCAACCTTCCAGCACCTGAAGTGGACTACAAGAAAGCCAGGGAGAGACTTTTTTACAAGGACTTGTAGTAATAGGATGACAGGGAATGGATTTAAGATGGAAGAGGGGAGAGTTAGACAGGATATTAGGAATAATTTCTTCACAGGGAGGGTGGTGAGACACTGGAATAAGTTGCCCAGGGAGGTTGTGGATGCCCCGGCGGTGTTCAAAGCCACGTTGGACAGGGCATTGAGCAACCTGGTCTAGTGGAAAGTGTCCCTTGCCATGGCAAGGTGGATGAAACTAGATGATTTTTAAGTTCCCTTCCAACCCAAACAATTCTATGATTCATGTCTTGGGATACAACATGAATCACAGACTCTGTTGGGACATTTCAAACACCTGTATCAGTATTTCACATAAATTCCTCACTCTGCTCTTCCTTAACATGCCTCTGGTGTTCTTTAAAACATTGCTGAGCACACACATTAGCAAGACTGTGTTTGCAGGGTGTTTCCAGTCAGGCTCATGAGGTTTTCTGTGCCATATCAAAGCACTGCTGAGCAGTATCAAACTTGATATAGGCTTGCCAATGTGAGCTGTGCCACACAGGCTGATCTTGTGCCCATCAGGTGAATTGGAAGGGACTTGTATTTTTCCCTTTGTAAAGCTGGCACCAGCCTGTTCTGCATTCATGTGCTTGAAATTTCTCTCTACCTAGCTCCAGCACCTACTGGAAATCCACCTTTGTGCATTTGCTTCTCAATGCACTGCATAGCCTTAAAGGATTGCTTTAAACAAAGTAACCCCGCAAGAACAGAGTTTCTGTGGTGATCATGGTACTGTGTTCTCCAGCTTCCTCATTTTTAACTCCTGCATGTGTTCTGTGCTTTGCAATTTGTTCTGATGACAGGCTTTCAGAACGTATGATTGCATGTATTATCCACATATATCTCTATTATCTATGCATGGTGATACTCCTTGGGCTGCTCCCCCTTCATCTAATGCTGCACTCTCTGTATGTATTGCAAATTGGTTTAGCCTCTGTCTGCAGTCGGTCTGCATGCTTTGACCTTTGTTTAGCTGTGCTCTTCAGCTCTTTGACTCCTTTTTCATTAGGGAATCATTTGGAGTTGCTTTCCACATGCACACTGCTCTTTGGAAAATAAAAACAACAGCTCTATTTTTCACTGTGACTGACTTCCAGTTTTATCTGTCTGTTATAAATGCTGTGAAGTTTTTAGGTCTGGAGAAGTACTTCAAGGGTGTGCACACCACTGCTCTGAATAAGGGAGCTGAACAGTTGTAATTATAACCTCTTGATCCAGGATTAATTCTAGATGCTGGTGCAGTGAGTGGCAGGGGACTATAGCTTCCTTTATTCTGCAGGTGAATCTGTCTTATGTCATGCTCAACTAAATACAGATTCAGGAAGCCTAAAAGCAGCTGGAATTCAAGGAACAGCCCTTAAGATTCCTGTTTCTCTAAAAGAAAAAAAAAACAAAAAAACAAAAAGTTGTCAATCACTTACTATAACCTAAGGGAGTTTAGGCAATTCAAAATACATGGGTTTAGAATACCCAAAATGTTATCTCCTTCTCTGGAGATATTCAAGACCCACCTGGATGCATTCCTGTGTAATCCAGTGTAGGTGATCCTGCTTTGGCAAGGAGGTTGGACTAGATGATCTTTTGAGGTTCCTTCCAGCCCCTAACATTCTGTGATTATTTTTTCATGCTAGCAAAAAAATTTTTTCCACTTTGAGTTCAAATGAACTGTGCTAGTTTAACAGAGGCTTTTCCCTACAACATAGAAGTGAGGGAAAGTAACACACAAAAAAACCCCTCTCCAGGCTGCAATAAGGAGTTAAGAGTTTAATATAAATGAGATAACATAATGCACAATTACTTTAGCCTATTGGCAGAAAAAGTACAGCAGAAAGCAGCAGCAAGCAGAAAGCCAGTGAGCTGAAAACCCACACCAGGGAGCTACTCCCCCATCTCTCCCCATCCGACTGCCACCTCGGTGGAAGAAGCCAACACCCAAAAACCTGGAACCCAAAAGCAGCAACTGGAACAGAAAGCCTCTCATGTTACAGTCTGAGCATCAAGCCCCACAGCACTTTGCTCCAGACAGAACTCAAAGCTGCTATGAGGCAGGATGGTTTTGAATAACAGCAGCAAATTTTCAACTTAACCTATGACTTTGGTTCAGCCAAAGTTAATCACAGCTCTAATCACTTCTATCTCACAATTGGAAAATCATTTTGATTGGAAAAGACCTTCAAGATCATCAAGTCCAACCATTATGTAACTCTGTGAAGTTTGGTACTACACCATCTCCTCTCTATGTCCTGTCTGCATCTCACTACTCTCAATTTTGTTAACCAGTTAAAAATAAAAATCTTGTGACTGAGTTTTTTACTACTACATAGTGCTAGGGCAAATGACCTCTAGTTCCTTCCACAGAAAGAGGAGTACCCCTTTGCAGGTGGTATTTCTCACACAAGTACACACAGCATCCTTCTGGGAGTTCGCAGTCCTCTTCATTTCACCCACTGGAGTCCGCAGTGAATCTCAGTTCTCACATATGTCAGATTCAGAACCAATGCAGAGGAGTTGAGTCTCTCCAGCTACATCGAGTCATAGCATGGTAGGGGTTGGAAGGGACCTCCAGAGATTGAGTCCAACCCCACTGACAAAGCAGGATCACCTAGGGCAGGTCACACAGGAACGTGTCCAGATGGGTCGTGAAAAGCTCCAGAGGAGACTCCACAACCTCTGGGCAGCTTGCTCCACTGCTCCATCACCCTCATAGAAAGGAAGTTTTTCCTGATATAGAAGTGGAACCTCTTTGTTCTAGTTCGTGCCCATTGCCCCGTGTCTATCACAGAATCAAGGCTGTTAGGGGTTAGAAGAGATCTTGAAAGGTCATCTAGTCCAACCCCACTGCAAGACCAGAACACCATTAAGAAGATGGTACTAGTCTCTTTTCGACACCCACCCTTCAGGTTATTTGTAAACATTAGTAAGATCCCCTCACACATTTCTCCAGACTAAACCCATGTTCGGCTGGCAGTCAACACCCCTAGATCTTTTTGTACTGGACAGTTCCTGACCTCCAAAGTCCCAAGAGACATGGATCACTGCTGTGGTCTGGGTTAGAGGGCCTTGGTGCTGCCAAGGACAAGTTCCTTACTTGAGCTTCTTTGAGTCTCCACGCTTTTGAGATTCACAGGTTTAGTCTCATTTTTGTCTGGCAGAACATACTTTAGATGGCTTCTTTGGACATACTTTTTGGATGGTGAAATCAAGAAAACAAAGTTTTGGTAGGTGAGCATACCAGCTGCGACCAGCGATACACAGAAAGGATTGAAAAACATGGAGCCCTTAGTGATGTGTGAGAAAGTTGTACCTTAAAGCCTATACTAGTGCACCATGCAGAGCTATGTAAAAATGTACAGCAAAGCAAGTCTGAAAAGGCAGGGCTCAAATCTTGGCTATGAAGCTCTCAATTCAACCTGGAAGGTTAGGCTCTACTCTGATCCCAACAAAAACTCTCAAAAGTTTCAAAACCCAAGGCATGAGGGTCTTTTGAAAGACCTGCACCTGCACACAGCCTCAGCATCATTCCAGGTCAGGCTGGCCAACTTTATTTTTTTTTTTAATCACAGTCAGCAACACAAGCCAGAAAATTACTCCCACTGCCAGCTTCTCTTTCCACAGGCATCAAAACACCAAAAGGGACTCTGTGGCCTTGACAATTGTTTATCCAGAAGCTTGCCAGGACTTCCTGGAACACGGAGGACACAGCAGGGTTTGCACCTTTGGTGCTTCTTGGTTGAATCAGAAACACGTCGTGAGCACACTGCAGTAGACTTACACAATCAAATTTAATGCTGTACTGAGTACTTGGTCTCCTTCTCCTTACCACACTGTAGAGATGTGTGCTGAGGGACATGGTTTAGTGCCAGACTTGGTAGAGTTTGATAATGGTTGGACTTGGCCTTGATGGTCTTTTCCAACAAGACAATTCTATGATTCTATGTCACTTCTCGCACACAGAGTAGGAAATCAGTCCCAGAGCTCCCTCAGTAACCCAGGTTCTTGGTTCTCAGTTAAAAAGAAAGGGCTTTTATTTATACTGTTCCCTAATATCTTCAGGGACAAGAGGCTCAAGGTCATTGCAGGACTGAAGGCCTCAAGTCAGAAGAACAGCGCAACTTGTCTTTCCATGGGCCAGACCACTTACATGTGCTGTGGCCATGCTGGTAGGAGACACAAGCAGGGCACAGCTGTCAGAAGCAGAACACTCAGCACAGACATGACACTGACCCCACACAGCTTCTGATGCCTGTGCTTGTCAAGATGCCAGGGCTGTATACAGTTAAATACCCTAGGGTGAGGGGAAAGCCCCAGTGATTTTCAAACCACAGCTGCTACACCATTTGTAGAGTGGAGAAAAGCCTTGGTAGGTAGAAAAGCACAGAAGGAGCTGGCAAAGGATTGTGAGTTCTCTTTTGCTGTCCCTTTCCTAGGCAGTGGTGGATGATTTTGCTGCGGAGTCTCAGGTGTCCTGAACAATAGCCGTGGAGCCAGCTCCCGTTTTGGTGGTACAAAAGAAACTGGCTTTCTGGGGAGAAACAGAGACAAGTCAAGCCAGTTTCAGACTGTCACTTTTCCTACTGGCTCGTTCTGCTCAAATCATAAGCTGGAAAAACTGGAAAGGTAAGCAGTCCAAATTAATGGGAACATGAAGTGAACTGGTTTGTTTATGTATTGGTTTAACTGGAACAGGGAGCACACACAGCTCCAGCTTTGGGCACATTCCCTTCACTTACTTTCTCCCCAAGAAAGCTGCATGCAGGTCTGAATTATTTTCTGGTCTGCTCTCAAAACACAACTGGTAGGAAATAATCAATTTAAGCCTAACGATTAAAAAATCCCCAGGTATATATTTACAGTTCATTTCTGCTATAGAGCAGACTTCACCAGGTGCTCAATTGCATTTCATCCTTAAGAGCAAACAAGGGCTCCTGCAGATTAGGCCTTCCCAGCAGAGCTGTTGCAGATGAGCAGATTGTGGTGTCCTGCTATCACTGAGACCACAGCAGTACAAGGATTCTGCTTACTAAACATAGTAAGTTAAAAGTAAGCACCACAAAGGGAAGAGAAGAGGAATGGATCTTGCACATCATTCCTCTTAAAACACTTTCTAGAAAGTGGAGGATGGGCCCATATTCTGCAGACAGGGAAACTAGGGCATAGTGGCTTTGTAACAAAACTGAGTGAAAGAGCAAGTGCCTAATTCCCCTGTACCTCAGGGCTGACTATCCCCATCTCAAATCCATACAATCAACAATCCCAGAAACCAGCTTCTTCTGTCTGACCTGAATGAGAACAGGAACGAGTCCAACCACCTTGCACAGCTTAAGACTACAGTATGACATAACTGCAAGTCATTGCCATTTAAAGGTTAAAAAAAAAAAACCACAATCCAAAACACAAAACAAACAAGTCCACACCTGCTAAGCACAGCTTCATTGTCCACTACTGAGTTTCAATGACAACTGCTGCATCTTGGAAAGTTCTGCAGTAATAAAGATACTACACTTCCCCTGCAGGACCAGAAATCAGGGATTGTCACTTATCTATATAAAAGGTACATGAAGGAAAATATCCCACAGCCATGTCAGCTAACACAGTAATCAAAACTTTGGATGCTTAGCACACAGAAATCTGATTGTGTTACACCATATCACATTGGTCAGCATGCTAAAAATCTCCACACAAGATTTCTGGTTTTCCCAGTTAAGCTTATAGCCCAAAAGTTTTGGGTTTTTTTTTGGTTTTTTTTTTTTTTTCCCCTTTAATGACACTGCCATTTACTTCAAAGCTATGAGGAGTTCCTATCTCACTGTGGTGCCACAATGATAAGTCATTATTCACTGAACTTCACTGTTCTATGTATAAGGAACAGCAACGTATACTTAAATAGCTCTATTTAAACTGGCCCTATGGTTGAAACAAATCATTCCAAGAACACCAAGATCCAAGAAGTTTAGGATACAATATTCTTCAGTATTCAAAGAGCTTAATATCTTCAAACAGAAATTACTCAAGGTGATGTATCTCTCATTAAGTCAAAGTTCCTCCAAACAAGAGGATGACTGATAGTCAGAGATTACCAAGATAGTGAGAGATCACACTCTATGGCCACAAGCAAGCCTAGGAGGGCTCAGTTTACCTCCCAGATGAGCGTGCCAGGAATGCTGCAAAATACCCTCAGAGCCCAAGCATCTTCCTCATCCAATAGCTGGTGCTGACAGCTAAGAGCATTGCCTGCTCCTAGACTACAAGGGCAATGTAAGCTTTCAAACTTCACAAGGGGAAAACAAAAAAACAACCCCTCCTACAAAAACAAACCACCAAAACACACACCTTTCTTCTCTGACTGAATCACAAATAGCATGATTTAAATTATTTAATAAAAAACTTAATACTTTGTTTATATGATTTAAAATTGGAAAATCTAGCTTATGCTTATTACCTGTAGAGATATGTACAGCTGTCGGTGGTACACATATCCATTCAAAAAGAACTTATTTTCTGCAAATATTATGTCTTTGCTGCATTATCAGGAGAGTTAATCACAGAATGTTAGAGGGAAGGCACTTCCAGAGATCATCCAGTCAAACTTCCCTGCCAAAGCAGAATCACCTAGAGCAGTGCAAACAGCAATGCATCCAGGCAGGTTTTGAAAGCCTCCAGAGGAGACTCCACAAGCCCCCCAGGCAGCCTGTTCCAGTGCTCAGTCACCCTCATTGTAAAGAATTTTCTCCACATGTTGAGGTGAAACCTCCTATCTTCAAGTTTGTATCCATTGCTCCTTGTTTTATTACTGTGCACCACTGAAAAGAGATTGGCCCCAACCACTTGACACCCACTCTTCAGATATTTATAGACATTGATGAGATCTGTTCTCAATCTTCTCATCTCCAGACTGAACAGCCCCAGGACTCTCAGTCTCTCTTCATAGCAGACTAAAATTCAAGAGCAGAGAAAGTATAGTGTCTTTTAGCTAACTGCCTGCTAAAGAATTCTCATCCCATGTTTGTGTTTTGTCCTCGGCCTCTGTTAACTGCCTGTCATGGAAGGCTAAAATAGGCCTAAACATGTCCTGGTTTGCCCAGACATACTTTGTGCTTTCCCTCCTTCTGTTGTTGGGAGAAGCAACTGCGGGAAAGGAAGACAAAAGGCCCTGGTGCCTCCATGTCTGTCCAAACTTGTTTACAGGGCACCTGCACCTGTTTATACACTTGTGTTCTGCCCTACAAAGCTAAAAGTAAGCCCTGACTTTACCTAATATGGTTAAGCTTGACACACTGCCATTATGATTGGCTGATCTGTGGCCAAAGACCCATTAGTCTTGGGCCGTATTGATAAAAAGAGATGAGCAAGTAAACACAACGTGCTGCTTCTGCCATTGCTTTTGCCTTAACGTGCTCTCTGCTTCTGGCTGTGCTGCTGACATTGCTTCTGCCATTGCCTCTGCCACACTGTTCAGCATTATGTCTGCTGAGCTATAAACTAGCCCTGCTACATAACAACAAGCCCCGATGCTTTGGGCCTGTCTACCTGGAAACTTACTGTGTCTCAAGGTTACCAGGATTAGCATTCATTGCCTTCATGTGATACGCTCACTTAGCCTGTGTGACATTGTGCCAAGTCTGCACATCTGCAAGACATCCTGCCTACACCTGCAAGCCTCTGTGTCAAGTTTGGGGCCAAGAGGAACCAGGATCAAGTCAGAGATCATCTGCCTTTCTCCCAGCACTCTCCTTAGAGCCTAGGAAGAATTAGAAGCCTTGATGGCTGAAAAGGCACTGACAGAACAAATATTTGGGTACTGTCTGGGAACTGTAGTTAGCCTGGGAGTAAAGAGAATAACTTGTCAGTAAACACTCAAAAGCCTCTTTAGCAAAACTATAAATTCTCTGAATCCAAGCCTCTGCTTTAAGCAGTAAAGAGCTTCCTGAGTCCATCTAGTGGACAAGCAGTATAATTGACTGCAAGAACCTCTTTCCAGTTCAATTGAGTATAAGGTTTGTTGAATTATTGCTAGTTATTTCTTAAATGTTTGTCCCAGGTTGGGAACTACAGGTTAAAAAAATGTCCTCTAGGGACCAGAAGATTGTTATTCAATCCCATAATTCTGCTATCTCTTCATAAACTCACAGCAAGGCAGTTTGTATCACAGTATCACAGTATCAGCAAGGTTGGAAGAGACCTCAAAGATCATCAAGTCCAACCCATTACCACAGACCTCGAGACTAGACCATGGCACCAAGTGCCACGTCCAAACATGCCTTGAACACCTCCAGGGACAGTGACTCCACCACCTCCCTGGGCAGCCCATTCCAGCGGAGAATGACTCTCTCAGTGAAGAACTTTCTCCTCACCTTGAGCCTAAACTTCCCCTGGCACAGCTTGTTCTGCTTTCCTCCCCCTCCAGCCTTGTGTCGGGCAGGAACTGCGATATCAGGACAAACATGTAAGGATAGGCCTGGTTTGGGGCCTCCAGAGGCTGTGCTTAGGCCTCTTGGATGGCAGAGGCACTGGGGGGGAGGGGGAGGAGGATTGGAGCACTGGGGATGATAGATTTAATTTTGGGTTGGGGGAAAATTCAGTGGGTTCGCTTATGGATTCTGTATCTGCTTTGTAATTTCTATCTGTAACACTCTCTCCAAATATAATTCTGTTTTTTTTCTCCAATTCATCTGACAGTTCACTCTGTCGGCTCTTTAAACCCACAACAGTGTTCTAGATCCCTTTATTCCTTTGTATAATGTTTTCATGACCGTTGCAAAGAATGCAGCATTATTAAAAATTACTGAGTGGGTGGCAAGAGTCCTGAATATCAAAATAAACAATATTAATTTTGAAAAAACCCTAGCTTGCACCATTAATGCCCTCCACAACACTGCCCATCTATTTCTAAAGGAACCTTGTTTTAAATCAGGCTCCAAACTTTTATCAATTCGTGAACGTAATCAGATTTCTTCTGAACTCTGGCAATCTTCAAGAACCCTTCACATCAAGATCTGGTTTAATGACCCTTTCTTTCTTCTTTATGCAGATCTTTACATTTGTCTCTGCTTTTGTGATTAGTTTCTCAAATTCTTTTAACCAGATTGCAGCAGGCACTGGCATATGCCTGTACATTTGAATCATGTAGTGCATTTCAGACTAAGTTTGGATGAGAAAAGCTATAAAACATGAAGCATGCAAGGAAGACTTGTGTTGGTTTTGTACTGTGCTGAACTTCTCCCCTATCATAGGTCGAGAAGAGAGGGGCAAATCCAGACACAAGCTCATTAAACTCTGCCAGGCTACTTTTATAGAATTATAGAATGGTAAGGTTGGAAGGAGACCTGAAGGATCATCTAGTTCCAACCCCCTGCCATAGGCAGGGACACCTCCCACTAGCACAGNATAGGGTCTGATGAGAGCAGAGTAAAGGGGCAGAATCCCCTCCCTTGCCCTGCTGGCCACACTTCTCTTGATGCAGCCCAGGACTCGGTTGGCTGTCTGTGCTGCATGCACACACTGCAGTCTGCTCTACATAGCATGGGTTTAGCATCCTTCTCCGTAATTGTTTTGCTATATTTCCTAATTCTGGTTTTCTGCCACAAATAGGAATTCCTATTCCACAAGACAATTTTAAAAGGACACTTAGAGTGATGATGAGGCCAGCAGGTCTATTGTAAATTAACTTGAGAAAACTATGATTTTATTCTAGGGACACTACATTTTCTAATTAAATGTAGTTAAGGACACAACTGCTACCTTATAGATGAAGTCTAGCATCAGACTCTGTCATATTTTATTTTTCTGTAAACACAGAAGCATCACATGTGACAAAAACACAAACAAAAAACCCCAGAACACATTTTATTGCTATTAGGCAGACTGTTTTCAAAAAGTTTAGTTTTCTGTTCTTTACATAGTTAGGTTCCCCCCCCCCCC
>WBNM01006306.1:122929-164347 GCA_013399055.1 Ramphastos sulfuratus
CCCCCCAATTAATTAAAATTAAAGAAAGGGTAGACAAGTAATATAAGATCAGGCTCCAAACACTGACGTGTGAGACACTATATTTGTAAAGGTTCTAAACCAGACCAATTCGCACTTCATCCAGACCCATAACAGCAAGACAGTTTTATCACCAAGAGCTACAGAAGACTAGACCAATTCTTTGGCTGACCTACCTTTCCACCTAAGTGGAGCCAATACCACAAGCCATTATAATTTTAAATAACTGCAAAAATAAGCATCACACTCTGGTAAAACGAAAATAGACATTCCATTTTGAAGCTTCACAGGACTGGACTTTCAGCATTGCAATTAACCAGCTAACATTTCCAAAATACTGAGGAGCTTAATGCCCACCCAGCCACCTCTTATGCTCTGGGTTCTGCACAGGTTCTCACATGTGATGTCAGGCAGCCACTATGGGTAACAAAAGTACAACGGACACACTTAAAACTCTAGTCACAGTTACAGAAAAATCCCTTTTACTAAAAAAATGCAAAAAGTCAACAAAAATTTAAATCCTCAAGTTGTCTAAAAGTTAATTGCAGTCACTGCTTTCCAGAGGATTTTACTGGCTAGAAGTCTGTCATCTAAAGTAAATTTAGAAAAATAAAACTCTATCTTTCACATAGGTTACTTGCTAACATATAGTCTAAAGTTCTTTAATAAGATCTTGAAAAATTGCTTGTAATGAAAATGTAAATTGAACCTTAACTCATGTTTTTGGAAATTTTTTATAAATTAAACAGTAAGAAGCCTGTATTTTTATAGGGCTTTTTCCCTTTCAACCTATAATTTACCACACCTGCTTGAATTCCTTTCTAATCCTGAATGAAGTCTGAGTTGTTAACAGTTTATTGTTGTGTAAAGTACATTGTTAAAATATATTTTTTTTCTTTGCCTATGAAGTCTGTTTTACAGATTTTACAGGTTTTATTTGTATGCTAGATATAAAAATACATCATGCAGTTAATATAAATAACATGAATATTATTTTAACCATATTCTGTCAGCCAAAATGTGACACAAGTGTGATCTGGACATGAGGTTTCAGATCATTACCATCTACCAAGTACATACAGTAAGAAACATTAGAACAGACAGAAAATGTATGGGTGAAAAGTGGCGTTACTTTGCTTCCCACAGTATAAATTCAAACCTGAAAAAATTACAGCTGTAGATATATAGAAGGTCATTGCTTTAGGGACTGAATTTTGACATTGTAAAGAACTGTGTCCAGCTAGCAGGAAAACTCATTACTCACTTCTGAAAACTGAAGATGAAGTATTCAGCTTAAAGTCACCCTGAGAGTCAGTGCAGCTAGGTAGCGTTCCATGTGTCCCTCAACCCAGGTCAGCTTGCAGACCTGCTATATTATCTTCACAGTTCAATACAATACTGTGCCCCAATCCCATTTGCTAGTATTTTTTCTTGACTAAGTTACCTTTTACAGCCTCTTATAACACACACACACACACACGTGGGCACAGCCAAAAGCAGTGGTTCTTTCAAAAACTGTGTATAGTAAAATGTTCACCAGATACACTGCTGCTATTCATTGCCTTGCTTGGACTTAAAAAGTCTTGAATGGGTAAATTCCCTCATTGGCTTAATGCTTTGTTGAAACATGGTACCTGCAGTTATATGAGTCAATTAAATGATTCTGGGACTGTTCTCTGGCACCAAGGCCAACAAGCATGGAACAACTCACGTTCACACTGTTAAATTCTCCTGTCCTCTAAAACAGGGTAGTCACAGGCATAATCCCTTAAAAGGGCTGTGCCTGGCTCTGGCTCATTGTATTGCCCAAACCATGCCTGGGAACAGGGAAGACAGTGCTGGTTTGCCCAGGACCTTTCCAGTCACACCCCAGTTCCCAGAGATCTTCCTCAGTAGAAGAGACCTTCCCTGGCCTCCTGCTGGCCCCTTGTTCAGAGGTAAATTTCTGTTCAAGCTGAGGAAAGACTGTTTCCCTTGATCTTTCTTAATGACTCAAATAGGTCTGAGAGCAATTCCAGCGATATTTCCCAATCTTAAGTTTGATTCCCACACTGTCATGACAAAACCAGATATTTATCCACATCTCCTTCACAGGTCTGGGAGGTGCAGTTTAGTTCTATAATCCTGTGGGCTTTCAAATTTAAGGAAAGAAGGTTTGGGTTTGGGTGTTTTAGTGGATTTTTTTTTGTTTGTTTGTTTCATTTTTTCTTCTGTAATATGGCCATTAATAGTGAAGAACCTTCGTCCAGGTTTCTCATTTCACAGGAATCCAATGAAATCACCTATACAAAGGCAAAATTCCTTTTTATTTCAGAATGGCAGGAAAGGCGTACAGTTTTTGTTTTCATATGCTTCCACCACGGGCTTTTCTACTGCTTTGCATTTAAACAAAAAAAAGGGCAAGAAAGATAGTTTTGCTCAGTCTGTCAAGAGCAAAGAGCTAACACCTACATGGAGAGGCTGCTGCTTTTTATAACAAACACACCCCCTAAAAGTTAATTACTTTCAGTTTAACGCAGCAGGAGTGACTGAAGGCGAGGTTTGAAATAAGCAGTGCAATCTAACAGGGGAAACACCTTGTATAATCTGAACACCCAAACAGCAAGGAAACAAAAAGTCCATGAAGCATCCAAGTCAAGCCACAAGCACACCAGGAATTTTTCAACAAACAGCAGATGATTTCTGCCAAGAAAAGCGTATCTTCCAAGTTTAGATATTCTGGAAACAACCAGGCTGCACAGGTAATTGCAGCAAAACCAGGTAAAAAGTATACATTCTCCTCATCCAGGGTCCATGATGGCTAGATGCAAGCCAAAAGAATACCACCACTGATCGATGACTCAAGGCCAAAAGGACAAGCACTCTGACCTACAGAAAGAAAGAGGAAGAAAGTGAAGCTTCAAGGTTGCTCTCACCCCACCCCAAAATCAGCTATCCTGCAAGATGGTGGTAACACATGGCACTCCAGTACCAGGGC
The DNA here is from genome assembly GCA_013399055.1 of Ramphastos sulfuratus. NCBI lineage: Eukaryota > Metazoa > Chordata > Aves > Piciformes > Ramphastidae > Ramphastos > Ramphastos sulfuratus. Next base: position 125,925 of record WBNM01006306.1, read on the forward strand.
TTTTACAGGGTCCACTTCGCACTGTAGCTACATCAGGAAAATAATGTTTTCTTCTATAAATAAAGTTCTGGAGATGTGATGGTAAAAAGTCATTACATGAGGACTTTAAGTCTGAACCAGATAATGTCATGGTTTTGAGAGGGCTGGAAAGGTGGGGAAACATCGTGGTGAGACAATTATTTTTAAATGGTTGCTTAAAAAAAAATACAGAAAGAGAGAAGGCAGAATAGTAAAAGGAGGGGGGACAGAATGAGGGGTGGGGGAGGAACAAAGTGCCTACGTTTTTAATACATAAAAGAAATTTAAATGGTATTTATGTTCCAAAAATCCTTGAGGCTTAGAAAAATATCTTGACAAGGCAATACAAAACTTAATTATACAAATTAAAATAATGCTGAACTGTTGTATGACAGACACACAAAAAACAAACATGAGCAATAAGCTATTTTCAATGGAACATTAATTAAAAATTCCTCTATAATTTAATTTAAATCATGCCAGGAAACTAATTTTGAGACAATTTTAATCTTAGCTTTAATTCCCTAATTGTCTTAGCATTTGAGGACTTACAGTACATCTACATGGGGAAAAATAATTAATTATTTTGCTTTGCAAAGTACCAAATGCTTGAAAAGTGAATAATATCCTCATGGCAGTTAGCAGAGTATTTTGTAAATTCATATGTAAAGATATATATAGTTGTATTAACACATATGGCTGATTTGTAAGCCTCATCTAGGCTGGCACATCATTCTAGAAATTCTAAGAGATCACTTTTTGTTTGAAGTAGAACATTGATGTGCAGTGATAGCATATTTATGCCCTACATTTTATTCAAGGGATAATTACATTCATATTTACATTCAAAAGCAAACTCAAAGCAACTACCACTATACATAAAACATTGTCTTGGTTGTGTGGTTTCATATCTACTGTTTATAATGCTCTGAAAGTGCAAACCTAAATGTTTCACTCCTGATTCTGTCTCCCTTTTATCTATATGGGAAAGACGATTTCTTGTTACACGTTTTTTCATCAGCAGGATTTAGCAGAGTTCGGAGCTACTTTTAAATAAAAATTGTGTGTTCTAGATAAACATCACAAAGAAAGAAAAAAGAGAGGGGTATTCTATGGATTTTATAAATATTTAAGGCCTAAAAATGGTAAAGCAGTTTGAGATCAACTGAAAACAAATGGCAAGACAGTTTGACATAAACTAAAACCAAATGTACAAATACATGTTCAGTGTAACTGTGAATTTAACAGCAAACTGTGTTATGCTTGACTGAAATAGAACTCTGTCTTTTTCACATTAATAAAGGCATATATTCAACTGTGGCAAAGTACTATGTGTTCCCATGTGTCTTCATGCATGCCTGTTTGTGTTACAAATAAGGTGATGTTTAAGTAATTTAACTCGTCCATGAGGGTTCAAATTCTGTTTATGCTAAGACTCATCCTCATGTCATCCTTCCCTCTTGGTCAACACAGGGACTCTCAGGTAACCTTCCTGCCTCTGAAAGATTTCTTTTCTTCCCACTGAAACATGAGATGAAATCACTGGGAACTTTTTTTTCATTGCTCAGAAATTCATTCCCAGTTAATTCAAACTAGACAGCACCTTGTTGGGATTTGCAGGGAGATTGTCACTGGAGAGATGAGAAATAAAAAAAAAAACAAAAAACAAAAAACAAAACAAAACAAAACAAAAGCAAACAAAAAACCACACACATGATGGACTCAAGCTTCTCCAAATCAATTTTTCTCTCACCCCCACCTCTACTGCCATAGAGAACACCACTTGTAGTCACTCTGGGCAGATTGGCTGGATTTACTGAAGGGAGCTTTTACAAGATAAGAGGATATATGAAATAGAATCACAGAATTGCTTATATTGGAAAAGACCTTTGAAGAACATCAAGTCGAATCATTAGCCTAATACCAACAGATCCTTGACTAAACCATATACCTGAGCACTACACCTACAGGACTCAAACAGGGATGGGCACTCCACCACATCCCTGGGCAAGCCATTCCAATGTCTGATAACCATTTCAGTGCAGAAATTCTTCCTAATATCCAGCCAAAACTTCCCTTTGCACAGCTTGAGGCCATTTCCTCCTGTTGTATCACTTGTTACTGGATTGAACAGACTGATCCCCACCTCTTTACAACCTCCTTTCAGGTAGTTGTAGAGAGTGGTAAGGTCTCTCCTGAGTCTTGTCTTCTCCAGATTAAACAACTCCAGCTCTCTGCTGCTGCTCCTCCTAAGACTTTTTCTCCAAAGTCTTCACGATCTTCCTTGCGCTTCTGTGGACAAGCTCCAGAACCTTGGTGTTCTTGCAGTGAGGGTCCCAAACCCAAATAAAAACACATCCCTAGTCCACGGGTCACAAAATTCCTGACGCAGGCCAGGATGTCAATGTCCCTCTAAGTCACCTGAGCACACTGCTGGCTCATATTCAGCCAGCTATGTCTTATCCACCACACCTCATCCAACATGCAGAGTTGTGCAGGGTGGAGGAAAGGCACTGGAAGACATCTCTGCAATGGTGTTACCTCACACTGCAGTGACCTGGCACTCTTGTGCCATACGCAACCACTTCTCTGCTTTGCATTACACCAAAGGTGCAGAACACTCCCTGATATTGGTGTCTTCCTCAGGTAAATTTAGGTGTGCTCTGCATGACATGGCAGTTCATAAGCTCATTTCTTAGAGCTCTTCCACCTCTGTCAACAGTAGTTTTAACATGATAATATATTTACCAAGAGGGTGTTCAGCTTGGATGTAGGATCTGTTGGTCAGTGAAGACACATTCCTATAGACTGATTTAATAACTAAGCTGGCCAAAAGAATAAAGCAGTTTTCCCTATGCTATTCAGTAAACCAGGGTTGCGCTTCTGTTTAACACCTGAAGTGCTTAACCCTGAATAGTGAAGCTGCTTTTCTAGAACAGAAACCAAAGCAGCTAAGAAACCATTTATAGACTGCTTCAAAACTCAATGAGAGAACATAGTGTGGAGGTCATAAATTGCAGAATAACACCAGCTGAATCTTGGAAGAATAAAATGCGAGAATGGTTAAAATCAAACAAAAAAGATTAATTCAGATTATTACGTATTTTAAGAAGGGGCATATGACTTTTCCAAATTTAGACATGGAAAAGCTACATTGATCCACATTTATCTTCAATTACTACTGGGAGATGAGCGCTCAGCTTCTTGTTTCATCTGCAGAATTCTTTTATGAAAAGCCAATTAAGTTTTCTTTTGGTAGAAGCATCATGCTTCTTTGTAAAGTCTCTGTCCCTTGCCCCTGTATTTTTTGGATTCTACTCTGTAAAGCAAAGATGATGAATGCTTCCTTTTCTTTTACACATTGTCTGACACGGCTTTTCAATTTCCCAGGAACCACATCCATACAAATCAACTAAGATGAGAAAGTCTCGTTCTCAGCAAAGCCTCTCGACACCACTAGGGACTTAAGTGTATGGAAGGTTGTATAATATACTTTCATAAATCAGAGTTTATCAAAAAGTCCATAAACTTCTATCCATGAGTTCAAATGTTCTTTCAATACTCCTACAGTTATAAATAACATCCTTCACCATCAAAGGTCCCACCATTTAGACCTTCCCTCTTGATGTTTGCAATGTGTTTATTAAACTAAAAACTGTTCATAAATGAATCACAGGCTCCAGCTATCAATTCAATACTTTTCCCAGTAAACACAACATCAAAAAGCCAAACTGTTTTAAATACACAAGACTATAAAGTTCTTTTTTTCATTCATATCTCCTCTACACCTGCTCTAAATACTTCTTAGCTTAATTGATGGTCTCCAAACAATCAGTGTTTATATTCTTTTTGGAGCTGCTTCAGCATAAAGATAATAATTACTGTTTGTTTTCCTTCTCTGTCCTGTCTGTCACTCAGAGCCACGCTGAATGGGAACTTACTTCCACTGCAGAGGCTGGCAAGAGATCCTTCATCCATCACAGTCATTTGTTGCTTGACTGTGGTTAAGGTTTCTCACATTAACCATGCTTTTTCACCTACAGTTTATGTTCAAATACTAACATTTTTATTATATTCCAGTAAAACAAACCATTTTCAAGGCAACAGTAACATACAGATTAATGAAACTTGGCCTAAGGTCAACCACTCCTACAGCCAGGTCTCTGGGACTATCACATGGGGAAGCAAATTGCTTGTCCTTGTCATCTCATTCCTCTGAACTCCGCTACAAGGTGGACCATGGGGTTGGTTGCAAATCTCACAGATCCTGGAGACAAATAACCAAAGAGTACTGTAGTTATTGAGACCTGGAGACTCTGCTACCCAGCTCCTGGCATCATGCACCCTCTGGGGATCTGTATAATTTTGTCCTCCATAGTCCAGGCTCCCTGGGTGGGCCACAAGGAACAGAAAACATAACCATACACTTTTAATATACCCTATGCTTTTACTCTGAATCCATGGAGCACTCACTAAGATAAGAAAAATTAATGTTGTGTAGGTGGATGACTCACACACTTGCATGAAGAAAAAAAAAAAAGAAGAGAGGCCCTGAGAGAATTTTCTTAATCTAATTGTTCACTTTCCAGTGGGAACCGAGTTATAAGAAGGAGAAACAAAGAACAAAAAGATGATCTTTTTTAGGTCATATGCAATCAAATGTGCCAATGGCTAAAGAATACTAATGCTGCAAGACATAAAATATTACTATTAACTAATCATTGTGTCTCATCTTGGAGGCACAGCAGACTTGTCTTACTCCAAAGGCCAAGTTCAGCTGACATCCTACTGAGTAAATACATCACAGGAAGTTGGGAAGGAGTCTCACCCCAAAAGGTTTCAATCAGACCAGAAGAGAGGTAGGTGGATGGGCTCCAACAGCTCAGTGCTTGCCCAGTTCATACTTTGACCCTATATTCATAGATTTATAGACTGAAAGAATCATTTGGGTTGGAAGAGACCATAAAGATCATCCAGTTTCAACACCTCTGCTCAAGGGAATGGACAACTTCAATCAGACCAAGTTGCTCTAAGCCTCATCCAATATGTCCTTAAACATCTCCAGGGAGTGGGGAATCCATGACCACCCTGGGCAACCTGTTCCAGTGTCTCACCATCCTCACTGTAAAGAATTTCTTCCTAATATCAAATCTTAACTTGTGTTCCTCAAGCTTCAATCCATTCCTTCTTGTCCTATCACAAGAAGCCTCTGTAAAAAGTCTCTTCCTGGCTTTCTTGTAGGCCCCTTCAGGTACTGGAAGCCTGCTAGGTCTCCCTGGAACATTCTTTTCTCCAGGCTGAACCACTCCAACTCTCACAGCTGTCACCATAGGGGAGGTGCTCCAGCTCTCTGATCATCTTTGTGGATCTCCTCTGGGTCCACTCCTACAGTTCAATGCAGTTCAATGTTTATGCTGGGGGCACCAGAACTGGATGCAGTACTCCAGCTGGAGTCTCAAGAACAGAGCAGAGGGAAAGAATCACTTCCCTTGTCCTGCTGGTCACACTTCTTTTGATGCAGCCCAGGTCATGGTTGGCCTTCTGGGCTGGAAGCAACTATTGATGGCTCATGTTGAGTTTTTTTGACTCCTGGCACCCCCAAGTCTTTTCCCTTGGAGACTGCTCTCAAGCCGTTCCTCATCTAGCCTCCATTTATGCTTGGGATTGCCCCTACCGGGTGTAGAACCTTGTACTTAGCCTTGTTGAACTTCCTGAGGGTGGCTTGGGCCCACCTCTCAAGTGCCATCTCCCACGGCAAACTTCACAGCTTCTAGAAAGCGTGCAGATAAAGGCATGGATATTGCCAAAAAAATGCTTGCTTAACAAATGCTTGCTAATGAATAAAAGAAATCAAACAGTTTCTTTCTAGGAACGGTATTTTTAGTATTTCTCTTGTGAACTGAGTGAAAACATGAAGAAATAGTGATTTCAGCTGTGAGGTTTTTATATTTTAGATAAATATTCTTGCTGTTAGGAAATTGATACCTGACAAATTCCACCCCTTGATTTATCACATTTCACACAAAAATGTGTCTAATTGCAAGCTGATATTTTTGCATTTACAGTACTATCATTGTAGTCCGCCATGATTACAACACCTGTGAAATTTGGTGCCTGCAGGAAAACTACTGTACTACCACCTCCTGTCTATTAATGGAGTAATTCAATACATTTACCTTCCTGAGCACTGTCATTTTATACAACCGAAGCTACATATTTCCTGCTGAAACACTGCAAGAAATGTTCCTATATTTTGCTTGCTTAATATAGTGGGTAATTCTCAGGGAAAATAAATATTTTTTTAAAAAATATATGGATTTTTACTTTTTGGAAAGATGCTTTACCACTTACTACTTTTTTTGGGTTGGTTTTTTTTTTTTAATTAAACCCAGCACTTTCTACAGTTTGGGGGGGTGGTTACTTGAATAACAAAGTTAGTAATTAAGTTTTTCAAGTTGATTAAAAGATTGTTTTCAGATTGACTCAGTCACTTTTTATTTCTTGGTAGTCATCTTCACAGCCTATGGAAGCTTAAAGGACTCTAATCTGTAATGATTGTTACACAGAGCTTGAAACAGAGAATATAAAATAAAGGCAGAAAGAGCAGAGATTTCTTTCCTTCAATAATTAGAATCTGTAAAGAGTAAAAATCTGCATTTCATTGCACATGCACATCTTTATGTGCAGTGGAGCTGAAGGCCGAGTCACACCCCTATTTAATTATCCTAAGATCTTATTTAAGCATAACACAGAGCACATTTTTCCTCTACAGCTTTACAAAGCATGAAGAAAATTGTCAAATTTGGTTTTCAGGCTTTAAAAATATACCATTAACTTGACAGCGGTTTGAAGAGTGCTCACAAGACAACTAATACTGCAATCCAAAGGCAAATGTTTTCAGACTCTCCTTGTCTTCTTTCACAGAATCATAGAACAGTTTCAGAGTCCCATTGCAAAGGGTCTAAAAGCAAATAAGCCTACCCAGCAACAATTAATCCTCCTGAACCTGCTTTTCTAGTTCTCATTCATAAAAATTACATTTAGTCTTCCTAAACTGATTGACCACACTTAAAGCACAGACATCACCAAGATCTATCTACTTTTCAAAAATACAGAGCAATTAGTAAGGGAGGGAAAAATAGAAATAACTATATTAAAGATGGCCTGATTGTAAGTAGTATATGAGCCAATTAATTTAAACAAAGAGTCTTATTTTCACTTTACAATAATGCTCTCAATTCCAGTGTGGCAATTAATGAGGCAGGAATTATAAAATATGTAGTTATTTTATTTCCAAAAAGCCCTACCCACAAACTATATACAAACTAGTTAAATTTGGGTTCTAATTCAGTCAGGAAAACCTTGACAAGGATGCTTATGAGCAATTCATTAATTTAGGAAAAGCAGAAAACTGGAAAATGTTTAGCCATAAAATGGCTTTGCCCCACTTATAAATAGTCAGCCTGGAGCCCTAGGGCAAGTCTGTTCTACTCACAGTGGTGGAGTAGAAATTTCAAGATAGTCCCTAGCTCCTTTGCAGCACTGTTGGAACTGCTCAGCATCTTGCTAGCCATTGAAAGGTTTCTAGATTTTCCCAGGCTCTAGCAGGGTGCTGAGAAAGAGGCAGATGATCTCCAATCTGATTCTGGTTCCTCTTGGCATGGAGGTTTGCAGAGGTGCAGGCAGGATCTCGTGCAGATGCGTGAGAGCACAACGTCAGTGGCACTTCGCACTGTGTCATGAGGCATTTAATGCTTGCTCCTGGTAAACTTGAGGCACTTAAGGTTCCAGGTAGTTCAAGCCCAAAATATCAGGGCTAAGCTGGTCCAAGACAGAGCAGAACACATTGTCCAAGCTGAGAGCAGTGAGGCAGAGCATGTTGTCCAAGCAGAGCAGCACACACTGAGGCAGAGGCAGCACAACTGCTTGCGACTTAGCTCCATTTATAGTATTTGACCAAGTGTAATGGCTCCTTTGGCTACAGAGATTCACCAATCAGAATGACATTTGCCAAACTGACCATATTAGGTGAAACCAGGGCTTGGTTACCCTTGTTCAGGCAAGACAAGTGCATAAACATCTGTGGGTACCTATTTATCACTTTAGGAAGGGACATAATGGCCCAAGCCTTCCTCCCACCCTTGCTTTCCCCATCAGCAGAAGGCTGGGGCAAGCCAGGACATGTTTTAGTCTTATTAGTCTTCCAGGACAACTCTAGAGGTGTTTTTCCCTTTGTTAGAGAGAATCATCAAAATGTTTATTAATGGAAAAGAACCAATACTAAAAGCTTGCTCAGTAAGGCTCTATTTCAGCAGCTGGTTTTCTTTCACTGATGCACACACAAACCTGCATATTCACATTTCACACTTAAAATGCAAGTCAGGAAAGATTTGGATGCACCAAAACAATCTGCCAGAATCTTCTAAAGATGTGTAGCTCGATTTGTTAAAGTGAAGCTGTTGTCGTATAACCCCAGTGGGCAGACACACGCTGCACAGTTGCTGTCTCACTTTCCTCTCACCACCCTCTGTGGGACAGGGGATGAAGAAAGGGAAAATAAAAGCAATAAAATTGAGCATCAGGATAAAGCAAACAAAAATAAATAATTGCTAAATATGTGAATGATAAGAGGAAAGACAACAAGTAATGCAAAACCAGTAACTCCCCATCTCCCATGGGCATACTGTTGCCCAATCAGTTTCCAAAGAAAAGATGGCTAAGTCCCTAAAGCTCCTCATTTTCCCTCAAATTGCTGAGCATGACATTACATGGTATGGTATATCTTTTTGGTTCAAGTCATCTGCCTCATTATGTGCCCATCACCTTCAATCTATTTACTAGAGTGGCAGAGCAAGAAACAGAACAACTTGATGCTGTACACAATTCAGCAAAAGCTAGATTTAGTGTGTTATCAGGCCTGCATTGGGCTTCTGTGAAAGAAAAAACTTACTCTATCCTTGCCAGGCACAGTATAAAGGTATAATTACAATGATCAAACCCAAGTTATCTTTAGTAGTAAAGAAGAAAAGAAAAATGTCTCCTATAGCATAAGAAACACTAGCAGATGGCTTAGCTGTTAAACTTCTCAGATTTTGCAGCAGTGGACCATAGCTTTGTCTATAAATTCAAAGAGCCCAGAGCATCTAATCAGCTTTACAGAAGTTGAGCTTGGCTATACCATTCTCTCAGGGTTTTAAAGGCAATCTGAGCTCACACATCTTTCTAGAGCCATGGTGCACATCACAAGGAACTCAAAGAGAGCTTAGTCTTTTCTTAGTCGAAACTTGAGAAAAAGGATTTTGTGACTTTAGCTGCCACAGTCCATTCACATCACTAGGAGGTGATGCACGAGGATGATTAGAGGACTGGAGTACATGCCTTGTGAGGAGAGGCTGAGGGACCTGGGGCTTTTTAGTCTGGAAAAGAGAAAACTGAGAGGGGATTTAATAACCATTTATAAATATGTGAGGGGTGGATGTCAGGAGAAGGGGGGACAGCCTATTCTCAGTTGTGCCCTGTGATAGGACAAGGAGCAATGGATATGAGCTGCAACACAAAGTTCCACTTCAATGCAAGGGGGGACTTCTTTACTGTAAGGGTCACAGAGCCCTGGAACAGGTTCTCTAGAGAGGTTGTGGAGTCTCCTTCTCTGGAGACTTTCAAGGCCCATATGGATGTGTTCCTCTGTGACCTGAGCTAGATTGTATGGTCCTGCTTTGGCAGGGGCGTTGGACTTTATCTCTTTGGGTCCCTTCCAACCCCTAACATCCTGTCATCCTGTGATTCCAACCTTTTCCCTGCCAACCTCAGGACAAAAATCTTCAAATGTTCCCACAGTTCACTTGAGGCAACTTTGGAATTAAAAAATTGACAGACTGTATAGCCATACTTACTTGTATTCAATATTGCTGATATGTAGGTATGCGCTCAGTCTCTGCTAGCTGTGCTCTAGGATTGCTGTCTAACAAGGAGGATTAAGGAGACTAGGCTGAACTTCATGGAGGAGCAGCTAATCTGAAGCCAAGTTTCCTTTCTAACTGGTAAGGGGAACGGTGCCTGTCCCTCATGATTCTTTTCTCCTGTAGAAGACTTTTTGCTATGAACCTTCCTCTTTTCTCACCAAAAGCAAAGGGAGACCTTCCTGTTTATCATGGGGAAAAAACCCAGTCCCCTTTTGCCCATCCTACCACTACACATACTTTTTTCCTTTGATGAATCCTCTAGCTGAATCCAACAGTGGACATAAATAAAACATTTCATCTACCTACCACCACAGCTATGGTGAGAAACAGATACTTAAAAGGAGCTGGGCTGATCCCATCAGGTAAAAGGACAGAGAATAATGAAGATTCTGGTGTTAAAAATACAGAGCAGAAATGTGAAGGAGCAAGGAAATAGTACAACTCATGCAGCCTTGCAAATAAATGGAGTAGAGTTTTCTCCAGATGGGCTCATGGAAGTTAATACCTGCAGCAGAGTATTTCTGTGGGATGTTTTTATAAAAGAGAAAAAAATCTCCCTGGAATGACACCATCATGGATTTGGGAAGTCAGTCTATCACCAAAGAGGAATAAAAAACTGCTATGACACATTTACCTTTTATAAATATTTATTCTGTAAGATTACAGATATGTTGATCCAGAAGTGTTATGTGCCCTTACCCACAGCGCTTACATGGCTAAGAAGTCACAGAGAAATTGTCGAAGCACCAAAGAAAGCTTACCTTTAAATATGTTACTTTGTTGGCATTCACAATTCCCGTCTGCACAAATACATTCACAGGCAGCAGTGGGGGAGTCTTAACACACTCTCTTAAGGGGCAGTGAGCCAACTTGTAGTTATTTTAAAGAATGCATCAGTTGTCTAAAATTTTGCACCCTAGTACAGATCCTGTTTGTTTGAAAAGGATCCAGGCCATGTAAAAACGGTCTGTTGGACAAAGTCCAGAGTTTTATGGACTAAAAGCATATAACTACAACATTCCACTTCAAATCTTGCATGAAAATGCTAGTTAGCAAACTGTGATGGGTAAAGGGAGGAGAATAGCTTTAACACTATCAAAACATTTTGGGACCAGTATCGGAACTGTGGGAAGAGCAAATGGTAGCATCTGTAAAATATTTCATACTTCAATCTTTCTGCATCCTTGCAGTGAGACTTCACTCACTGCTACACTTACAGGGAGGTGTTACTGATATTTTCAGTTTACAAGGTATAGGCTTCTTACTGTCTGTTCAAAATCCAGACCAAAAAAAAAAATCATCTAGCTACCAATGTGATCTGTTAAGCCATTTGACAAACCATTTCCCTGTTTTTCTGGTGTATTAGGAATCAAATACAAGGTTTCTTAATTTTTTTTTTTTTTGGCTTTATTGCCACAAACAGACCTACTAACACAGGATTATACTATGTAGTGAAGTTAAGCAAGTGTGTAAGTGTTTGCAAGTTCAGGGCCTTAGATCCCTGTTATGGTCCACATGATCTAACACAGCAAGTAATATCTACAATAAATTCAGTTCCTTCTCCTTATATTTCCTACATTTTCCATGGGAATGATGTTTCAGCGTTTTTTTTTTTCCAAGCTACACACAGATCTGTTACACTTTCATTAACCCTTTATAATTGGTTAAGCATTGAAACTGTGTGCAAGAGGTGTAAGTTTCTTTGCACCATTTAATTCTGAGATTAGAGTTATGTCCTTTAAGGCTGTAGAACTGGCCAGTGAGATTAATTCATCACAGCTTACACAGGTGATACAGGCATGTTTACTGTAAGCTACAGCACTCCATTACAGTGTGGGTGGCATACTAGTTCTCAGTGTGACGATATACATAAACGGTTGAAAAACAAACAGGTGAAGGTAGTAGATTCAAGAACCCTTGGTTTCTAACAGACTGCAAACCTTGCTTACCCAGAGCACAAGTTTACCAAATGAACAGGCTTTCAGCAGAGCAATCAAGTTTCTGGGAAAAGGTGAACCAAAGCCAAAGCAAAAATTGCATCTGCAACAGTGGGAACAAACACTTGGGACTCCAGACAAGGAGACAGGTTGAAGCATCTGTGGATGGATGGACCAGAATAACCATCTTCTTCAAAAGAGCCCTCACGAGAAACATTGTTGCCTTTAGAATAATGCAGTTACATTTGAACAGTGCATCGTAAGAGTGAGGCTGGTAGCTCACATCGTTACGTACCCCCACGCTACAAACCATTTGAACTTGTTCCAGGGACATACAGCATTGTATAAGAAGCTGCCAGTTGCACTGGTCTGACATAAAACAAGGTCCCTTCAGCTTCCCTTGTAGAGTAGTTATTGCAGAAGCAGAACTGCATTCCTTATAGGACCACATTTCCCTGTTTAATCATGTAGTAATTCCAGTAGACTGGACATTTTAAAAGTCACTGCAAAGAAAGGAAGCATAGGAAGAAATACCACGGAGATAAATGAATTTATATTGGCAAAAGTTAGAACTAGGCAAAACCAGTTTTCCTTTCAGAAATGCCTCATTATACACCTAAGTGAGTTTATGGTGGTCTGAAATGCAAAAGACAACAGAAGGGGAGATTCACTCGTTTCCAACTCTCATAAAGTTCTTGTAACACTCACATGAAGCGAGTGTTCCGAGCCTTTATTAAAAAATAAAAAGTAGTAAAATTGTTACTATACATTAGGAACTACTGAGGACAGCTCAAAGCAGATAGAAACTGGAATGCTTGTCCAAGACACAACAGATTCAGGGTTAAGATCCCATTCTGTCAATAACTTTATGTTACTCTGAGAGCCTATATCAGAACTGAAACTAAACCCATCTGCCCTTTTGAAGCTAGCTTCTACAATTCTCCTCCACATATCCTGTTTTACTGGCTACTCTTAAGACTGAAGAGTCGATTTTAATCAGGCCTCCAAGAAAACTCATGTTCCATTACGGTTAATGAAAAAATAAATAAAACAACACAAACTGTAAATATCTAAATGACTTGTCTTCCTTTGCTCCTCAAAGCTCCTTTTAGAATACAGACTGTCATGCTCACAGATCTAGAAAAATTTCTTCTGCATCACATGCAGAGCTATGCTGCACACCTTACAGGACCTTCAGGAAGTGTGAAATGGTGATAGACATGGGTCTCAAACCACACTGGTGGGGCATTCACCATTTCAGAGTTTGTTACTTGACGTGCTTTGTACAGACTCTCCATCCTCATTTAAACTAGCATAGACTTCTCCTGAATCTCCAATACATTTATTACCAAATAAAAACATGCTCAATCGGAAAATTCTTCAATAACAGGGACAGAGGAAGAAGTTCTTGTACTCCATAAACACTAAAAACAGTACATCCTGATGCTTCCGAGGCAGCACTTTCTGTTTTTTATGACTGCCAACATGCAAGTCAGAAATGGGACATGGGAACTCTGCTATGTCATCACATCCACACTACCACTCTTCTCAGATCTGCTTTCTGAAGAGCCTTCAAACACTTTGTATAGTTCATTTGCCAATGGTTTAATATACAATGCCTTACCACTTCCTTTGGAAGACTATTCCACATAAATTCCTCTTTTGGCTTATGAGTAAAATTTGTAATTGGATACAGATCTCTTCCAAAGATTGTTGCTCACCATATATTAATTTCTGCATGTTGATCAGTGCAGTTTGAGTGCTTCTGAACAGTAGGTTGACATCTTTTGTTATACATGCTGGGACAAAATACTTCAAAAAATTCATCTTCTTCATGTTGTCTTTGTAGTCTTTTCGGACTGTTGCATTCTTTACAGCCACCATTTTGAATATAAGGCAGATAAACCCTCCACTGGAAGAGGCACACCATACTGAAAAAGAAAGCCCTGATGCTGTTTTCAGTTTATTAGCTTGCAACTCAATTTTAAAGTAACATGTGGTGAAGAATCTTTCTTAAAGCAGAAAGATGCTTTGTCTTTTTTGTGGGAAGGCAGAAGAAGAATAATTTTATGTTCTACAGAATGCACAAATAGTGGGGTTCAACACAGCAGTATTTGTCACCTGAAGAGTTAACAGGAAAGTGTATTTATAATTGCAGTTGTTTATTAGTTTGGAATGATACCCATCCTATGTTGGGAGGGGGAAGCCACATAGTTCAGAAAATAAATGTTACACTCTTAGAATTAACTCTCTTGTTACTTAAGTCTCCTGCACCTGGGATCCCTCCCTTTAAAAGAAAAGCCGTTAGTCACTTTGGAGAGTGGCCAACTGTCTGGAATGTTTTGTCCGAACCAAGTGTGGGCTTCTAACAAGGCATGACATAAAATATCAAGACCCTTTCTCTTACAGTATCTTAAAAGCCCCTTTCTTCCTACAGTTTGACAGAGATTTAACAGACAAACTGAATCAGAACAATTGAGAAGTCATGCTTCAGGCATAAATGCTCAACACAGCCTACAGTGGAAACAGGACAGGAGCAAGCAACTTCCACCCAAGAGCATGAGAAAGCAGTGGTAGGTGTTTAAATGTGGGCATAGAAAACAATAGGAAAACTGCCTATAGCTCTTAAATGTATTTATTTCTGCTGCTGAGTTTTGGTAACAAACAATTCAGTATGCATCTGCAGCTTCTAAAAATTAGCACAGTTTCAGTTTCCATGGTTGTACCTACCAATTTGTGCGTTCAGAGCCTTGCCTTAAAACCTTATCACCCCATGAACACAGCGGTCTCCGCTTCCAGCAGTTCATAAATTATACATTTCTTCCATAGAAATCACAGGCAGACTGATGGAATGGGGTGGGGGGGAGAAGAAAAAAAAATTAGTAAATGGTTGAGGAAGCCAAAGACCTATCCATGACACCGCTAAGTCATGAAACTTAACTTTCTGAAATCTGGTCTTCTGGGAGCTGATGTGGTACATCTTTCAGAGAAGGGGAAGAACATCTTTGGCCACAAGCTTTCCAATCTAGTGAGGAGGGCTTTAAACTAGGGTTGCTGGGGAAAGGGATCCTCAATCCACTCCATATCAAGACCAATGACACTAACAGGCACCCTAGACCTGAAGTCAGACTACAGGCTGGGAAGACAGCACCTGATGTGCAGGATGAGGGAACCTCAGTCAGTATATCAGCTTCAGTGGAGCCCCAACTTAAACACCTCTACACTAACTCATGGAGCATGGGAAACAAGCAAGAAAAGCTACAGACATGCACATGCTTGCAGGGTTATGACATCACTGGCATTACTGAGGCATGGTGGGATAACTCTCAACTGGAGTACAGGATTAGATGGGTATAAGCTCTTTAGGAAAGACAGGCAGGGAGAAGAGGAGGTGTTGCCCTCTAGATCAAAGACCAACTAGAGTCCATGGAGTTCCACCCTGAACTAGATGAAGAGGTGAGGATTGAAGAGAAAGCAAGGGAAAGTGACAGTATAGTGGGGGTCTACTACAGACCACCTGGCCATGAAGACCAAGTGGGTGAGGCCCTCTATAAAAAGGAGCTGCTTTGCATTTGCAAGCCCACACCCTCATGGGAGATTTCAACCACCCAGGTGTCTGATGGAAGGACAACACAGCAGGGCACCAGCAATCTAAGAGGTCCCTGGAGCATGTTGATGACAATTTCCTACTTCAAGTGGTAAAGGTTTATGCCAGACTTTATCCTCACAAACAAGGAAGGGCTGGTAACTGAGGTGAAACTGGAGGGCAGCCTTCACTAACAATCACAAAATGGTAACATTTAAGACCTTAAGGCATCAAAGATGGGGGTAAAGCAGTCTTACTGCTTTGAGAGAGCACACTTCTTCAGGGATTTACATGGCAAAGTGTCATGGGATAAAGCCCTAGAGGGACAAGGGGCCCAAGAAAGCTGCTCAATATTCAAGGACTATCTCCTCCAAGCCCAGAAGTAGTGCATCCCAAGAAAAAAGGAAGGCAGGCAAGAATGCCAGGAGGTTAGCATGGATGAATAAGGTGCTCCTGGACTTACCTGGGCAGAAAAAGAGAGTCTATAAACAATGGAAGCAAGAACAGGCCATGTGGGAGGATTACAAAGAAGTCCAAGCAGCCATGGAACAGATTAGAAAGGCAAAAGCACAGATAGAATTAAACTTGTCTAGGGACATAAAAGGGAATAAGAGGAATTTCTTCAGGTACATCAGAGACAAAAAGGCATCTAGGGGCCTCTCCAAAAGCAAAGTGGAGATCTGGTCACAAGTGATCGGAGAAGGCTGAAGCACTCGATGACTACTTTGCCTCAGTGTTCACTGGCAAGGGCTCTACCCAAGCTCCAGAAAACACAGGTGCGGGAGCTAAAAAAGGAAGGTACATGAACCTACCCACCAGCACTAAAGAAAGTTTCCCAAACTCCAGAGAAGGGCAGTCCATCATTCCCTTTATGGAGGATGTTGTAGGTCTTGTGCTGAGGTACTGATAATAAAAGGCACAGGCAGTGAAAGCTTAGCATCCAGTTTCACACACTTAGAAGTTGAGCAAAACACACATATCTTTTTCACCCTAATGTTTAATGACTTCGGTGGGGAAAAATACTGAGGCCCAGTTGTTTAGAAAGTACAGGTTGAGTTTTGTTGACTATTGGCACCATATCTGCACATTTTTAAACAAGAGATGTGTGTCACATGTCATTAGTTTTTTTACCCTGACATCCATCTTTGGAATATAAAGCCATGAAAAACTGCTGACACATTCCTGATCTAGGAGAATTATCGAACTATGCTCATAAGAATGGCATCTTTCAAACCAGTTTTAGCCTTTAGACTTAGCTTGTCCAGGCATTCTAAAGAGGATTTTCCCCTAGGCAAAATGTTAAAAGCTGTTTTGGAATAGACATACAGCTATACAGTTGCCTACAGTTACCAAATATTTCAGTAGCCTGATTCAATTTAATTTTTGCTAAGTATTTTTAGATGCAGCTTCTAAACTTCAGAAATGAGTCAAATAGCGATGTTGCCTATGAATATAAAATGTAATATGCTTCTGTCCCAAAAGACAGCAGCTCAAAGTCATAGTAATGATTGCCATCACAAAACAAGCATTTTCCAACAGTTACGTACCGTGTTGGCAAAGATAATGTTCCTTTCCTGTATGCTAAGGATAAGGCCTGGATTAAGTCAGACACCATTTGTGGAAGACAATAACTTTCCAACAGGAATGTTTAGAATGCATTATGCCATCCCTTTTGCAAGCTGGAGTCTCCAGTCATCAACCTCATGGTGTTAGTGAGAAAGCTGTAAAATTCACAGTGGCCAACTTATGCTAAAAATGTTGCTTTGAAAAGCCATTCTAAAGAACAGCCTCTGACTGCAGCAAGGAGGAGCATATTCAGCCTCTGCTTCTGAGGGATTGAATAATGTGGTAGAAAGCAGCTTGTTCTGCTAAGAAAAACCCCTGCTGCAAATAGCCCTTTGCATCTTCTCCATTAGAGCAAAATATTCTATTCACAGAAAAGGGCATAGATCAACTGATTCAGATAGATGCCTGCAATAGTAAAAAAGGAGGTTTGCTAATAAAAATATTCACCTCTCTTAAAATTGATAATATTAATTAATTTTCTAGTTTCAGGAAGGTCAGAAGTTAGGTGTTTGCCATTTTATGACCTAGACACTAACAATTAAGTCAACCATCATTTAGGAATGCAGTTTACCCAGTTTCACAAAGCAACTGACCTCAGAAATGCTGAGTCATGAGAGTGAGGTTATGGGAAGTATCAAGTAGAAGAAACTAATCTCACTTCCAATTTTCCTGTTGCTTTTTTTCTATTTTTAAATTATCTTTCTCTTGGATCATTGACTTAATTTGAGACCTTACTAATTGAATGCTATGCCTTGTATTCTCAGAGTGAGCTTAATGGATATAGCATTACGGTGTGTAGCATTGATCAACATTAATCAATGACTTGGCACTATTACATAAACATAGGACATGTACTAATTCGTTGCCCATAGCACATCAATAACACATTTTACATGACAAACCAAACATTACTCTGTTCTCCAAGGAGAACCTTGTCACGTAGCTCTCCAATCTACCTTCTACCTAGATACAGTGCTTGGGAAAGCAGTTTCCTCTCCTCCTGTTTTTAAACTTACCCACATCTATCTGCAGTAGTTGCATTCTTGCTTGCTTTACATCCACAGGGATGGTGCTGTTCCATTTTTGTTTGTGGGTTTTGGTGTGTGGATGCATTTAGTAAATTGCAATGGTTTCTCATATGTAACTATTCCTACTTTCTTTTTGCCATTATTTTATTAGGTTTTGCATTCATTCTTGCTGTATTTGTATGGGAACTGAGCACATAAGGTGGAGGTAAAGATCAGATGCAAGCCCAGCTTAGAGAGCTGGGGTCTCTGGCCATAAGACATGCTAGGATCTGAAATTGGGAAACATTTCCAGATTCCATGCCAGGGACACAGCCAAAGTTGTCAGAGCAATGAAAGAAATGTGGATCAGAAGATCCATGTGGAGTCATCTCCCTGCTCGCAGAGAGGATCAGCTATAAAAACATCACCTACAACTGGGATTTGCTCAGTTTGAGAAAAATTCCAAACCCACACCTGACAGCTTTTTTAGGTAAAATATTTCAGTGTCTGAACACCATTGTAGCTATGCAGTTATTTAAAAAAAAAAAAAAAGAAAACCACCATTGCTGCAAATTTGAGTTTTGTTCCATCTGCAGCAGAGATGAGGAAGAATTAATTGGTATCACATTTATAACCATGTCTGTGTATTACAGCACAGCTTATCTCTTTTCCAGAGTAATGCACCAAGCTGAGTTTGAGCAAGTATCACAAGTAAAATCACTGAGTTGCTGATGTGGTTTTGGGAGTTACCCNCTGCAGCAGCCATCCCTGACCCTGGTATATTCTCTTTTCTCTCATATGAAGGCAGCAGGAAGAACTCTGCTTCTCCTTGGTCGTTTGGGTGAAGGCACCTGGACAGAATGTTAGTTCCTAAGAGTCCTAGTACAGGACACTCTGGGAATCCAGGTTTTCAATAAAACATATTCAATTCCTGCAATCTGTGTCATATTTCTTCTCACCTTTTTTTGCTTGTGTTCCATTAAGAGATATACAAACTAGAGAAAGAATAAAGTATCATGTATACAACTGGATGAAAAATTCAGACTGTGGGCTTATCAGAGTGGAACAGGACAAATGACTTCTCATCCTCTGGTATACAATACTTTCAGTAATGATTCCCAGAATGGTTTTCACATTTCAGCATTGTCACATCAGTGACTTGCACTCATATTCTAATTTGTGGTAGCCTACAGATACTCCTGCTGACTTACTCCCCATTTTCTATAGATAAGCTGTATTTTCTTCTGTGACTGTAGCAACTCACACTTCTTTTGGTTCCTCTACATCTTCTTGATTTCAGACCATCTTGCCAGCTATTAAAACTACTTTCAGATTTAGTTCCAGCTCCCTCAGCATGGGTGATGTACCAGAAACTTGGCAGATGATACTGACTCCATCAATTAAACTTTTCATTTTGTAAGCACTTTGTAGAGAAAGCTTTTTATATTTTAATTTCTATTATATTACAACAATTCAGCATACCCCAAAACTGAAGTGTCCGTGCGTGAGTAAAATACCGTTCAGATGATTGTTCTGCTCCACTGTAATCTCCCATTTTCTCCTCGTGTTCTGTTTCTTTAGTTCTCATGTGACAGACAAAATGTTCAAATTGAAGTCTTCATGGAACAGAAACACAAGAACTAAAACCTTCAAGGCATACTAGGTTAACCTCCAAAATTAAAATGCAAGCTAACAACTCTAAGTAATTTCAGAGTTAATTTCCATTAATCTAAGCCAAAGCAATCCTGTTGTACATTCCAGCAGTGTGAAATGATATGTATTACAACCAAGATGTTAGGTCTCCAAAACACCAATTTACCTATGGGGTATTGCTGTAATGCTGCTGAGATCAACAGCTAAACTTATTTCAAGATCCACATAAAACCTTCCATTGAAGAGAGACTATATACAGCAGCACCAAACTGTATCTGTTTTTCCTAAATGTTTGTTCTGTTTCATGCCATGACTACAGTGAGATTCTAGAATGGAAGATGTCATCATTTTAGTCTCTAACATCAAGTGCATGTTCCCATCATCCTTATCTGGTATATGGATGCATGTCAGTTTCACTGTCATCTTGTCTTCTGTACTGGCATTTACATGACTACTTCCAACCATCAAAAACCCAATAAATATGAAATATTGTTGAGTCCAGACATGAGCTTGACAGTTTTCTCTACATGTTATGTGTGTGATCCCATAGGATATACATTTTACTGACACAACTTAAGGTTTATTCAGTAAATGAATTATATGTGCTGAGTTGAACTGGTTGAGTCCAGTGATTTACATCACGTAAAAGAAGAATATCTTAAGCAACACATGTGCAATAAAAGCAAACAGATGTTTGCAGGCTAAGCACTCTGTTATTAGAGGTGGTATGGCAATGTATTAAAGGTAAAATGCCACACAGCCAGAATTGCCCACCAGAGCGTTAAGTACAGCTTCATAACTTTGAACCCACAACCAAGAGGAGATCTTAAACCACCCTGAACTACTTTGTCATAATGAAGGTAGGAGTTCATAATTAACTGCTAATGCCTAAACTTCTCAGCTAAAATTGGGTGGAATTTCTTGTGAAAAACAAGCAAAAAAATTAAAGGCATAGGAAACCAACTGCACATTCTAGAAAACTGGCATAGCAGTAACACTGCCATTGTTTCATACATGACCAAATTTCATGTGCCCCAAAAAACCCACATCAGAAGGCCTGATCTGAGGTCTTAGATGGAATTTTCCAAGCTAGGCAGCCACAAAACAGAAGTGTTAGAAACTTAACAGCAGGAATACATGCATCACTGGAGGAGCACAGCAGACAAGTCATGACATTTCCAAGCTGATACCCTGAGCACTCTGTAATCCAGTGCATTACCAGCAAGAGTGCTCTCAGCTTGTTGGAATGACTGAAACGACACACAAGGTGTTAAAAAACAGCATTTTGTTGAAACTACTGAACGTGACCGTCACCAGATGCTAAATGAAACTGAACTTAGTATAATGATACCTAACAAAAGTAACTTTTCAATGCCATCTCCCTAATCCTGGCATCCACAGGACCCGTATCAAAACCAGCAATGACTGAAATTACCAAAGGAAAAAAGGCAAGTTAACATCCACTCCTCAAAGGAGTTTTGCAAAGATGTTTGCTCAAGAAAAATCCTGACTATTACTGGACTTAAAAGCAAATAGCAGTTGGTCCAGCCACTATGCACATAATCACATAAGAATAGTAACTTTTTACTAAAAATATTCACCAGAGAATTTAGACACATGTGAAATGGAAAATGTGTTACAATCCCAGATATAGACACACTGGGAAACATGCATCTGCTTATGCACAGACTTTCAGCCTCAAGTATGTTCTAAAATACCCTGGTGAACATATAATAGATTTGCCATGAAAAAAAAATTTAAATGTGGAACCACGGAAAACTGTCCAAGACATGTTTATTCATTCCCTTAATTGCTTGCTACACCATCAAAAGCTAGATTTAATATTAATATATTTCCGATGAAAGGCAAAATCCACCAAAACAGCAGAGAAATATGTTCTAAGCAGCTGGTAAACTCAGATCCTAACACATGTTGCATATTTTCAATACCTTCCTCTGTCTCTCAATGGGTATTCCAAAACTTCGACTCTGATAAACAGTTTTGAAATATAACTTGGAATTAGCACAGCAACAAATAAATTCAAAGATGGGCTTAATTTTCAGCCCAGTAGTTTCCTGAACTTTTCAGGTTGAATAAACACAGAAGGCGGCATGATAAAACTGCAGTTTCACATCTTCATCACAGACTTTTCATGTTTTATGTTTCCCAACCCTTTTTAATCGAATACTTGCATTTTTCCTGTCCTAAACAATTACATTACACATTAGTGAATAAATATACAGATGTCATGGACTTCTTTTTCTAATCCAGGGCACAGTTTAATGTTCTCTCCTTGAGAAGGCATCTTCTTAAGTCGCTCCTCAGCTTTGCACTGTCCATCTTTTTGCCTCCTTCATTTGCACAACTCTTAAACCTGTATGCTCACAGAAGCTGTAATGCAATGCTAGGCAAGAGGCTTCTAGCAGGGAACACATCTCATTTTTAGGTTGTGGTTGCAGACTGATCATCATAACTATATCCTCAAACTCAAAGCGTAGCAGAGCCAAGTGAGGCACTGTGGTATGAGGACAGCAGCTGGACTAGAAAGCACAGCTCAGACTTGGAATGATGTTTTTAACTTTAGACTGCAGATACATTTACACAGGGGTGGAATAAGAGAGACACAAGAGTTAAAAAAAATAAAACTCTAAGTAGAACAATTTTAATGGATCACACAATCTCTGAATACAGCATTAGGAAAATTAACTGGGCAGACAGATTAAGATGTTAGTCCTATAATTCCTTATAATTTATCTTCAAAAGAAAATTTTAACCTCATGTGCTACACTGAATGGTACAGAAGAATTTGTCTTGCCTCACTCTCTGGACACTCATCTCTCTCTTGCATTTTTCTTAGAGTTCTTGCTTAGAGCTCTGCAACTGCAGATGGCAATTTTCAATTAGGCATATGCTTCAGGGGAAATAAGGAATTTACCAAGGTCACTTAAGGGCAATGAAATCACACATGCCATATAAAATGCTTACACTACAAAATGATAACATAATGGAATGGTAAAGCCTTTAACAAAACCCTAAAGGGAGCATGCAAGTAGTACAGCATGTTCTTTTATTATTTCAAGCTCTCCAGTTACATCTTGAAAGCCTAGTCTTTTTATTTTTATTCAATAAGTGAAAAGATACCAGAAAAAAACCTGATGTGCCTAACTGCATCTTGTAAGTGTGTAAGAGCACTCAGCTTCAAATTATATGCAAATCATAAAAGGAAAGCAAGTATGAGGTGATGGTTGTACGTCAAGCAAAACCCCAAACCACCCAACTTTATTTGTAGGGTGAGTGGGTTATTCAACGTGAAAAACATTTAGTAAGTTCTTTTGTTTCTTAAAAACCATAATAATTATACTAAATGCTGAATACATCAAGCATTCTGATCTAAAAGTGAGAAATGAGCAATAGCTGTCATGAGTTAAACCCAAGAGTAATGCAACAGTGAGGCAAAAGATCATGTTTGTTCAAATAATCAAAGCTTCCCTCACATCTTTGGTGCCTCTCATCTCTGGCATATGAACAAAAATTCCAACTCGCTCATCCGTTAAAGTTCAGACTGTCAAATTCAAATATTTCTGTTTTGCTTCAGTCTTGTTTCAGTTATATTACTAAAGCTGGTACTGTAGGTGTATGCAGAGACTTGGTGTGCTTAGTGCCTTTAAGTTCAGCACATCATTTCCAAAATAGCCCAAACACCATCATGCTGTAAGTGCATTCTGAACACAACTATGTCATTAAAACTGATATTCAAGTATCCTTGAATGAACGAAAAATTAATCTTTAAGCAGAGTCTGAATGAATGTTAGCTCTTTTTTCTTTAATCAGTGAATGAAACATGTCACTTATTAACATGGATTGAAGATCAATGTCTAGGTTAGGAAGTCAGTTTTAAGGAGCTCAGGCAGAAGGGTCATTGTATAACTTAGCCATAGCTACTGAATTTTCTTGCTATTTAAGATAATACAGAAGGTATTAAATTGCTTCATCTATTTTGCAGTTTCTTTCTCATTGTAACAAGGATAAAATTTCCCTGGCATGTATCTCCCAGTCACATATCCTGCTCTGAAAAGAATCTACTTTTCTGTGCATCCAGGCCAATGTAAACTCATGCAACACCACAGACAGCACCAAGCAGAGGTAAAAAAATAAAATAGAGGAGACTCTGGTTTTTAGCAGGTCCCACTGTGATGCTACAGGTTCTGCAGCCACACCACTGCACACACTGTGGGTGGCAGAGGAGGGTGCAAGCACATGTTGTGGCTGAAAGGAATGAGACCCTATGCCACTGCTTCCCTCCCTGGAAGAGTCACAACCACAAAGCTCTCCTGGGGCAGGCTGCAGCCAGGACCAGACCTACACTAGCATGGCCACAGATGGCTGCTTGGTTCCTGGGGCACAGCGAGCACATGTCAACCCAGAATATACTGTGTGGGCATTTAACCAGGTGCCTACCTTGATTTGCACTAGGATATCAAAAGGCCATTAACAATTACAACATAGCTAGACAAAACTGGTGAGGGAAAATGCAATTTACCAGAGAAACTCAAGAAAAGGTGATTTAAAAGGGGTTTCCCTGGAGTTTCCTCTTGGCCTTTAAGTTTGCACTGTGATTTGTAAAAATCCTGCTAAAAGCATTTTCTCTGTGATCCCATTTGATTCTCAAGTAATAAAGGTTATCTACAAAACAAACAGGATGAGAAACAAGAGAAGTAAAATCTACAGTTGT
The DNA here is from genome assembly GCA_013399055.1 of Ramphastos sulfuratus. Classification (NCBI taxonomy): domain Eukaryota; kingdom Metazoa; phylum Chordata; class Aves; order Piciformes; family Ramphastidae; genus Ramphastos; species Ramphastos sulfuratus. Next base: position 150,386 of record WBNM01006306.1, read on the forward strand.
GGCCCACCAGCCCTTCTTCCTTTGCTGTGATGAACTCCACCAAGACCAAAAGTGTTTCTCTTCTCAGATTTTGTAGAATCAGAATGGTTTGGGTTGCAAGGAACATTAAAAATAGTCTTGTTCCAATCCTCTTTCATGACAATGGACCCATTAGCTTCAGCGCTGAAGCAGCATTTAGGAACTTGCTGTCTGCTTCTCAATGTTGATGCTACTATACAATTCTCTGCTGAAACTACTAGCTATTCTGTGTCTTTTCATTAATACTTCATTAAGAAATGAGAAAGGTTTAGGAAAGTCTTACATATAAACGAATGAGAATTTGTATCAACACAAGTGAATTCTAATGCTGCCAGTTCTTTATTCTGAAGGAACACCTTTAACTGGGCAATACCATATTATTAATTTCAGGTAGACATTAATTCGTAACAATTAGAAATACTTAGAAAAGACTTTAAAAATAATAATAATCTTCATTGTAATCTTCTAACCTCTTAGGTATAGGAATGCCTTTTACCTTCTCACTTTGATTCCTAGGAAAGCTCTAGCTACATCTCCCTTAACTACTACATTCATATCATAAAAATAGGTGGAAAAAAAAAGTCATATGTCTATCAGTTGAGAATAGCAAAACCACTTTGAAAATTAACTCCACTTGTTTCTGACTAGTTTTCTGCACTTTTTTTTTTTTTCTTAGAAAGTACTCAGAGAAATAACTGAGTTTTCCATTGTTATCTTTTATACCATAACAGCATAAAACTTGAATGAACTTACACAATTACCATGCTGATACTTAACGGTAAGAGACCTGAAGGGCTGCACAGCAGTGTTCTGCAAACAAAAAAGCTGTTCAAAGGAAATTTTCAGGTTTATTTTTCATTGTATCCTGACCAAAATCTTCAAGGAGTAATCTCTCTCTGGGAGGATTTTGCCAAGTGTCTGTTGTAAGAATTATCAAAATACGAAAGCACTTCCTAACAAACACATATCCTTGATTTGAGCTGGAGTAATCCCTGTTGTAGATGAACAAGTTTTGCTTACATTTCCTAGAAGAGTACCTGCAGCTTATTTTTTAGTTCACTGGAAAATGTTTATTAGTGTAGGAACTCCCTGTATTCCAGCTATGCTGACTAGCTGCATTCATACACATCCAAACCAAGTACACTGAAAACCCTGGCAATCCTTACAGGGGTGTACCTTTTACAAATGATACCTCTTAAGTTGAAAACCATAAAATAATAAAAAACTACTTTCCCCAGACATGCTAAGAGCATAATACCGTGATTACCAAAGCTTCAGCCAGCTAACCAAAGCATCTCAGCCCTATTTCCAGTCTCAGCTCACATCTGTCTTCCATCTGAGATAAGAAAGTTTGAGAATTTCTCCAGCAAAAAGAAGGTGCACCCATCTGAATTAAAAGCACATGGATAAGTTATTGTTTACACAGATGCTGCTGTACACAAGAAGCACACTTTTGCTTTACAGCCTTTATAAAACACGCAAGCCATTTTAGGAGGGTTGTAGAGCAGATCTCGCTCCCAGCCCCTCTGCACTCTAACACCGCCACCTTCCAGCTGCCCGGATCCGCCTCACATACCTGCTTCTCCATTTTTCCCTCTGACAGTTTTTCTTCCTTTTTTTCTGAAGCTGAAGAAGTGGCACAGGCGAAGTCGCGGGCGGGCGCTGCCGGTCCCGAAGCAGGAGCCTCAGCCGGGCTCTGTCCCACCCTGCCCTCACTCACTGACTGACTCCCCGCCCTCCCGGGCGTGGGCTTGCTCCTCGCCCCTCTCGCCGACAGCCCGTAGCCCTGCCGAGCTCGTTTAAGTCTAACAGGTTTCCTTATATAGGTAAACACGGAATTGCATTCCTGGTGAAAGAGGCTAACTGGCAGTAAGCTTAACTTAGTTAACTCCACAGATACCAGATGGGTCTGAGCGCCTGAAGTTGGCTAGCGCAGTGCTGTGAAGTGTCTTCAGAGAGGAGAAAACTCTCTCTACAGCAGTTCAGCACCTGGGAAACTATTCCATTACTTAAAGCTATAAAAATACTAAGAATTATGTTAGCATTATATTAAATGCTTGACATTTTTAAAGAACAGTCTTCTTAGTCTATGCTTTAGTCCAAGAGGAGTGCAAAAAATGACAAAGGTACTTGCACAAACAGTCCAGTGGCATTAAAATAATTCCAACCCTGTCCGAACTTTTATGTAAAGACATCAAATGCTAAGTGAAAAGGTTATGAAATGAGGATTGCAATACTGATATCAACAGAAAGAATCACTATAAGAAAACGCTCAGCCTTTTTTTAGTTCCTTTTCTATACAATGTAATTGTCAAGCCTGTGGTGACGGATCTGTCTTTGTCAGAGGTATGATTGCAATTTACTAACAGACACGCCCCATCTGAACAGAGAAGTAAGGAGATAGAGGCAGTACCTAGAACAAGCAGATACTGCACTGTGCAGAGCAGTGACACATGTACTTCACAGACTTTTTAAAACCCTCTTCCCTGTTCAGTACTCACTAACCCCCTGCTGTAAACACAACTTATGTGTCTTGAAGAACTTCAGCAGGTAATTAATTAATTGCATGGAAAATTAAGTAATATGATTCCCTTCAGACAACATTCATCTGTTAATTGTGGTCCTTTTAAAAGCTAAGCCACTGTCAATATGCAGGGGGCAACTGGCACTGAAAAGCATGAACAAAGGAAAAAAAGAAGGAATAAAACAAATATTAGAGTAAACAAAAAAAATAGTGAAAAGCAGAAAAGTTAGAAGATTTGATCAAATTATGAGGCTGATGTTTAAGGGAAAAGTATACTGAACTCTAAAACATTTTTTATTGCAGATGTGTTGTCTGTAACTCAAAACAGACAAGAGACACAAATTTGGTTTCCTGGTGACCTATGGAAACTGTAAAAGAACACCACCCAAAAGCTGAGAATTATCATTACCCAGTGGACTACAGCTTTTCTTTTCCCCATGTAATACATGACTTAAAGATCATCAAATAATTTACTTTGCAGAGAAGCTATTCCTAATGACCATTCCTAATGGTCTCAATACTTCTTTAGTTATAATTTTTCTCTTCCCCTGAGGCATAAACATTCAACCTCATGATACTGCAGGACCTTGGCTTAGAAGTTGGGGAAAATGAAAAACAATACCAATAAAAGTTGTAAGACACTCAATAAATATATCTAAAACAGTTTTTCTGTACAATATATAGGGAATCAGGAATATGTGGCCAGGGGCTTAGTATAATGGCCTTCATGGGACTCTTTAAGGACACATAACTCACTTGTGGCTTTACTACCTAAGAAGAGCATGTTGGTTTTTCCAAGTTAATGCTGCTGTGACAAAACATTTGCACTGGACTATACAGCCATATATTCCCTTACCACCAGTGAGCTTGTGGCCAGTTCCTGACTGAGTATCATTTTTTTCACATGAATAAAGCCTAAAGCCAATTAAAATCCACCAGAGTTCCAAAACTGCAACAACAAATGAAGCTAAAAAAGACTATTAGGCTAAAATAAAAGTCAAGTTTGTATGCTTAAACTAGCACTTTTTTTCTGATGGTCAATCCAGAGCCCACAATAAATATCACATGCATTTATCCAAATCCCACACCCTCAAGTAGATTTTTCTACCACTTCTTCAATGTCTTATTTCCCCAACTTTCAAGCCAAGAACTCAACTAGCTATCACGTGCTACACCTGGCATACCCCTTTTACCTCCATAATGATGACCTAAACACCATATTGTGAATTGGTCATGGGACTTAGGGTCATATTGTCAGACAAGAAGTCTAATGCTTTAGTTTCTGATCTTCTAACAGTGAATTCATTAGATTGCTGGTACAGTCATGAAAAGTTTTCCTGAGTCCATTATGTATGCAATAGAGAACCCCTTGATGATGACCCCGGGATGATTCTTGAAGCTGAAAGTAACAATCTTATTACTTCCATTTACTTTGCTGTCATGTATGCATTATCTGCAAGTAATACCAAGGTAACTTCAATTACTCTCTAACCATTCTCTGATGTTCTCCAGGAAGAGGACTAGTAGCTTTGAGTCTGCATTCAGAGTTAGCGTATAGAGGGAAAACTGTGAGCAGACATCTAAAATATAACTTTTTAAATCATAGCAATTAAAAATTTCACTAAAAATGCCATTTTGTTTGTTACAGTACCCCGAGTTGTCTCCAGCAAAAGTTCACCGTTAAATAGACATTTTCATTATGGCATGAGCTTGTTTCCTCTGCACAATTCATACAAATGGTTTATTGAGGTTAATTTAGTTCCTGTTGTTTAGACACTATCTATTTATAAGCTAAATGACCTTTGTACAGGAGAGCCGAGGACTCCAGTCTCAGGAAGCACCTCAGTGACTGATCAGTGTACTACTGCATTTCTTTTTACTCCCAGTTCTCTGTCTTACTAGCCATATTTTCTTCATCTCAGAAGACAGTTATAAGAAATATATTCTCTTATTTAAAGACTGATAGATTTTCCTTCTCCCATTTCTGCCCATTTTAAAAATATACAGTCCTGTCAGTGTTTATGTTGCTGTACCAGAAATGGAAACCTAGTGTAAATTTCCATAGTGAATTTTGATTGAATGGAATAGATAAGCACAGTACACCAAGAAATACATTTCCTACTCATACATTTCCAATAATGTATATTATATATATATATAAAATAAATAATGCCAGCCCCTAATCCTGCCACAAGTGTCTAAATATGTGCCTTGAAATTTTTTTTGTATTTAAAACTCAAGGGGTGGAACACAGCAGATTCAGTCTTCTTTTACTGCATTCTTACTCAGTAACAAGGTTTTCTTCTGAAGTTCTTTGTAGGCTGAAAATGTCCACACTTGAGTGGCTAAATAAATTGGCTAAATTTAGACAGGTAAATTTAAAGCAACAGAGATCTCTCAAGTTTCATTGCACAACACTGTTGCCCCACACTTTCCAGAATTAAGCTGTTAATGAATTCCTGAAGTTCTAATTCCTCCTATGCAATGGCAACACTTCCTTTCACTTTGATATGGACAAGATTTCATACCTCATCTTGGTATCTGCATCTTTATATCTTCAGTTTCCCTCAGAGATGTGCATCACCAAGCATACCACAATGCATGCTCTGTTTCTGTGGGGTGCAACAAGATCATTCATTCAATAGTTCATTGTTTGTCTCAGCCACATTACCCAGTCGTCAAATCAATTAATGTGCTGGGCTAGAATGGCAGCAGTGAATACCTTACAAATAAGGTAGATTCAGTTCTAACAGCCTTTGTTCAACATCTAAGTCTGCTCAAAGATCTGCAATGGCATATTGCATCTCTCTTTCCATGTCAGAAGATCTGTTTGCTTTAAAAACTAAAATCCTGAATATGTTACTATTTCCAATTTCACAAGTGCTATTTCTGCATTGCCATTAAAATAATTTATACGCTTAGAATGCTTAATTTATGTTGTAAGATACTGTTGCAGTCTGAGCAGTTAAGCATTAAGGCTCAGCCTTTGGGTTTAACACCTGAAAAAGCTATGAACAAAATGCTCTGATGTAGAATACAACTTTCTCTGAGCTAGCCAACATCTAGAGAAATGCAGCTGACTAAGTCTGGCTAGGATGGAGTTAACTTCCTTCCTAGCAGCCAGTATGGTGCAGTATTTGGTCTTGGTGGCTAAAGCTGTGTTGATAACACACTGGGTATTCCTGAACAGTGCTTGCACCACCTGAATATGCAAGCTACTCCAACGAGTAGGTTGGGAATGGGTAAGTCACTGGCAGGGGACCTTGCCAGGACAGATGACCCAAACTGGCCAAAAGACTATTTCATAGTACATAATATCACTCTCTGCAACAAAAATAGAGATAGAGTAAGAAGAAGGGGATTAGCTTCCAAGGTTCCCATTGTTTGAAGGCTGTCTGGGCATTGGTCTGACTTTGAGTGTGGTGACTGTAATAATTTGTAGTGCTTCCCCCCACCCTCACTTATCAAACTGTCTTTATCTTGACACACAAATTTTACCATTTTTGTTCTTCCTATTTTCTTTTCTTGTCTCACTGGAGTGGATGTGATAAAGTGAGTAAGCAGCTGTCTGGATACTTAGCTGCGGGTTGGGATCAACCCATCACAAGAAAATATAGCAGATCTGAAATGCTGGAAGTAATCTTGTCATTCCTGACATACGACTTAACTGCCCAGTTCAGAAACTCACAGTGGAGCAGCAGTTTCAGAAATTACTCTTTACTACTCACTACCTATCAGCTTTTGCCTTCCAGAAGATACTTCAGAGTGGCCTGTTTAAATGCTTCCGTCTCATTTCATGAAAAAGTCCAAAACTGTCATGCTCCATTACCTTCTGTGGTGGCACAATGAAGTCATTTGGCTTCCCCTTGAAATATACCAGAAGGACGTAAATAGCAATTACATATCTGAGAAGCTGAAGTTGATGCCTCTTAGCTGTATATACACAAGCTGTATATACACAAGCTGTATATACACAAGCTGTATATACACAAGCACAAGCAGACAAATCCACATCTCCATACTATTGGGCACACTTGCAACAAACTTGAGACTGAGAGTACTGTAGACACAGGATGTAGTTTATATGCTCAGCTCAAAGAAAGCACAGGGTTTTGGCATGCTATTGTTTTCTTCCAGTAAATGCGAAGTAAGAATTAATGTAAGAATCTATATTCGTTCCACATTCAGGCTGTAAATGGAAATAGTCAATAAGAAGAAACTAAAAGGTTAAGGTATTTAGAAGCAGTAACTCACAACTGGACGTACTATAGACAGCTGAGCACATACCTTATCTGGGGAGCGCTAGCTGTACGGATCAGTTAACTTTATGATACAACCTTTACTTTTTATTATTTCCTGACCTGGTGTTCAATTTTACAGCCTTAATGCAAGTTACTTTGTTAATAAAGCATTACTTATAAAATTTGACCATATTACTTAACCTTTACACAGGAACAAAGATGTCAAAATAAGTTAAAGGCTAATGTCTAAGGGTATTATTTTTACCCTTGGGAAATGAATTGAGCTTTCTTCCCCAGCAGTGTTTCAAAATGCATCATTAAAAGCTATGTAATACAAAAAGTTACTATCTTTACTCTTGCACCACATGTTCTTCAGGTTTCAGTAAATGCTACACTAAATTTATACTAAACAAGACCTTTATGTCTTCATTAAATACATTTGAAATCAAGGTCATGTTATTAGGTGAAGCAATTAGTATGACATCCAGAAAAAAAAAAACTCAAAAAACCCCACAAACAACAAGCTGTTTGCTCCTGAAGAGTTTAAATGCTTTATCTGGAAAAGTTAATGAAATAGCTATAATGTTGTTATTAATGCAGATTAAACATGGATTAAAGTGGCATTCAGAAAATAAACCATACAATTAAATAGGTTTTAAGAACTGTGGAAATTCCTTAGGGTCCAGAGGAAAATTACTCAGAATACCTATACTAAGAAGGACATTTGGGAAACACTTAGTTTTTAATGCTATAGGACTCCAGACAACAGAAACTGTCCACATATCAGGATCAACACTGAGGACTGTAAGCACTGTGATGCTTAATGCTGACCAGCTGTGCTGGAAGCTTTATTTGAAAGTTCTTTCAAGATGTCTTTTAACTGAGTACCTTCCATGTTAACTATAATACATTAACGATGAGGGTGTTAGAAATGTTCCCTAGCATTTGAACAGACATGACTGTCAGATTAGTTAAATCAGTAACATGATTTTGAGCTAGATGGCAGAGGATGATGCTGTAAGTAAAAACATTATTGGTAGTCCAATTTTTATATCGCATCCTATGTGCAACATATGTGCACACTGCAGAGGATGGAAGAAAGTTGCTTGAACTGAAAACTCCTATAGGAGTCCAGAGACATGGTCCAGAGCTCATGTGGGTAGGAAAGGCAGTGCAGGATTATGTGTTCCCTTGCTTGCCATTAGGGCAGCATAAAACTCAAGGCTTGTTTGCACACTTTCCTAGTGCTTCCAGAGGACTCACAGCTTGGCAACTGCATTTCTTCCTAATGAATTCACCTTACCTGACTATAAAGGTGGTAAGGTATAAAAAATTAGAGCCCAGTCACAGTAAATGGTTTTGAAATGGCTGAAAGAGAAACACTACAGTTTCTCAGACCCTAGGCAAATGGCTTGCCTAGCAGAGGTGCACTTCTAACTGACCAAAGAGGGGTGACTACATACCTGAGTTAAACAATACATTTATGTCCCTTAAGAGATATAATAGCTGTCCAATAAAACTATTGATGAACATGGATAGTAAGGAGACTATTTTAACTGTAACAACATTGTTGGTAGAACATATGGACTTGTTTCATCCTTAGCTTTACATAGTTCATATTCAGGGAGAAACACTCTGAACCTTGCTGCACACATAAAAACACTAAAACTTAACTTAAAACAGGAAAGGCCAAGCAAACATTCTGGGAGTTCTGAGTATTTAAGAAAAAACATGGGAGTTTTTCTTTACAGGTTCCTGCTACATGAAAAAAAAAGCTGAAGGAATGGTCAGCAGCAACTTTTGCCATAGGGTTCACAGATCAGAGAGGGGAAATAAATCATTCTACAGTACATAAGGAGGAATGAGTACATATTGCAAAACTATTGCAAAACCTTTTTTTTTTTCTGTCCTAATAAAAAGCTATCTTAGTCACTACTTAAAGTACTCTGTAATTATTTTTATTCCAAAATTTATGGAAAAAAAATAGTTAGAATGCATTTTCAGACTTTGTGCCTACACAAATGAAAATCAGAAATAGAACTGGTATATAAAGAATACATATTCAAAGTACTGTACTTAAGAGTAGAGAGGTAATAAAACACATATTCACATGACAGCTAAAGCCTTACTTAGGATATCCTTTGACCTTCACACTACGAAGAATGAGAAAGCAGCAAAGGAGGAACATTAAGAAAGTTGCAAGATATAAGGAACATGACAGAAAAGACATCTAGTTTAAACAAAATATGGAACTTTTAAGGAGTTTTTGAGAAAAACAAGACAAAAGAGAGACTTGATAGTAGTTGACCACGGAGAACATTCACCTAAAACATAATTAAACATTTAAATTAGATGTGAGGATAAGCCTCCAAATGAGAGTTATTCATCAGTGGAGCAGTCTGCCAAGAAAAACCCCTGAGATCTCAGGAGAGGAAATACTTACAGGGAGATTAGATAGTATACTCAAAATAGTGCAGCAGATAAACTTGTAAAGTATGTAAAAGGCTGGAACATGTAACTTCTTTCAGCCTATACTTCTAAGTCTTTGTTTAGGACTTCACATATGAAAATGCTCTTACAGTATTTGGCTTGTGATAATAGGAAGAATACAGTCCTGCAAAGTCTTGGTCATTTTAAGATTCCTTAAGTATGCAAATAGCTTCTCTGAATTTAGTTTATTCTAAATTACCTTATACAACACAACGTGACCAGAAGTATTCAAATGCTTCCTCTCCTTTACTGTCTGAAAGGTACTTGAATGATATCTGAAGGATTCTAACTGAAGATCAGCTAAAAGGCGATAACACAGGCAAAATTCCACCAACTCTGGAGGAAATATGTCTCCCCCATTCTTCCACTGTCCCCTGTTACCCAAGGCTTGCTGGTGAATGGCATTTGAACCTCCTGAAACTAGAGCGTTCTTCCCAAGGATTTTGCTGCTCTCCTTTGTTCCAAAGTACTGCTTTTGTGGCCCTCTCATATGGGATCTGCACAGTGAGTCCCAAACCCAAGGCAAAGGAAAACCATTGTCCCACCAGGTCCTTTGCTCTCCCAAGTAGCATTTAAGAGTTGGTATAATATGCTGAGTTAGGGAATAATTAAGTTGTCTCCATTTCACAGAATCACAGAATGGTAGGGGATGGAAGTGACCTCTGAAGACCATGGAGTCCAACCCACTCTGCCAGAGCAGAGCACACAGGAACATGCCCAAGTGGGCCCTGAAAGTCTCCAGAGATGGAGATTCCACCACCTCTCTAGGCAGCCCATTCCAGTGCTGTGTCACCCTCAAAGTCAAGATGTTCTGTCTTGTGTTTAATTGAATTTCTTATGTTCAGTTTTATGTCCCTTACCTCTTCTCTTGCCACTGAGGACCACTGAGAAGAATCTGGCCTCATGTTCCTGACAACGACCCCTTAGATATTTGCAAGCATTGACAAGATCTGTCCCCTCCCCCAGCCTCCTCTTCTCTAAGCTTAACAGATCCAGCTCCCTCTGCCTTTCCTCACGAAAGATGTTGCAGCCCACTAATCATCTCAGTGGCCCTGCACTGGACTCTCTCCAGTATTTCTTTGCCCTCCTTGAGCTGGGCTACTCAGAACTAGACACAATACTCCATGTGAGGCTTCACCACTGCAGAACAGAGGGGGAGAAGAACCTCTCTCAATCTACTGGCCACACTCCTCTTAATACACTCCAGGATGCCATGTATGTTCTTGGCCACAAGGGCACACTGCTGGCTCGTGGTCATCCTGTTGTCTACCAGGACTCTCAGATCCTTTTCCTCAGAGCTGCTCTCCAACAGATCAGCACCCAACCTGTATTGATACATGGAGTTGTTCTCCCCCAGATGGAGTAGTTTTTCCTTGACCTTATTGAATTTCACTAGATTTCTTCCCCACCCAGCTCTCCAGCCTGTCTAGGTCATGCTGGATGGTAGCACAGACTTTTGGTGTGTCACTCCATCCAGTTTTACATCATCAGCAAACTTGCTGAGGAACACTCTATCCCTTTGTCTAGATCATNTGTGTTTAATTGAATTTCTTATGTTCAGTTTTATGTCCCTTACCTCTTCTCTTGCCACTGAGGACCACTGAGAAGAATCTGGCCTCATGTTCCTGACAACGACCCCTTAGATATTTGCAAGCATTGACAAGATCTGTCCCCTCCCCCAGCCTCCTCTTCTCTAAGCTTAACAGATCCAGCTCCCTCTGCCTTTCCTCACGAAAGATGTTGCAGCCCACTAATCATCTCAGTGGCCCTGCACTGGACTCTCTCCAGTATTTCTTTGCCCTCCTTGAGCTGGGCTACTCAGAACTAGACACAATACTCCATGTGAGGCTTCACCACTGCAGAATAGAGGGGGAGAAGAACCTCTCTCAATCTACTGGCCACACTCCTCTTAATACACTCCAGGATGCCATGTATGTTCTTGGCCACAAGGGCACACTGCTGGCTCGTGGTCATCCTGTTGTCTACCAGGACTCTCAGATCCTTTTCCTCAGAGCTGCTCTCCAACAGATCAGCACCCAACCTGTATTGATACATGGAGTTGTTCTCCCCCAGATGGAGTAGTTTTTCCTTGACCTTATTGAATTTCACTAGATTTCTTCCCCACCCAGCTCTCCAGCCTGTCTAGGTCATGCTGGATGGTAGCACAGACTTTTGGTGTGTCACTCCATCCAGTTTTACATCATCAGCAAACTTGCTGAGGAACACTCTATCCCTTTGTCTAGATCATTGATGACTATATTGAACAGGGCTGGACTTAGTATTGACCCCTGGGGGACACCACTAGCCACAGGCCTACAAATAGACTGCCCCACCCACTACAACTCTCCCTGTCCTTCAGCCAGCTCCAAATCCATCTTCACTGCTCAGTCATCCAATCTGCACTTGTTACGTTGGGCTGTGAGAACACTGTAGGAGACAGTGTCAAAAGCTTTGCTGAAGTCAAGGTAGACCACATTCACTGCACTCATCTCTCTGTTTAGTTCTTCTGAGCTAATCACTGTAGGCTGCTGCTGTATTCAATGGGGACAAATCATCACTTTGAGGGCTCGGTTTAGTTGAGCCATTTTAGGCATCTGCTTTAGGAATTATGCCCTGTAAGTGCCTATTATTCTATAGGGACTGTAAAGTGAATATTGATGTCTGACACTGTTAGTTGATCTCCACCCTCAGATTCCTTTTTTTCCCCCCATAACATTTGACATCCTCTTAACAACTATTTCAAGTAGTCAGACAGTAGGAAAGTAGCACACTGCCACTAAACATAGAACCAAATCATGAAATAACTTGTTACCAGTGATGTCCACTGCTGGGAACTCTAGATCCAGCAGGACATGCTATTGTGGGCAATGAAAAAATGTCTGGCTATTTGGGTTTTTTGGTTCAGTATAGTTGCATTTGTAAACATTTGGTGGACAGAGGCTGGCTGGTTATCTTATTTAAACTTACAGGACTCGTATGACCCTCCTAAGTAATTTGAGCAGCAATAATCAAAATATATACATTTTCTCTTTCTTTTTCTTTTTCTTGGTCTTGTTCTTGATCTTGTTCTTGATTTTTTAATTTTTTTTTCTTTTTTTTTCCTTTTTCTTTTTTTTTTCCTTTTCCCTTTCTTTTTTTTTTTCAAGTATCTCCTGAGGAAACAAAACCCAACAGGTCTGTGATTGTAATTCAGCTCCATGCTTTGATTAATTCTAAAAAGAATTAGAGCTGCTTGAACGATGAAAAAAAAAAAGGGTTCTCAGTTCAAAAGTCTGCAGAATATTACACAAACATGTTGGTATAATCTGCGTTAATCACAGAGGCAGAAATAAATGCTCAATTAATGGCAGATACAGAAAAAGAAGTTTAATTAAATCTAGCTATTAAGAAAACTCTTAGCTTGTAAGCTGATCTGTAAGTAGGAGAATGTAGTCACTGTCCTTGGGGTTTTATTATTCTGGAAACAACATCTACTTTTATTTCTTCTCTTTTTCCTCTCTTGCTTAAATGCCTCTCATTACTCTCTCNTTATCTTATTTAAACTTACAGGACTCGTATGACCCTCCTAAGTAATTTGAGCAGCAATAATCAAAATATATACATTTTCTCTTTCTTTTTCTTTTTCTTGGTCTTGTTCTTGATCTTGTTCTTGATTTTTTAATTTTTTTTTCTTTTTTTTTCCTTTTTCTTTTTTTTTTCCTTTTCCCTTTCTTTTTTTTTTTCAAGTATCTCCTGAGGAAACAAAACCCAACAGGTCTGTGATTGTAATTCAGCTCCATGCTTTGATTAATTCTAAAAAGAATTAGAACTGCTTGAACAATGAAAAAAAAAGGGTTCTCAGTTCAAAAGTCTGCAGAATATTACACAAACATGTTGGTATAATCTGCGTTAATCACAGAGGCAGAAGTAAATGCTCAATTAATGGCAGATACAGAAAAAGAAGTTTAATTAAATCTAGCTATTAAGAAAACTCTTAGCTTGTAAGCTGATCTGTAAGTAGGAGAATGTAGTCACTGTCCTTGGGGTTTTATTATTCTGGAAACAACATCTACTTTTATTTCTTCTCTTTTTCCTCTCTTGCTTAAATGCCTCTCATTACTCTCTCTCAGTAATATTGAGGGTGTAATTGAAGGAAGAAGTGGACAAAATTCTTCAGCATCTTATAGAAAATACTGCAGTATGTATTTTCATGAATTTGAAAATATTACCTGCTGTCTCAAAAAAATGAAGATAGTAACATTTTCACTTCAGTGAGGGAGTTTAGAGTTTAAAGTAGTATTAAAATGACAGTTTTCACCAAAAAAAAAAAAAAAAAAAAAAAAAAAAAAAAAAAAAAAGTTATTTTGATGTAGCAGTTTAAAAGCCAATGCTCTATTTTGGTTCTAAATTATAAACAGAGTGAGGAAATTTCTGGACGTGCTTTTCCATATAGAGTGAATGAGCAGGGCATTGGTTGTAAAAAGAAAAGAATGATAAAGTCTGTATCATTCATTGATTTTCTAAGAGGGATAAAACAGCAATGCATAAACAATTTCCCACTCTTTGTTCCCTTTGCCTTCTGCGTTCCACCTCCTCCACTGCTCCTCTGTGCATGTCCGAATACTAATTTAGACTGACCAGGTAACACATGAGATTTTGCTGGTTTTCCATCTGGGGGGGAGAAAAGAAGGTGGCATTGGCCCCTTCTGG
>WBNM01006306.1:164682-233394 GCA_013399055.1 Ramphastos sulfuratus
ACTAGTGGGAGGTGTCCCTGCCTATGGCAGGGGGTTGGAACTAGATGATCTTTGAGGTCACTTCCAGTCTTACCATTCTATGATTCTATGTGTTTATTGAGCACTACTACATATAATTATTTCATAAGGTCTGCAACATTGAAAGTTATCTCAGCTGTCATGTCAGTTCAGATAAATCACAGAATCACAGAAACATTCCAGTTGGAAAAGACTCCCCAGATCACCAAGTCCAACCGTTATCTCTACTGTACAAAGTTCACCCTTAAACCATATCCTCAAGCACCGCATCCAAACAACTTTTAAACACATCCAGGGTTGGTGACTCAACCACCTCCCTGGGCAGCCCATTCCAATGCCTGACCACTCTTTCTGCGAACAAATGTTTCCTAATGTCCAGTCTAAAACCTACCCAGTTGCGGCTTGAGGCCATTCCTTCTTGTTCTGTCACTACTTGTGAGAAGAGTCCAGCAGCGGCCTCTCCACAATGTCCTTTCAGGTAGCTGTAGACAGCAATGAGGTCTCCCCTCAGCCTCCTCTTCTTCAAACTAGCCATCCCCACCTCCCTCAGTCACTCTTCATAAGATTGATTTTCCAGGTTCTTCCTCAGCTTCTCAGTCCAACACCTCCATACCCTTCTTGTAATGAGGTGCCCAAAACTGAACACAATACTGGAAGTGTGACCTCACCAGAACCGAGTACAAGGGCACGATCACCTCCCTATCCCTGCTGCATTTCTAATACAAGCCAGGACGCCATTGGCATGACATTTTCCCTACATCTTCAATCATCTCAACCACCTTACACTTTCTGTGTGAGCAACTATATGTAATGGCTATCTCCAACAAAATTCACATCAGATTTCTCAACAGTAAAAATCAGCAGGAGGGTCACCCACATTTGAAAATGTGATCTTGTGTCAGGATTATTCAAAAAGTAGTGGTTCATTCTGCATTTGGATCACATGAAAATTTTGCCCAGGTCTCACTGTGCTCCCAGGTCTGTAACATCTCCCGTGTTTCTAAGAAGGAATTCCCAGTGCCCATGTCCTCCTCATTCTTTTTCCTAGTATACTTCTGCAGTTACCAGCTCTGCAAGAGATGTGTGGTGTCTAGCTGACCAAATGAACTTTCTCCTGAGCAACCTCAGTACAACATCCTTAATTGTCTCAGTAGCTAGATGGCCTTGTCCTACATCATCAGCTAGAGCTCCTGTTCATCTGTGCAGGTAGGTGGGGATGTGTGTATAGGCTTAAACTGCTTATTTATATAAGACTGAAAGGCAGATCCTTGCCCTTATCTTTTTAGGTATCTGCAACTTATATCTGTTTTGCCAACAACAGCAAACATTGATCATCCATTAACTCCTGGTGTGTTGGGGGTGTTGGTAGCTGGTGGGATCCCAGCTGTTTGTTGACAGTTTACTGAACTACCCAAGAGATTATATTATTGACATTCACTTCACTGTTACAGGATTCATATACCATACATTATGGCTTCCTGTGCAGCCTGAAAGAGACCACCTCTATGGATGAAAAAAATGGAGAGGGAACACTTTTTTTACTGTCTATAGCACATGAGTAAGATCAGTGATGGCAAACTAGAGTAATAGACTGTACAATGGCGTCTTTTCAAAGTTATTTGGAATAACCTGAATGCTCCTTCCAAAATTCATTTTATTTACAAAGGGTTATGGACATATCAAGTGTTTGCTTGGCTCAACTCATCTTGTCATACTAGCTCCCAAAGTGCAAGTAACATACTGTTAAGCTAAAGGAGTGTTTAGGCTCAAGGTTTATCTCTGGGCAATGCTTTCCAGAATCATAGAATGGTAAGGTTGGAAGGGACCTCAAGGATCATCTAGTTCCAACTCCGTGCATAGGCAGGGACCCCTCCCACTAGTACAGGTCACTCAAGGCCTCATCCAGCCTGGCCTTGAACACCTCCAGGGAGGGAGCAGCCACAACCTCCCTGGGCAACCTGTTCCAGTGCCTCATCACCCTCACTGGAAAGAACTTCCTCCTAACATCTAGTCTAAATCTCCCCTCGGCCAGTTTAAACCCATTGCCCCTTGTCCTGTTATTGCAAGACCTTGTAAATAGTCCTTCTCCAGCCTTCCTGTAGGCCCCCTTCAGATACTGGAAGGCTACTGTAAGGTCTAAGGAGAAGGCTGGGAGAAGGCAGAATTTCCTCTGCTTTCAGAGAATGATGATGCTAACATGCAGGAAAAAGAACAGTGTTATATACAGTTTTGTAGTTACTTATGTAATGATGACAGCTAGTGAGATGTACTTCCCTTGTTAAAACCCAGGGGAGACTGTTCAGGTGGTAAACTGTAACTTCTCTATTATCAGCCACAGTGCACAACTCCCCAGGGCCCATGTGTTCCTGCAGTAGGTTGTACATATATTTGCAAACCCTTTTTTCTGGTTTGTTTTTTTTTTCCACCCTTTCTGGGGCCCCTGAAGATATGACAGAACAGTTCATTAGCATGACAGTAACGTGCTTCAACATGTATGATACTAAGGTTTTAAAATGCGGGTGACAGTAAGACTAATAAATAGATAAGAAAGCTAATCATGCTCTGTTCCCCTTTGGTTTGGCTAGTGAAACCCTTGGAGCTGGTTAGGAATTCTTCTCTTCCTTTTTCTTCTTTCTGGTTTCTGTGGTATGAAGTATGCATCCCTTGGGATTCTTCTTCAGAAACATGTCAGCTTGAGGTTTCCTTTTATTTCCAGCAAACAAGAAGATAATTGAAACCCTTCCTAAGTTACAGCTATATTTCCTGTTGAAGAAACTGGCAGATCCAGCAAAGCACAGAGGACACTGGAAAAATGAAAAAAAAAACATTTTGCTGGGTTTGCAGTCTTATTCCCTTCATACTTCTAACATGTACAACAGCTCCCTGGACCAGACTACAGGTCTGAAAAGGCAAACAGTGAAAGATTCTTGAGGAACAGACAGAATCAGAAACTCTTGTTACTTTTCTATAGTCAGAGGAAGTACCAAACCCACCCACCTGGCTTCTCAGGGGCAAAGCAGGGTGCAGAGCTGATGGCTATTTACCACCTGGTTTCTCTGCCTAAAATCATTACAGCTGCCTGCCAGTTGTAGCAGTGGGTTTCTTTCTGCCAAGAGCACCTGTCCAGAATGAGCAGTGTAGATATCCCCATTGTGGGGAATGACTGGTTTTCCAGCTGCTTCTCTCAGAAACTCTGGTCTTCTCTATTTAGTCCCTTTATGGTGGGACATTCATTTCATAGTGTATCTGTAATAAACCTTACCCCGCGGACAAGGTGAGCATAATGTAAAGCCCATCTGTGAGGCATGGCAGCTACAGAAATCTGGTATTGTTGTAGAGTGTAACTATTTTTTGCCTGACATGATGGGATTGTAATGGACATTCAGGATCAGTGCTGGTAGCAACTACAGCTGTCTAGGGGAATTGGTTTTTTCTTCGCTGGAAATAGAAACTTATATTTCCAAGAAACAAAAAAAATTCCACTGAAATAAAAATTTTATTGGAAATTTTTACCAGACTAGAAGGACTTTTATCAAATGTAAAAGCCAACCACTGGGTAAGGGACTTGTCAAGTATGCATCCATGTTATGCACATCTCAGACTTCCCTAACTATGAGTCTCTTGCAAGAAACAGCACAAATTTGCTGCTCTCTGGGGTGTCCAGCACAGAGCAGGATAATAGGAGCAGCAGCACTGTGCTAGATAGGCTGTGGGGACTCTGCAGCTTCTGCAGTACAACCTTGCACACAAGCATGCATCTTTTACTTGATCAGACTCAGCCTTGGGTTTTGTCAGAGTTGAGAAGCCTACATATTAACTAGTGCTGTGCTGGATAAGGTGTACATTATGGAAATTCCAGATTCGAATTCTCTACTAAGTTCATAACCAGGCTATCCTAAGTTACAGGTAAGATTTCCCAAAGATTACAATAGACAAAATATCTTTCACTGTATTTTGATACGGTGGTAAAAGTGCACTGAAGGGCTTATGCTAATTGAAAAGGAAGGTCATCTGAGCATTAGATTACTTCTGTCTTGCACAGAAGTTATATTCAAATACACATGCACAAGCATCACTACTTGGTTCTATGCAAAAAGACTGAAGATTTTGTAACATCTTTATCATACAGAAATTTGGATAAAAGCAAAAAACAAGGGAAATAATACTATGAAATTACTTGGATTTTTTTTTTAACAGTGATAAAGACTGCAGTCTACTGTGAACTATGAAGAAATGTAGCTTTCACAGTCTCAGACTAAATATTGGGCTCATGCATGCCTTTTTGCCTTCTGTTTAAAAAGGCAAAATTGAATGAAAAAGAAAGTTGGAAAGATTTCATAATCTAACAACCTCAGACTGATGAAAAAAAAACCACATCTATTGCCTTTTGATTACAAATAGAGGACTTGAATTTCCTAATCACATGTTCTTCATAGCACAAATTTGCTATTAAATGCACAGCCTAACATGTAAGGATGTGTGTACACTAAAAGCAAAATTGAAAACACTACATAGAAAAGTAAAGAGGAAGACAGGTTTGCATACAATTTATATTCTTGAAATTTTATTCCAAAATATTTCCACCACCCCCCCATAAAATAGAAGGAGAGAGAAAAGGGCACATTTCCTTTGTGTTTTCTTCCAAAAAAAAAAGAAAACAGTTGGAGCAGTAATGCGCAGTAATGAAGCAACTTATCAGGTGGTGGGAGAAGAGAAGGGAAGTATCAGCTGTTTCTAACAAGCCTTTTGCTCTAAGAAAGTGTGTGAACACTTATGAAGACATTTCCTGACAGGGCACATTCAGCAAGGAAAAAATCTGCAGGAATCACTCAGTCACTAGCATGCAAGTGAAACCTATCCACAGCAGAAACAAGACAGAGTGTTTTCAGTGATGTGCAAGGGTAGAAGAAAATATACATATCTTAGCAGTACAGACCACTAGTCACAGATCTCTTTAGAGTGGGCAGAAAGCTGGATTAGTCCTTGGCATCAGCTACTACAGCCTCAGGACTAAGATTTCATTCTCACGGTTAGTGTCTGAGGTAGTCCATTTTTAATCTTGTGGAATCAAGCATTAAGCGTACATGAAGCAAATGTGCTGTCTTGGGGATGTCTACCCTCTGATGGGTT
Organism: Ramphastos sulfuratus; assembly: GCA_013399055.1. Taxonomy (NCBI): domain Eukaryota; kingdom Metazoa; phylum Chordata; class Aves; order Piciformes; family Ramphastidae; genus Ramphastos; species Ramphastos sulfuratus. Next base: position 169,831 of record WBNM01006306.1, read on the forward strand.
AGGGTGGATCCCTCCCCCAGTAGAGTAAATTCCCTACAACTCAGAATTTGGAAAGTTGGGAAAAAAGGAATTGTTGGGGTTTTTTTGGGTTTGGTTTTTTTTTTTTTTCAGTTTAAACTAAATATAACAGTATAACTAAATATTTCAGTATAAACTAAATATAACTACTACAGAATATAATAACCTTAAAGAAGATGGGAGTGGGGTCAACCGGTGGTGAAGCAGCAAAGGAGCATACAAAACAGTGGCAGGGGAAGATAGCAGCGAGCACAGCAGAAGCATCAGAAGAAGCAAAAGGGAAGATACAAGTGTTGTGGAGGCAGAGAATTAATGTAGCTGGGTCAGGAATTATAAAAATAGAATTATTTTATTTTCCTGAAAAACCCACCCCCAAATTATATACAGGATTAGTTCTGGTTTATTTAGAGATTCTAATTCAATTGGGAAAAATCTTCACAGGATGCTATGGGCAAATTTAGAGATTTAGGAAGTCATGAAATGGAAAAGGCTAAGCTACAAACACAGCCTTACCCCACTATCAATCAGGCTGAGCAGAGAACTGAGGGAACAGCAGACTTTACTCACGGAGACAAGATAGGAAATAGGTGATGATCCCTTGCTGGATTTCTCTGTGGCTGGGCTGCCTTTTGATGCTGCAAGCAATATCCAATAGTCTGGATCCATGCGGCAGAAATCCAAAGTGGAAAAGCCACCAAAGTCAGAAATGTCTCAAAACACGATTTCCACAAGATGGGGATTTGTGAAAGCAATACTGCCTTGGCAGCAGCAGGGGAGAGCCAAACTGCTCGGGTCTCCCCAATTCAGAATAGCGGCCAGGAAATCAGGGCTCTGTATGGTCCGAGAGTAGCTGAGTCCGGGTGACACCAGCAGCTCTCTCAAATGGACCCCAGGACTTGCCAAGCTTGCAAATTTGCACAGAATGGTGCAAAACTGGGGAGAACTGTCCAAAAGCAGGGACAGTGCAAAACCGAGAGCCGTGTAAAAGGTAGGAGCCATCCAAAATCAGGGATGGTCCAGAACAAGAACTTTGTCACAGCAGGAACTCTGCCAAGGCAGGAACCTGTCCTAACAGGAGCTCTGTCAAGGTGGGAACATCACGCCTTTTTCCCTTGCTCTATTTATGCTTTTCTAGACAAAGTGCCCATTTGCCATTTTATACTGGGTGCGAAGAACCCAGCCAGCCACCAGCCTGATTCCCAGCCCAGGCTTCCACACGGGTCAGTACACGTGTGGAGAAAGGTGCCTTTGGCTGTTCCCCCTTCAAGCCCGTGGGGTGGGAGGGAAGCAGTTTTTCATGCCTTCTACTCCTCCCCATTCAAACCCTCAGTGAGGGGGAGAAGGAAGGAATTTGGAGTGCTTTAGAACAACGAGCTGTGCTTCCAGACATAAAGCTTTTGATGCTCCACTGAAATTATATTAATTTATCCATTGTTGCAATTTTATGGCCTATCCCTGGAATGTTCACCTCTCTACTCAGAGACTCCGATACTCTTCCACTTCTAAGTTTCTCTGCTCCAAAATTTTTATGTCTGAGCTAGAAATCTAGCTCAAACTACCCTTAACCAAGCCATCTTAGGTGTGCAGGGTGTGCATCAGGATATGGAAAGCTGAGATACACAGTTACAGGGCATTTTTCCTGTCTTCTGCAATCCATGTTGAGCAATAATGCTCTCATACATTCACCCATGCTAGCTAGTTATTCTTGCTGAGGTAGTTCAGAGCGATGAGCTGTCATAATTTTGACTTCAATACTTAATGTTGCCAGCCTATCATTTGAAATACATCTTTTTTTATTGTCCCGGTACTTTATAGATTACAGCTTCAAACATACTTCATGTATATAGTGCATCATCCTATATATCCACTGCAAAAGGCAGCAGAATTCCCTACCTGCAACAGCACAATCCTGGCCTCCTACCAGTACAATAGCCTGGGACTCAAGATTAGAGCTTAATCAGTTTTACATATGGAAGATTTTATAGTGTTTATAATGTATTACACATATCTCCATACTGTGGTTGGACATTATGGAAAGATTGCAGTTCCAGAACAGTTCACTCTAGCCTAAATGTTGGGAAAATCTCTTTGTGTAAATGAGCACCAAAAATCCTTGTAAAATGATAGGAGTGGGACAGAAGCAACACATGAGCAACAGAAAAATCTATCTGAAGACATAGGAGGAGAAATATAGCATTTCATCATGAAGTATGACTCATTACAGCACACTGTGCATTAGGTAGCATGATAACAGACCACTATCATTTAGATGCCACAGAGAGAAGTTGCTTCCATCATCAGAGTGCTGGAGCTCCTTGCCCACTGCCCTGCCACCTTGAAGTACAGTAATGATATGTCATAAAATAGAGCAGACATTGTTTCAAACTACAGTGCATAAACCAATCTCATACTACCCATGAACAGTCATTAGTGTCTATGGGGGTACAAGAATAGAATCATACAGAATCACACAATGGTAGAGGTTGAAAGGGACCTTGAAAGATCATGTAATCCAATCCCCCTGCCAGGGTGGGATCACCCAGAGTAGGTCACACAAGAATGTGTCCAGGTGGGTTTTGAATGTCTCTGAAGAAGGAGACTGCACGACCTCTTTGGGCAGGTTGTTACAATGCTCTGTCACCCTCACAGTGAAAATGTTTTTCCTTATGTTCAAATGGAACGTTCTATCCTCCATCTTGCACCCACTGCCCTTTGTCTTATTGTCAGACATCACAGAGAAGAGCCTGGCTCTGTCCTTCTGACACTCACCCTTCACATATTTATAAACGTTAGAACCAGTTATGTCACTGTAGAAATAAAGAGCCACTTAGTTAAAGCAACCGAAGCAGTAACAAGATAGATGAGACAACACGTGTCACCTGCCAAGTGCTAGCTATCACCAGCTTCCTTCAGCCAGTGTCTGGCATCCATGGGGCAGATAAGCAGCTCTTACAGTGGGTGCTATGGATGTGAAAGCTCCACGGGATGCCCAGAGATAAAATCTTGCCATAAACTCAGCCAATGCCCTAGCCTGCCCTCACAGCTGCCCCTCAGGTAGATCTAGTCAGAGGTCTTTAGACCTGTTAATTGTAATACTTCCTAACTATACAGTTGTGAGTACTTTAATTCCTCACTAAAATTACTTCACAGACTACACATTTGTTATTGTAATTTACACCTTGGTGGAAAGCATCCCTGGTGAAGCTGGAAGAAGCCACATATTTATGCTTGCTTCCCATTACAATCAATCTTCTTTTTGTCACTTTTTCTCACCCTCCTCTTTTCCTAGCTTTTTTTTTTTTTTTTTTTTTTTTTTTGCTTAACTCATCCACTTTCACAAGGAAGGAGAAAGGCTACAACCAGATTATTAGATTTACATTTCCCCCACCCCATTCAATGTTGCAAGTGGCTGAAGAAAAGACATTCCTCTGGAGATCAGCTGTGTTTATTTCCCACTGCCTGGAACAGCACCAACAATTTCCCTCAACCCTTCCTGACTGCTCTGGAGAACTGTATCCCTGTTAGTCATGGCCAGTATGATGCTTGGCTTCTTCAAGAGGAGGTCAGTGTGGCTACAGAATGCCACCAGAGACTCCACAATCTTCTGAGCAGCCTGGGGGTAACAGAGCAGTGCTTTGCTACCCTCAAAATGAATATTTTTTTCTTTATGTTTATGTGAAATCTCTTGTGTTCCAGTTTCTGTCTGTTCCCCCTTGTCCTATCACTGGGTAACGATGAAAGTGTGGCTCCATCCTACTGCCACTCGTCCTTTAGATATTTATAAGCATTAAAGGGATCCCCTCTCAGTCTTCTTCTCCAGGCTAAACAGACCCAACGTTCTCAGCCTTTTCTCATAAGGTCCCCTCATCATCTTAGTGGCTCTCTGCTGAACAGTCTCCAATGGTTTCTTGTCTTTCTTGAACTGTGGAGCCCAGAACTGGAGATAGTATTCCAGATGAAGCCTCACCAGGGCAGACCAGAGGGGAAGGAGAACCTCCCTTTGCCTGCTGGACCCACTTTTAAAGCATCCCAGGATACCATTGGCTTGGAGCTCTGCACCTCACATTTGCCTCCCTCATGTCTTCACAGAGCAATTATTTAAAGTTTTCTGAAGTGTTTCAGGTGGATCAATATTTTACTCTGAAAAGAAAAGGGGTGTGTGCAATGGAACAATTTTCAAGCAGAATAACTGTATCACTATTAAATGTTTGTTTTCCAGAAGAGCTCACTCCATTTTTAATGAATCTCCAAGATGTTAACTGAAATGTCCCTGGCCTTGCAACAACATCAGTCTCCCAGCAGACCAGCTGCCTCTTTTCACTTTGAGTATATAGCTCTTACTGGCATTTTCAGAGTGTTATTGCAACTAGCTTTTGGTGTTATAAACATCATTCTGGTTTTGCCTGTCTCAATATTTTCTTTGTTACTTGTGCAAGGCATTATTGCAAGCTGTTCCTCTGATAAACAGCACCATAAATGGGTGTTAGTAGCACTGGATTAAATCTTTCAGCAAATGTGACTTGTAAAACTTCCTGTACATGGTCACCTCTTAAAGTCTGTATTTAAAGCAAGTTACTATTTTTTTTTTCACATGAGCCTGGGAGTCTTTTTTCACATAATTGTGTCAAGTTTGGGAACTTTGAGACAGGTTTGGTCCCTTGGAAACTACCGTCTGCTGGTGAAATAAAACTATCAACCTCAGGAGAAACAGGTGGCCAAAAAAAAGGACTGGATGAGTAAGCAAGTGTTGGAAATCTCACATGTAAAGGAGAAGAGCCACAGCAAAAAACTACAATGGCAAAGACAATTGCAAAATTTAATTTGATTACCTAGTGAGATAATTCAAGGCTCCATTCCAACACAAGTCTGCAACGCCACCTTGAAGAGGCAGTGCCTCTCTTGTGCCTACATGACACCAAACTAGAGCCCAAATGGCCTCAAACTGAGAAGAGTCAGGGAAGTGATCAAGCTGAAGAATTTATTTTCTGGTTGAATTTCCTTTAGAAAGAATTATTTCTTGTGCTTCCCTTACCATGAAGCAGTACATGCAATGATGCCAACACATGAAAATAAGAACTGTAGTCCCGTCCTGCAGTGGCTGTATGGACTTACCCTTAGGTAAACAATGGCACAAGCCAGTAATTGCCCTGAAGTCTCTGAAATTCCTTCTGTTGTTTGTGAAATTTGATACCAATTATGTGACAGACAATGAACAGGCAAATAGAAATACACATATAATCATGTACAAAATGATGTTATGGTTGTCATAGACCCTGGCAATCTAAACTATTTTAGTTTTGTAATACTATGAGTTTAGCTCATACTGCTCCTGAAAAATAGACTATCAGCTTTCAGCTCAAAGTGCCTTTTTCTCTTACTCAGTTTGTGCAACTACTGTAATCTCTGCAGACTTAGCTTCCCATAATAAATTTTACATTATAGCAACTATTGTGTTCTCTAGCTTTTCTGGAGAGTTAATGCTGGCAAACAAGCAACTAACAGTGTGGACCTAACAGTGATAACTCTAATTTAAGACCTCAAAATAATTTCATGCCCTGCTAATAGAAATAACTCTAATTTCCACTTTGTTTGTGGCACCACTTCTACTGGTCTCTAACCACACTAAGCAGAACCGTGTAACAGGAGAGAACCAATATACAGTGTAGTACCAGCCACAGGGAAAGGACAGTGACACAGGTTCCAGAAGCAGTGCTAGCATGTCATTCTTCTTAGGCAAGTAAGCATACCGAGGAAGAGGACAGTGTGTCACAGGAATAGCTCTGCAACTGCAGCCTATGCAGGTTCTCATGCAAGACTCTTCAAGCAGCAACTCTGACATGCAAAGTCAGCTTCTGCTGCTTGCATGCTACCAGCTTAAGAAATCCAGATTGCTTAGCTTGGCTGCTCTGTTCTTAATATTTTGACACACTTTATGTCATCCAGGAATTTTATTTGCAACGCTTTTAGAGCTAATTTTCCAGTAATTTATAAAACAGTATTTAATAGCACTGACCTGTAACTGATCTCTGTATAATCTCATTTGAAATACTTCTAGTCAGTCATAAATCTTGCGTGACACTACTTTGATATATATCAGATACCAAGTGCCTAAATCCATTTTATTTGCACTTAATCAATATCAGATAGCACTGACTTCTAATCACTGTAACATGCAGTTCAGTGCTTTACAAAAGGAAGCTTCTGTGGTAAGTAAACAATGGATTTAATGAACCAAACTTATCTCATCAGAGGAATGAAACCAGGCCAACACATCGCAAGAACTGCTCAAGTCATTCCCATCTTTTAAATTTGAAATAATTAAAACTCCTGTCAGCATTCTGCTTTTCATACTCAGTCTTGACATCGCTCTGGTTGGTCCAGCAGCTTCTATTATTCCACCCACCATTTCCATCTATTCGTATGGTCCTAGCATACAGCAACCTGCCTGGAGCCTCCTTGTTAGAAAGATAACACAGATGTCCAGTGTAAATCATGATAATACTAGATTCATCCAGTTAGACTGAAAAGCACAGGCCTTTCTAAAATTTTCACATATAAATATTCTTTCCAAATATTTATAGCTGTGTCATTAATTCAAGAAGCATCACAAAAGGCAGAAATGCTATAACATTATCACCTATAGCAATCCCAGTGTAGCATGACCGTTCCAAATTCTAGACACAGAAGATCCAGAAGAGCTTTTATAAGGCATAGCATTTGGGTAATTCTCCTACGATATCATCATTGACATGGAACTGTTNTTCTGATTCTGTTCAAAGGGTCTTTATTTTAAACATAGGATGAATGAACCGCTGAAGAGTTAAATGCAGATGGACTGACAGTCAAACACGCAAGGGAACTGTTATGAAGAAATAGAATGAAACATAAATACTGAAGACATCCCTGATGCTGGGTTCCCTACAACAGGTCACAAAGCCAGTACAACCATCCCATTAAATCTCTTTAAGGAGAGGAAAGAAATAGTGCAGCCAAGTCCCAAAGAAATGGACATAGAAAACATTCATATTTAATATCTGGATACAAAGAAGAAAAATAATAATCAATTTCTATAAGAAAAATGTTGTTCCCTTGTATTTTGGGGGAGAAATACATGTCTGACTTACAGAGTTGCCACATCCAGCAGCTTTAGCTTAAGATGAATAAGAATTTATCTTCTTTAAAAAAAAAAAAATTTCCTCCTTAATGCTGACCTGAAGTTTTCTCTCTTTCTATAAGCAGTTAGTCTAACAATAACAACCCAAAACAAATAATGGAGACTAGTACACTTGGGAGAATATGTAATGAGTATTCATGCCTCTTTTTCACAAACAGCCTCACTGAACTTCAAAATGGATGAAACAGAAATACTGCAAATTACATGACATGGAAGCAATGACAACAAAACTAAATCTTTTTTCTAGGTTGTTTTGCACAACCACAGAAGTTCCATTGAGTAAAAAGTTTAAATTGCAGTTTAATGTGCTGGAGGGCAGAGGCAAAAGAAGACAAGCTCTTATAGTGACAGACAGAAAATTAATTCCTCCCATCTGTAGCTATGTAACTCTACTGCAGTGACAGAAAACAATTCAGAATGTTAGCACCTCATTTTCAGCTGTCTCTTAAAAACAACTAGTCCATTTACTCTACCTGACCTCCAGTTATGTCAGATGCATTCAGCTTGCTTTAGAAAGATTCAGTGAAGGTTTTTCTTTTTGGGCACCAGAAGGCCGAGGGTAAAAAGTTCCAAACATCTGAGAAACATTTTTGTCATTTGGTTTTCACAGGAGAGTGATGCAATGGTTAACATTTAGCAACATAACGTTTAGCCACATATACAATCTGGCCATAGCATTTCAAATTAACTGCAACCTATTCAAAATCTGGTATTTTCAATTAACTGGAGCTTATTCACATCTGGCAAGCTAGCAAACAGAGCAGGAGGGTGTTACAGCAGCTTAGCGGAAGCCTGCCATGAATACACATTTGGACAGCCTGGGAGAGCATCAGTGTCACTCTGGGAATGTTCCTGGCATGGTAAAAGAAAAACATCAAAGACATTACTGATTTAAAACTGCCTCCAAGAGTGCAATCTGTAGTGACAGGAAATGGAAAAATTATCCTCAAAGGGACTGCAAAGAAAGAGCTAGTCCAGCACGACAGTGAGTTCCACACATAAAGCTTATGCTTTGTCAAAAAAATCACTAAAGCAAAATATTGTGCAGGTTTTGGCTCGAATTCAGAAATAAGTCTTCAGGGCAGCTCAGAAATTACAGGAACCAAACCGAATTTGGAAGGGGCAACTCAGAAAGAAAGTCTTGTCATCTGGATGGTACACCTAATATTTTAAAAGGCTGCTGTAACCTAGATACCAGCATTTACAAAACATTTAACAACAAAAGACTAGTAAGGTCTGGAGATGGAACCCTGATGAGCTACAAGAAGAAAGAAAAGGTCACCAAGTAATACAACTCAGACAGAGACAGAGACTACTCCAAGGATGTCAAAATAATACTCATAGTAACCCAGCAGTGTCTCTTCAAAGCTGACTTTGCCTCAGTGTGACTGATGGAATCAGAACCTGCCAATAAACACAGGAGAAGAAAGAGGACATGACTTTGATCCCAGGATAGACTAAGGACTATCAAACATTATGAAATGATTATGTGTAATTCTCATGCATAATGCACAAATGCAAATTCTCATGGAGTATGTATTATTGAGGCCTAATTGGAAGAATTAATTGACATAGGCTTTTGCAAGCAAAATATATTTATAGGATGTGGTTTTTGTAAACCATAGAAGCAGACTCTTAATTTCCTCTGCCTAGTTACTGAAATGCTTTGTAAGGAAATTGTTTAAATATTCAGGGACAATGTACAGGGCAAATCTCTTGTTACAGTCTGAATACTATTGCTACACAAAGTCCTGTAAGAGCACTTCAGTACAATATATCATTCTGATTACTCTTTAATGTTTGAATATTGCTCCACAGAATTTAATTTCTTACAGAGAGGGTAAGACACTGTTTTAACTCCATCTTGACTTGGCTTTGCGCTTCTGGGGCATTCCCCTTTGACATAACCCAACCAGAGATTAAGTCCTTGACAGTGTTGGAGCAGACCTACTACATTAAATTACATTTGATTCAGTGAACTCTTCCAACATCTATGGATCATGAGAGTGGCATAGAAGAGCTATAGCAAGGCTGCGGTTTTGATCTTCTGCTCCTTATTGATTTACATGACCTATTTCTGTAGAAATTAACTATTATTTATACACAATCAATTTCTGTAGTCCTGTTATGATTTGAAGGCATCAAAATGGACAGTAACAACCAAGAGTCTAGGGAAGAAAACAGATTTTCATGTATATTTCCTTGTGGCTTAGGTACTTATTTTCATAACTCATGGGATAAAGTGCAGGTCTGTGGTGTTTGCACATATGCCTTTGATTTGTTCGCCAAATTTTAAACCAGCCCTTAACACTCTAAGGTTTTCCCCTGTGTCCAAAAGATCATTCCAGACAGCTGCAGCACTTGGCACCAGGGGCCCCTTATGGGGGTGACCACATCAAGAAACACCGAGGAAGAAAAAGAGCATATGCTACAAGATAGTGGTGGCAAAGGAGGAAATGCGCATTTGGGATACAGACAACCTCAGAGAGTTGAGGGGTCATTTGTCCAGCTGATAGTCACAATCTGAACAGCAAAGGGAAGGAGAAGGACTGTATCAGGGGACACAGGATTTTGGACCACATCTTGCATGTATTTCCACCTGGAAAATCCCAGGCATCCAAGGAAGGTACATGACTTAGAAAAACTACCTATGGCATAGGTTTAACTAAATAAGTGTAGACCAAGCTGATTCTTTGCATGTGTGATGAGCAGCCAGTGTGGAAATTCCTACATTACTTACATCTCTTGAGAAAATGGTGAAGTTCCTCTTGGTTATCTAACAATGTCTCCAGTCATGAAAAATGTAGCACTAAAATAAAGTCAAAAGCCCCTAGTTCCCAATGGTAAATCTGCACCAATGATCACAACATCTTTTATTGATATCCTGAAGCAAAAGAAGAAAACCAGAAGCTACTGAGAGCAAATAGTACAAGCAGTATGCTTTTCAACAGCATTGTTCTTGCAGTTTCCAGTGTGGAAATATTGTGCTTTAGGTTTTAAAAAACCCTTTGCTTACAGCACAAGTCATACAAAACCCTTGGTCAATGTGAAAAACTCTGGTGCATATTAATGTTTTTCTGTCAAAATGATTGGCAGAAAAGTCCTAGCTGACTAATTGGTTCAGATGGGTCTTTCAAGTATGATGAGCTGCTATATCTTACCTGGTACCCAAGTAAATCAAAGATAGGAAATCTGTATATAAACTTAATTTTTTATGTGATACCATTTTTTCCCCTACCCAGTTGGGAGTTTTCTAGGGTGTTGAGGCATTTTAATATGGAATTATATAGAAAGTATTGTATGAACATGGTATTCCACTAGATTTTCAGGCAATTAAAACATTATGAAATCTTTCTATGCATCGTTCCCACCAGAAAATATTTTCCATTGTAAATGTTGCTGTTTTCCTTCTCCAAAGCCAAACCACTGGGGTTTTTTTTATATAAAAATAAATGCGCTTCCCAAACAGATAATGAAAAAGAATGGACAGTTGTGTTACATAGATAAGACTCCAAAGCAAAAAGCTACCAAAATCTCTACATTTTAGTTAGTCTTCCCAGCACAATATTTATAAAAATATTCCACAACTGCAAAGTTCAGAGGAAATCAGTTCAGATGGGGACCCTTGAGATCACAAGGGTTAGAGATGCTACAAATAGACATACATAGACTTGTATAAATGGTACATGAATATAGGGATAGTAACAATATTATACCATCATAATCAATTTAAGATAGTCTTAATCAATGTAACTGAAGTAAATGTCAATAAGGTGCAATGAAATACAAACAGAATTACTGGGCAGGCTATTCAAATATACCTTCTCTACCTCATCACTCCCATAACATGAGGTCACATTACTGTATGTATCAGCCTACTGGATGTACAATTGAGAGAGTCAGGCCAAGTTTAAATACATCAGGTCATTTGGCTTTAGGTTGTTCTCTAACATTCTTGCACAGCTGCATTGCAAGAGGATGTCTTCACCCTTAAACCTGGCCTCAGCCATACTAGTAGAGTACAGCCCTTTTGGCCACTTCATAGTCAAGCTCCAGTGATACAGCCAAGCAACCAAGAAAGCTACTGTGCTGCATTTGCTGCAGACCCTCAGTTCCTGATATTCACTGCTGCTCCTCAGAACATGCAAAGATGAATGTAGGATTCACTTTGTTAACAGAAGCCACTGATATCTTTGGTAGACATTTGAATCAAGGTATCGTTTTCTTTAGTTTACTTGCTTTCCCCCTTCATTTGATTTAACACAAGAACTGTGCTTTTCATTAAAACATCACTTTGAAGATTTTCAGCATCTCTTGAAATAGGCTTGTTTGAGGCAGTGTGCATATATTTTATGTAATTCATAACTCTGTTTTTAGGCAGATGCTGTAGGTATACTTTTTTGCCAAGTAAATCTGTAACACCTGCAATATGTGACAGCAATACCAGAGCTATATTACTATATATTGAAACAGGAAAGCATATCTTTACCAAATAATGCTAGAAAACTTCCTTCACTCAGGAAAAAAAGCAACACCTTCATATATACCAATACTTTTCTACAGTTATGCAATCTGGAGGAAAAAAAGGAAATCTTATTAAATAATAATGAATGACTCACATCAGTTGTCTGAAAAGCAATTTGTCTTCCCTATTGCATTCAATTTTGATGCATTGGAGGTGCCAAAATTTTATCAAAGCACAATTGCCAGTGTTGTTAACTAAAAGTACCAGGAGATATGAGCAAAACTTAGTCAACCTCTTTCCCAGCTCCACTGTCTTATCCTGAATTTCATTGAGCCTTTCGCTACTGCAGTTCATGAAGATGAATGCAGACAACATGGAACCAGACAAAACCTCTGTTTACATCCCTAGTGGCTGCAGAACAGTAGAGGTATGCACATTTAGAAAACTAGAGACAAGTTGCTGTTATCATTGCCATCACCTGAATGCTGACATTGCCAACAACATACAGCTGGATTGTATCACCTACCATAACATGCTACATGCTAAAAGTAAGCAATTTTATGGAGAGTAGAGCCTGCACAGACTGTGATCTATTAGTCATATTATAAAAGTGTTAAGTGCCCTCCTAAGCAATTTGAGACAGAAATCACAAATAAACAAACACTCGAGCATCTGGTGAATAATCAACTGATAACACAGAAAGGTCTTCTCCCAGCCCAAACCTGTTAAATGCTGTGGGACATAACAGTACCATACTACAGAGCTGAAGAATGCTGCTTCTTTAAATCATTTGTTTCTTATGGTGAGAGGACTACTAATTCCCATCAGCCATCTTGAGTCTCACTGCTTTTGGAGTTAGCATTGGATAGGAATTTACTCAGCAAATTGACATTTAATTTTAACTCTCTTTTCTTGCTATCTTGGGTTTAGCAAACAGGTGTCGCTTTATTGGCTTCCACAGGTTGCTTTGGGTTTCGTTACACTTCAATAAAATGTCTAAGTACAGCTCTGGGTGTTCACTCAGTTGTAATGAATCAAGTGTTTGAACACAAAATTTAAGTAAATCTAAAAAAAAAAAAAAAAAAAAAGAAGAAAATGTCTTGGCGATGCAGTCAGACTTTCTGAATGCTAATTAAAATGTACCTTTAACAATTTTTTACCCAAGCTGACACCCAGAAAATCAGAGTGCAAACCACAATGCATCATTAAATTAACTAAAAAAAGCCCCAACCTCCAAACCAAACCTTTGAAATGACTGCCTCAAGAACAATAGTGCTTACCACCTGGGATTTTCCTCATTTATTCCCTCTCTTTCTATATCTTCTTGTAAATGTAATGAAACAACCAAGCAAACAAACAAACAAACAAAAAAAATTACCTTCCTGACTGCCCTAGTTCCCTGAGCTGCCCAAGTCCAGGGAATTCCTAACGGATCCATAATCTGACTGATCTGCATGTTACAGTAAGAGAATGGAGAAATATTGTAATAGGATTCATCTTAATACATTTGGAAAGAGATCTCTGTTGCAGAAGGCAATGAAAGTGTGCCTGAAACTTCTCAAAGCTAAACTTCATCCTGCACAAGGTAACATCCTCATTGCCTAATCCTGCACACAGCACTGACAAGGGACCTACTTAGAAATCAAATCAGAACAGTGAGTTGGCACCAATACTGATTCAGTCTGCAACCTGTTAGCATTGTCCTTGAAAGGAAGCAGATCTCAAATTGCTTCTTCTACAAAAATTTCCTGAGCTTTTAATATCCACAAATTCTGTGTGTTGTAGTGTTTCCATACCTGCAGCAACTCCTTGATCTCAGTTTTCCTGTAGCACTGCTAGTGTGTGTTTGCTCTTCCCTTCTGTTTCTGGTGGAGATTTTGTTCTTTTCTTCCTGCTGTCTTGTGCACAGTAGCTATATCCTCAGGTTCCGCTGCTAATAACCAATGGGAAGTTCAGTACTTGTTTTTTGGCATACACGTGTATATAAGAAATTGAATCCTCTCTACCTCATTTCTGCATGACAAGGCCACAGGTTGCAACCTTTATCGTTTTGGTATGTTAGCTTTTCATATGCAACCATAACCACCCAGTCTAACCTTGCAGTAAAAGTGAGTAGTAGCTTAATCACATGATAAAAAGACACCATCATTCCAATACCTCTCACTTTGTGTTGGTTGGTTGGTTTTGTCTTGTTTTAAAGCACAAGCCTTGTTTATGTGGGTTACCTCAAAACTCATATCAGACTCTTTTACCCAGATGGTGTTCCATAATAACCTGTCAAGTTGGATAACTCATCAATGATACAGGTTTTAAAGGACCAAAGTGGAAATGAGATGGTCATCACCCTTACTGATGTGACTGGAGGACTATGAGAGCTTGTCAACCACAATATGTCTGTGAATGGAAGGATCAGCAAGATTAGCAAAGACATACATGGACCAGCAAAGTTTTCTCCACTAACATGACAAAGTCAACAGTAAGGATTTCTCCAAAGAAGACAACCAATGATAATTTTCTGAAGTTCCAGTTGACTACTCAGCAGGCAGTCCATTCTTTCCTGCCTCTTATCTTTCTCTCTGGGTGCGGTGATAGGAAAAGAAGGATCAAACCAAAAATATTTCAATAATTCCACGATGATATTGTCTGGAGAAAGTATTTGAAGTTTCTGTGAAGAGAATCCAAACAAAATGAAGACAGAATGAAACAAGAAAGAAAACAAGCAAAAGACTTCTCAAAAATTAGGAGTCCTTTCCATGCCCAAAGACATAAAATTCTTGAAAAAAAGCCTTGAGAAGACTGAACTAAAGTCCTCAGTTTCAGTGCTGGCAGATGTTGATCCATTCATGATGGCCATGCAGTTCACAAGTAGACAAAGTCACATTTCTATTTTTACATGTATGTCCTTAAGTTACAACTCATAGAATAGATGTTTCAAAAGGTTTATGCAATGAGCATAAATGGCACGTTCTCAGTTGCCTATTTGGACTGATTTAAAACCTTCCTTTCCCTCTTCATATATGAGAAAGTAAAGTCACACATTTGTCTAGGGTGTCACATTCAGTGAGTGGAGTAATGGCAATAAATTAACAAAAATGTGCATGCTAGGCCACAGAGAGAAGCTATTTCTATGTGCCTATTTTGCATTCCTTGGTTTTCCATATAATTGCTTGCTTTTATTTCAAGCCCATGAGTTGGCTGCAAATTACATTGCAGAGGAGAACAATCCTTCTGCCACTTCTTGACCTCAGTAAACCAATTCTTTGAAAGTAGTATTTCATATCTTAGAGTGACAAAGCGCAACACTCAGACGTGTACCTCATCAATAACATGAAACTGCCAAATGCTAAAAGCACTTAGATGGAAATCACGGCGGTGAGGAGGGGGGAAGTCAGTTAAAGGACTACAGACCTGTTAAGAGATCATATTTGACCTGTTTCTAGATCTTTTCACAGGTGCCAACAGATCAAAGCCTAATTACACTACATTAGTTTCTAGAGGCCAGTTGACTTTAATTACATTCTGAAAAAAAGATTATCAAAGCTTGAGCTGACCAAGCAAACTCACTCAACTTCTGCGACGCTTATAGTGATACAAAAATAGGTCACAGTATCACTAACAGTGTGAAGAAGAAATTCTCTGAATGAAAGAGACCTGTAGGGAAAATAGAAGTTTGGAGAAAACAAGTGAAACAATTTTGCCAGAAATAACTAGCTATAGAACTTCTTCCATAAGTCTTGACAGATATAAATCTATTCAATCACTTCTCTGGCTTCTTTTTACTATGAATACTTTGATATAGGAATAATTAATATTATCATTGTATAACAATCTCTAAATTAAATGTATGCTGGAGATTCCACCTTGACATTCCTGGTAGAGACACTATTAGCAACAGCTTTAAACACAGCAGCAGGAACCAGGTCCTACTAAAGCAGAAAAGTAGGACAGATTCTTGAACATGTCAACAGTAATTAGTCCAAGCTTGTGGTTCACCAGCTTCTGCAAACTTTGTGGAGTAAGTATTCCATCAACTTTTTGGTGGAGAGTGCATTTGCTCTATACTAAAACTCAGCAGGAGAACAGAGCAGGATTCCTAAATCAGTCATTTTCTTTTTTAAAAAAGGGTGTATCTAAATATAGTACTTAACCACATTGTTTGGCAATCTAAATGACACAAGCTCTCTGAAGTGCTAAAGCTGTAACTTTTTATTCACACAAGCTTTATAATGCATTTAAAAGATTATTTTTTTTAACACTTGATGGAGTTATCAGTAATCCTCATCAGAACATACTTTAAAAGCACAGACTCTACCCAGGTAACTTTTCTGTCTCACCTTTTACAATTACCACATCAAAGCTGTACTATTTCCATATGTCAGCCATAGAATGATACAAAAAAACTGAAGCACTGCAAAAATCCCTTTGCAAATAGCTTGTCTCCTCTGTACATTGGTTGGAAATTAATAGAGCACAGTTTATTTTTAGAACAGCTTCAACCTTCCTTATTGGAATTTCTTCTATTATAGTTAGAAGAAAGCAATTCTGATCGCTGCAACAAATTAGAAGCTTAAAGTACACAGAAAAAGAAAGGCAGGAAGACAGTACTGGGTAACTTTATTTGCATGGCTAGGGGAGGAAAGAATTATCTAATGCTTCATCCATTTTCCTGCTAAGGCCTAATTTAAGACATTGACTCATGGACACATTTCAGGAGAACAATTTACAAGCAGAAATACATCTTTAAGTGATTTGAAAATAAGTCACAACAAATGAATAACTACCCAAAGAATTCCCTTGTCTGTCAATGTTTACCTTGGCAATTTATACACTTGCAGTGAGATGATACAAACACATTACATATGATACTGCATATATAATTTTTTCTTTGTTTACAATTATATTCCTCCATATAAGAATAATAGGGGGAAAACCCACCAACAACAACCCAAACAAAAAAAAAAAAAACAAACCAAAACCAAACCAAAACAAAAACACCCCAAAAAACCCCACCCTTGCAGATAGATGGAGACAAGATGAAAATTTCAGTAGAATATAAATACTATGTTCACCTAAATGAAACCACTGAACTCCAACCCTAATTCTGGAGGTGTATTGAGGACAGATCTCTTCCACTCAACTTCCTTTCATGCTGCATCTTTTTTTATTTAACATATAAAAGTGTGCACAAAACATTGCAGCATTTAACAGAAATAAAAAAAAAAACAAAGAGGTTTTGCATACTGAAATACGTCGAAGATGTTCCTCTTTGCAACCTGCCACACACGAATACAGGCAAATTGTGGATTAAAGACTCTCCCATCAGTTTAACCCCTATCTTGAGTATCCAATCAGAACCCAGTAGACATCTGAACAAGCATACCACAGAAAATTAACTTCTAATTTTCTAAAGGGGCCCAAGCACAAGCACAAACTGCTTAAGTGTTTGCCAAGCAGAAGTGTCTGCTTCCATTGTTTCACTTGGAAAAGAAAGACCTATAAGCTGGCAAGCACCCAGACCCTTAGCAGCTTGAAATTAGGATAGGTGACTCCAGAGAAGTCTGAATTCCACTGTGCTACCACTTTACATGTGGAGAATAGCAAACTGTCATCTCCAGATTAGATGCCAGGACTTTAGTCTTCAATCAGAAGACAAAACATGACATGTCAACTCTGAAATGTTAGTATTTAAACAATCTTTCACATTGATTTTTTGCAGCTACAAGGAAATCTCTATATCTTCCATAAGTCAACCAGCAAAATTTTAACTCTTGCTCAGGTATCTCTAATTTTTTATTAGAGAGTAAATAGGTTAAACAACTTCTTATAGATTCCAAATTTATTTAAACATTGTCTAATTAAAACATCTTAATATGAGTGTAGTTTATGAACCTTAGACTCCTTAGTTTATGAGATCAAAATGAATTATGTAGAAAACTGATAAACAATCATCCACTTAGCCCTACATCTACTAAGTCATAACTTTAGGATGCTTAAATCTAAAACTTTATATATATAGGTCATTGCAAATGCCTGAAAAGTTAGAAAGTACATACACCTTCTACCTGTCTAGCCAAAAGGAATGTTGTTAATAATCTTATATTTAATGTTGCACCTCTTTACTGGAACACTTCCACCATATTTTACAAACTATATTGAGAATGTATCAAGTAACACTCGAGAGACTCAGCAAAAACATCTTTCATAATGGAAGTTCCTTTCTCATAAAGCTGGAGAGTACCTGAACTCTGCTGTACACTCAGGGACACTCCAGAATATTCTCCCTAAAACAGGACAAAGCCTAGTAAGGCCATATATATTTCAATACACACACATTCATATCTGTGTCTATGGTTATTCCTAGATGTAGATAGATAGACACTTTTAGTCTGCATAGGCACCTCATGGATTTGTGTACATACCACGCACAATCTCACAGCACCTGGCATTTTAACATAGTTTCTCGTGCCTCGACATGGTGCACAAGCTTTCTTAATGTAATGATCTGTTCAAGTACATGACAAAAGTATCATGCATCTTAACATCAAAATGATCTGGTGGAAAAATAATCTACATGAAAATAAAAAGCAGAGGAGATAAACCTCTCTTCATATTTTTCCTACTGCAGAGGACTGATAGAACCACAGCTGGATAGCTCCTATCTGTCTAGAGCTTGCTCCTTGTTTTGGGGATGGTCTCAAAAGCAGATGTCTGCTTCTAAGTAAGATACAATGGCAGCATTTTCACTGCTCAGCACGTACTACTAACCAGCCTGCTTACCTAACTTCCTTCACCCAGTTTTACCCCCTTTTATCAGCTTCATCTAATGCAAAGAGTACAATTAATACTATATTTTGTTATCGCTATTACCACTCTGACATCACAAGTGTTTGGATTTTTTTACTTTACCCTCTGACAACATCTCTTGTCTCTCCATCTCTATTACTATTCTTGCCTTTAGCTTAAAACCTGTGACCCCCTAAGTGTACATACAGTCTTCAAAGCCACTTTCCTTTCTCTGGCATTCACTCTCAGATCTACTTGTCTGTAGACATCTCTTCAGTGAACAGCCTGCACTCTTTCTTTATGCTACGTCAAGTCCCTCCATCCACCAGCACCCCTGTTGTGCCATCCCTGCATATGAGGCAATGCAGTATTGAGTACTGCTATGATTGTTACTTTGGTATCTGGTTTCCCAGCGTTTAATAAATTGGCACCTCATGATACACTGAGACAGACATCTCTCATGCAGATACTTAACCCTGAGTTCTTCTTACCTAGAACCCATGGACTTGAATCCTCAAGTCTGTGATTGAAAGTAAGCTTCACTTCTTCCTTAACAATAAAAGACGACCACATTGCTAATGTATGTGATACAGTGCTGTCACTCCAATGATGAAATTGCACAGGGACAAAGAACATATGTCACTTCCAGACATGAGGAACAATGAACTTGCCTTCATCCTTCCTATATACTACTTAAATTCACCAAGTGCCTGCCCTAAGTTCTTATTGCATTCCACAAAAGCTGTTAGATTCACCTTTTTTACTGAAATGCTATTCTTACTACTTTGTAATTAATTAAAGTGGCTTTATGAAATATTTCTGGCAAATACACCCACATCCCCCATGATACCACTGCTTGCCCAAGCTGGCAAGGCATAAGAGTGTATGGAGACAGGCAGGAGGAGACAGATCTGATGCAAAATCCATTGGTGGCTACTCTCATTTGTTCTAATGGACTTATGTTCAAGATTATTTGGCTCATTAGAAAAAGTGAGAATCTGCCACAGCTTCCCTAATCTTTGTTAGCAGATGTCTGACTTTGGACCATATGTTGGGTATAATCACTTTCAGTTGCCATTTCCACTGCATGGTGAGCAGTTTGGCAACTACCTCCTCTATCTGAGAGGCATCTGGCACAGACAAAAGTAAGCCCTGTGGATTTTTGTAGCAAAGAGAAAGACATTGAAAACAAATTATGAATATCAAAGACTATCTGGAATGTGCTGATAGTGTTTCCACATCTATTTGCATATTTGTCTTCAATTATTGAATTTCCTGTATGCATGATTATTATAGGAAGCTCATAATATACAGAAACATTGAGATATGTGACTGCACAGAAAGTGAACAATTTAATCATATCATGAATTTCATCAAAGCAATGGTACCTATTTTGTCCTGGGGTACAGGACACCACCACCACCACCTGTCACACTACTCACATACTTCATGCCACAAATTTGCACCTCGCCATCACCAGAATTTGCTATATCTTTTGTTCATGAGCACAAAAGAAGCAATGGAAAAAGCACTGAGGGGAATTTAGTAGAAATTTATTAATTAATATTCTGTAATTTTAAAGCCAGCTCTGTCAAGCATTCAATGCATATGATGAAATGCATCAGGACTGTGAAACTGCTAACAAACTTTCTCTGAAGCTTCCTTTGCCACTGTTCAAATAATTATCAGGATTTAGGGTTAAGTTTCTCTCAGTTTTGACTAACTCTTGGTAAATGAACATAAACTAAACCCAACGATATTCATACTGCTTCTTTCTACTTGTTCCTCATGTTCTGTGTTGGGTGTTATCACTGCTGTCACATTATAAGAGGCCTGATACACCATCTATTTCATTCAGCACTGATTAATGGCAATGTGTTCTTTAAGGCTTCTTTTTGTTTTAAAGCGCTTTATTGCTACAGGAGCATTCCTTTCATACACAATATACATTTTAACATGTTATAAGGCAAAGCTCTGGTTTGTAGCAATATAAATAATCTTCTCTCACACAATAAGAAAACCGTGTGCTGCTGGCACAGCCATGAGTACACTAGGGACTTCTGCCAACCCAGTTATACCAGTAACACAACTTTCTTCTGCGTGTTTGACCAACATAACAATTATTCTGAAAGAACCATGGTCTGTAGGAACAACCAATTAAGAGTTTAATTTCCTGATAGAGGTTCAAATTCTGACTTCCAAGCACAGTGATACAAATCCAGTATATTATCAAACACCAGGATGATTCCAAATTCCATGTCTGTAGAGAATGGTTGCTCAGTAGATTGCATACAAACAAAAGTGAGAGCAGAATCTGAGTGGTTGATGAGAGAGCACCACAAAGATTCACTTGTTCAAAAACTCACAAATTGCAGGCAGGCTTCACTCAGCATGAGTAAAGGTGGCAGACATATGACAACATTTAAAGCAAACACCATCACAGATGTTTTAATCAAATGGTGGTTCAAATTTAATTGAAAGATGCTTAAGAATTCAGCATTAATTGTTTGGTTCTGTATGTTCAGCATGCATGGGAGGAAAGAGAGACAGGCTGACGAGGGGCATAATAGAGAAAGCATCCCAGGAGTTTGTTTTCTTAGCAATTTACAAAGCAAATGAAAGTAATCTGAAACTTCAAATCTTACAGGATCTGCTTTATTAGACTTTAGTTTCTTGTTACTCTTTTCTCATTAGGAACCTCTTTTAAACACTAAAGCCTCTATATAGCTCCTTCACCTCTTTCAAATCCCTTTCTCTAAACTCTTAGGCATGTATTAGACTTTAACCTTGGTACATGAATTAGTTCCTTGTGATAGTGTTCCACAGTGGGTATTTTACTGATCTAATAAAACCACAATGAAATTACTGTACACAACTTAATATTGAAGCCAAATTATTGATTTTTAGGGTTTTATTTTCAACCTTAAAGTGGCAACATGTTTGAAATCCATGCAACTAGATCTGCCTTTGGCAAAGAACCAGCCAGCCAGCCATAGCAACCTACTGTTTGAACATTAAGTTTTCCTTCACTGCTCCAAAAGCCAGGAAATTATGTGTGCATGTGGGTACATATAATATAGATGTCACTCAATCAACCCCACCTCTCTATTTTTATTGAACCATTGTTTTTTTAACACAAAGATGCCAGGACTGTTAGAAGGAGATGATGGGGGGGACATGACAATGAAGTAATTTAGCACTATAATTTGATGTTAGTGCCAAAGTGTCATTTCTCCAAATTGAAGGTCTTGGGAGGAAGCTTAAGTGTCTGATACAAGTAGATAACACAACTCAAGTGGCCTTGTCTGTGCTATGCTATTAATTTCTTCACTAACCTTACTTGAATATAAGGAAATGTTTGAATGCTAGTTTCTGAATGTTTGTTCACAGGAAGCTCACACTGTAATCACTACCTCCAGAATGGATCTAAAAAATTCCCTCAATTTCAACAAACTTGGAATGAAAGTCTAATAGTTCATTCATACAACTAACTGGTGGAAAATGTCATAATATACTATCAGAGGAAGGTTTTGGTGCTGACGTAAGATGGAAAGCATGCAGAATGCACAAAGTAGTAAGGCAAAAACATAGGAGAAAAAATAATCCAAGAACTCAGATCCCATCTGAAATATATTCCCACAGGAACAACTGAAATGCTATATGAAATTAAAGTTTTTATTTCCCCTTTCTTTTAACCTTCATAAAACAATGGAATATGATAAAGAACATGGAAGTGTGGAGTAGGAAACAGAAAGAAGAAAGGTATATTGCGTTTGGCTGAGATGGAGTTAGTTCTCCCCACAGCATCTTTCACAGTGCAGTGTTTTGTAGTGGTAGCTGGAAGGGTGTTGATAACACACCAGTGTTTTGGCTGCTGCTGAGCAGTGCTTGCACACCACCAAGGCTGTACTTTTCCAACATTTGCCTCCTCCAAACCTAGACGTATCTGATTAACCATTATTTGTCAGCTCCATGAAACAAGCAGCTGAACTACCAATGCAATATTCAGGATACTGAGAAATAAAGTATGTAAAACAAATGTGTAAAAGTGTTTTGCAGATACTCATGGGAGTAGAAACAGAAACCTAGAAGAAAAGGATGTTTGACAAAAGCCTTTAGAAGCCATTTAAAAAACAAAGGGCTCTGTAATTAGGATGTGCAGCTAAAAGATATATTCCTGTGTATTCATCTAATTATGATGATGATTCAGAACACATATGAAGTTCAGAATGTCACATGGGCTCTTCCATTAATAGGAGAAATTACTCCCCCACGAAACAAGTTAAAACACAAGAATACATTTTGTACTGAAAGCTGGGAACTGTAGTGACTCACCATGGGTAGAAGTAAGCATTAAGAGGTGAGGTATACTATCTTTTATCAAATGACCTTGAAGTATGTTCAGTGCATCCACTTGGTCTCAAGGTACTGCTTTTTTTGTCTTCTAAATACAAGAGCTTTGAAAACAATTTCCACAATGGAGCCATCATACTATGTTGTATGATCATAAATATTTTTCCTTCCTACCATTTTATGGTCTCTGCTGCTATTTTAGTCAGAAGATTACATTTCCATATGTGAGGAAAAAAAATAGAGGAAACTGAAGTCCCCTCTCAGATGCCTATTCTCCCACTCCCATTCATGATTTTCGTGTACAAATAATAGTGAAGCAGATTCTGAGTCTGGAAATTCACAACTATAATTCTTTGATTAAGACTGAGAGTCAGACATTCTGAAATTGTCTCCTGTTCAAAGCTCCCTTTATTTTATAATGTTTACAGTATTTATTCATTACTTATAAGGAGAGCATCTGAAGAACAGATATCTAAAACTGGAAATAGGAATCTGCTTTTGATGGAAATTCAGAGATCAGCAGGCTGTCTTCCATATGCAACAGTAATCCTAGTCCATCAGTTCTGAAGATTTACAACAGCAAGAGAAAATCAACAATATTCTGACTCAAGAAATTGCCTCTCAAGTTCACATAATCAGAGTCTGAATTCAATATACAGTTCCATGTTGAGTAAGCAAAAGTAAGCTAACAAATATGCAGCCTGTCAGCTCCAATGAACCCAGACTGCAGAGAGCTGACAGCATATAGTCTCTTATACAGCTATGAAAATTGCAGATTGTAGCATGAAAGATTACACATTGTTAAGCAGTGTCAAACCACATTGGCAGTTTTCACATGTCAAATGTGTAATTACATAAGGATTATTGCTAGAAAAGCACAAGATTGGGGTGATGTGAGCTGAGTGCTAACTCAGCCATTCATCTGAAACTATTTATTGTGTATATATGCACTTGGGATTAAAAAGAAAATGTGTTTCAATGAATTTGATTTTCCTTTTGCTGGTTCCTTTTATGATTGTGATCCTGGTGCTATTACTGATGCTATACTGCAGTCTCCAAAGGATACCCTTTCAACCTGAAAGCATCGTCTTCACACAGAAGCAGACCTGTTTCTGACACGCTACAAGCACCTGTATGATAGCAAAGCATGAGACAGTCCCTGCTTTAAATTTCCTTGCCTTTGACAGTATAAGGCAGAGTTGCAATTCTATTTTAAACATGATACTTACATATTTGTTTTTCATCAGTGCTATGAAAGAAGTCCAACCACAATCAAGCACAGGGTGGAGAAATGGAAAAGAAGATTGTAGAAAAGTGCAAATGAACCACTTGGGAATTAAGAAGATAAATCATAAAATCGTAAAACGGTCTGGGTTGGAAGGGACCCACCCTCATAGTAAAGAATCCAATCCTAACATCCACTCTAAATCTGCTCTTCTCTAGTTTGAAGCCATTGCCCTTGTTCTATCACCACAGGTCTTTGTAAACAGTCTCTCTCCATCCTTCTTTCAGGTACTAGAAGGCTGCTATCAGGTCTCCCCAGAGCCTCCTCTTCTCCAGGCTGAACAGCCCCAGCTCCCTCAGCCTGTCTTTGTAGCAGATGTGCTCCAAACCCTTGATCATTTTCATGGCCCCCCTCTGGACTCAGTCCATCAGGTCCATATTTCTCACTCTATCATAAGGCTAAATTTCACAAAGGTCACTAAGCTGGGTAACAGAATGCACCACCATCTGCACAGATTTGAAAGAAACAGGCATATTTCTGGTGCTGTGACTAGCAGTGACTTCAGAAGGATCTATCAAGTAATAGCTGACTTCAACCTGAATTTTAATAGTCACCTGCTATACACTACTAACTTTGTATTCAACATGAAAAATTGGGAAAATCAGCCCAAACAATTTATTTTAAATACATAGAGATGGTGCTTTTAGGGCAAGTAGAACAACATTACATCAGTCAGAAAACCAAGCAGAACCCAAATCTCCACACGTATTATCAAAACGAACCAAACCAACAGATTCAGAGTCTAAATAGTGGCTAGAAAAGTTTGCATAAACAGGAACATTGAGTCTCAAAACATAATTTTGAAATTAACAACATCAGGAAGGATTTAAAAATTTTGATAAAGGGAGGAAATCTACACTTCTGCAAGATATTTCTAGCCATTTTTCTGCTAG
Organism: Ramphastos sulfuratus; assembly: GCA_013399055.1. Lineage (NCBI taxonomy): Eukaryota > Metazoa > Chordata > Aves > Piciformes > Ramphastidae > Ramphastos > Ramphastos sulfuratus. The sequence continues at coordinate 194,802 of WBNM01006306.1, forward strand.
TTTAGTGTTAGCCTTTGTTAATCCTAACTCAGACCTGGCCAACAAAACAATAAACATTCCTGTGCTTTCCAGCATGAAGCAAAGCAGAGACTATGACACATGAAATTTACAAAAAGAAACAAGAAAAACAACAAAAAATTAAAGCCAGATATTGTCCCAGTGCTTTGAGTTAAATAATACAGGCAGGATTTTTTTTTTCTCCTGTTCATTCAGTAGCTGACCTGCCTGACAGCAGCTCCATACAGCGGAAATAGTGGAATATTTCAAACACCATTTGCCAGCTTACTCAAAAAAAAAAAAAGAACAGAGAATTGCTCCATGACTGTTTTGGAAAGGCAGCACTCCTATTATTTTAACACCTTCTGCTTCATGTAATTCTTGTGCCTCTAGATCCCCATAGACTGTATTACCAAAACAAACAGTGTATGACTTATCGATGATGGAAAAAATGAGTTGTATATTCCTAAATATCAATTCAGTAGAACTCAGCTTCTGGAGCTGTGAGGATACAAGAGGCAGCAGCTCTTCACCAATGGAGAATCCCTTGTGTAGCTCAAATTTACAGCATCTTCAGAAAACTTATGCTTAACAGATAGTGGTCATACTTCTCATCGACATAGATAATGCTGATAATTAGTCCATTTTCACTAAAGTTTTGTTTACATCACTTTTATAATAGAGCAGTAATTCACATTTATTTTAGACAGCATCTGAATGATTGGCTGGCATTCAGTAAATTGTTCCTTAAGAATGGAAATTCAGCTTTAAATCACAGACAGGAGGTAGGCTAGATGTTAAGGCTTTGGCTGATAATCCATTGTGGCTCACCAGTAGCTCTTATCAGAAGAAAATAAAATAGTCTGATTGAGTCAAATAAGAGAAAAAACAATGACAATGAAGAGTCAAATGTCTACAGTTTATCTGAGTACTGAGAAAAGGTTAAATGATAGTGAAGCTGTGATCTCCTACTATAAATAAAGGTATTGGGAAGATTCCACTTGCAGATTTTTCTTTATGCAGGCTTCCTGGAGGGTAAAATACTCAGTCTGTTCAACTGTGATTTGCAGAAACAATGTCTAAAACCATATAGTTGTTACCTGGAGTGATATATGCACTATTGCTTTTCAGGACAAATCTTTTTCCCTGCTCCAAAACGCTTCACAGCATACACTCTGTGACTGTATGTCCTGGCTTGAGGCTAATTGGAATATTTTAATGGAGAAAATTATATTACAGGCTGTGAAAGGAAAACAATGGTGATGTCTACTTCACTCATAGGCTTGCTGAGATATGTTAGAATACAAAACAAAGGTAAGACACTCGGGCTTTGGAGAGTCTCGGGCTCTCTGGCTTCTGGCCTCCTCCTCTCTGCCGAGTAATCTCACTAACCACTTTCCTTCTAAACCCCCCTGACCAATCCTCCAAACTCACCTTGCACATAAGGCAAACCTTGGGGTAAGGTATAGGGGTGGGGAAAAGGTGCAAGGGTGGTTGGAAGCCCCTCCTAGGGACTCTGATTTCTGGGAGGGGTGTTGTGTTTCTGTATTACCTTTAACTTGTATATTTCTGTAAATATTCTTGTATATAGTGTATATATCTGCTTGTATATTGTGCTAAGCTGTAAATATAGCTTCAGTCCTTAACTTCCAGCCGGCTGAGTCTAGTCTGGGTCATTTTACAAAGTGGGGGGCAGGGAACTCCCAAACCATCACACTGTAAGTCTGAGGCTCAGACATGGAAAACAGACCCTAAACAGTATAAAAACATGCACTCAATGGGCACAAACTGTATAGTTCCATGATGGTTTTAAGTTAATATTTGACTTATCTCTCAATTATTTTTATCCTCTTCACCATCTTCAAACCGTTCCAAACAGTAGTCATCAGTCTGCTGCTTTACCAAAACCTTTAGTACTTCCCAAAGGCTTCCACGTTCTCTAGTTACTTCTTTGGAGCACTATCAATGCTACACTCAATTTCTAGCACTTTTCTAACATCTAGGTGCTTCTAAAATTATATATCAAACGTCTTTTGTACTAGGCATGGGACTGATGAACTTGACTTACCTAACCAAAGTCATGCTTAGTGACAATGATTTGTTTCCATTCTCCATTGAGAGGGAATGGAAGCCAGATCCATTTATCTACCAAACCTGTGAAGAATCTGAGCTGAGCACAACACTCAGAAGTAGATGTTTTTCTATTTGAAGGAGACATGCAACTAGTAAAATGGGAGCAAAACCACAAAGACAGTTTAGGACAGTGAGTCTTCCAAAAGGAGAGACTCTAGAGATTACAGCAAATTGTCATACTTTCTTCAGACAGAATTTATTAATGGGTTTGGATTTTTCGGCAGAGAGAATTAGATATTTGTAGTCTGATAAAGTAGTTCATCTGTCTTAAGACTAGATACTGGGGCAGTGCTTGATTTTAGAAAATTAAATTGAAGATTATCTAGAAATGATCAGAAAACTTTCCTGCTTGAAATTAGTATTACCAGTAATGATGTTTCTACCTGACTCAACTCCAAAAGAAAACAAAGCAACAAAAAAATTGTAATTATTGTCAGAGTTTCATACAAAGTTTAGCATCAGTAACAACAAAACTGACATTTCATGACACAGTCTTTAATATTCTGCACAGCTTCTCTTTGAAACTGGCTTTCTTGTTAGACCTGAAAATACCCAGATTGACTAGCTTCCCTCAGCAGTCTCCGAAGATGTCAGTTCGTGTGTCCAGCCAGGATTTTCAAGACTTTTAGGCAGGGCTGAAATCTGAATCCAAGTTAACAACAGGACTTTAAGGCTTTTCCCTTGGAAACTGACATCTTGGAACCGCTGCTGAGGGACCTGTCAGTATCTGTCTTCTTCAGCCACTTAGCTCTACACCAGGATGTCTCTCCAAGAACACTGACCAGGTGTCACGCAAAACAGAGTGATCAGTCTACATCTCCAAGACTGTGTGGGCATGCCAAGACTGGTCATAACTTTTTAAAGTAAGTGTTTTTGAGATCTATTGATCAACAGTTCTCACTGCCAGGTAATGCAAAAGCAGCAATTTTCCAAAGCAAATTTGCTGAGAATGCAGGTCACAACTGCCCCTGAAATCCTAATTATTTTGCGTTGTACTAGTGAGCCATTTCCAACAAAGCACACTTTCTGACCAGCACTGCCTGGCAATGGTTTGGATTAAAGGTCAGAGTTAAGAATGACAGGACTTTTAGTTGGTTACTCTCAAAGGATCAAGTGCCACCTCTGATGGAGACATACACTAGGATATCCCAGCATAAATCTAGTATCCGAAAGCACAAAGATCTCCCTTGCTTCCATCTATCCTGTACATCTGCCAACTGCAGAGGGATGTATATACCTTAGGGTGCTTCACGTGATATTCTAATATGTAGGAAAATTAATTATACCCTAATTAATTAACAAAATTAAGCATTTTTGTGCTATCTCGGCAAAGTGTCTTGTTTTCCAAAAATCATGGAACCAGATTTACCCCTTTAATGATTTGTCATAATTAAGAAACTCATGTAGTGATTAACGTAACTCCATTTTTCAGTTGAATTTTGTTACCTGTCTTACCTGTACTGACGACACAGTCATGAGCAACATTTTCTTAGACTGTTCATCTTATAATGAATATTTTGTAGCAGCCATCATTTGTGGTTTTCAGTCACATATCAGGATTGGCACAAGACAGGTCCAACCTCATCAACTTGCTCAAGGTTTTGTTCAGTCAATGAACATCCCCATGAATGGCTTTTTCACAGACACTCTGGGGAGTGTGTTCAAGTGTCTAGACATTCTCAGCATTAAATTTTCTATTCTCAAAATCAGGATTTTGAGATTTCCCACACTCTGGGTTTTGCTAGCTGCCTCTCTCGTCACTGAAGCTACCGGCAGAAATTCTGCCACATAACAGCAAAGCTAAATTATTATCCTAAAGCAAGCACCATTTAGATGTGAATGCTCTTAGGAAAGCTGTAATTTTTGCATTGTGTTGTGTTAACTAATATGAAAATGTAACAGGTACTACCAGACCCTATTTTCTCATATTATTGATGAGTTCTGCAAATGTTTTGTATTTCCTAGCAGTTACTCCAACGAAATTCATTTTTAGGAATATGCTAGAGATACATAGAAATCTACACATTTATGCTTACATGGTTACTTGACAATATAAAATACAATTTTTTTCCATATGTCACATAAATGCTTCTTTGTGGTAAAAACCCTTTTTCGACATGTAAGGTTTGGTCTAAATTCACAGTAGGATAGCATGACATGCTTGAGAGACAGTTGAGCTGTAAACAGCAGGGCAACCAAACAGTAAGACTTACCAGAAACAATCCAGTATCCTACAACTTTTTTTTCCAAGACAGGGATGCTTAAATCAGCTCCAGCAGAATGGCAGTACTCCTAAGAAGAGGTACTTCTGTTTCCTTTTCCTTATAATTAATCCTTTCTTAGTCTAATAATACTTGCTCCATTACCATGCAGTAGTACAGTAAGTAGCTATAAGTAGCATAAGGAAAAAAAAAAAAGATAGAAAAAGAAGAAGAATAATTAAATATTTCACAGTAAGGCCTCTATGGAATTCACATAACAAGGTAGCACTGCTCTTTAGCTAAAAGTGGCAATTGGTATGAATGAAAATATGCTAGAGGGCAGGGATGCCATCCAGAGGGACCTGGACAGGCTGAAGAGGTGGGCCCAAGCCAGCCTCATGAAATTCGACAAGGCCAAGTGTAAGGTCCTGCATCTGGGTAGGCACAATCCCAAGCACAAATACAGGCTGGGTGGGGAATGGCTGGAGAGCAGCGCTGAGGAAAAGGACCTGGGGGTCTGGGTTGATGAAAAGCTCAACATGAGCCTGCAGTGTGCGAAGGCAGCCCAGACAGCAACTGAGTCCTGGGCTGCATCAAGAGCAGTGTGGCCAGCAGGGCAAGGGAGGGGATTCTGCCCCTTTACTCTGCTCTGGTCAGACCCCATCTGGAGTACTGTGTGCAGTTCTGGAGCCCCCAGCACAGGAAGGACATGGAAGTGTTGGAGAGAGTCCAGAGGAGGGCCACAAAGATGATCAGAGGGCTGGAGCAGCTCTCCTATGAGGACAGACTACAAGAGTTGGGGCTCTTCAGCCTGGAGAAGAGAAGGCTTCGAGGAGACCTTATAGTAGCCTTCCAGTATCTGAAGGGGGCCTACAGGAAGGCTGAGGAGGGACTATTTACAAGGTCTTGTAATGTCAGGATGCGGGGCAATGGGTTTAAACTGGCAGAGGAGAGATTTAGACTGGATGTCAGGAGGAAGGTCTTTACAGTGAGAGTGGTGAAACATTGGAGTGGGTTGCCCGGGGAGGCTGTGGGTGCTCCCTCCTTGGAGGTGTTCAGGGCCAGATTGGACGAGACCTTGATTGACCTGTACTAGTGGGAGGTGTCCCTGCCTATGGCAGGGGCTTGGAACTAGATGATCTTTGAGGTCCCTTCCAACCTAAACCATTCTATGGTTCTATGATACGTAAGATGAGCATAAAACATTAAAAAAAAAAAAGATGGTCGAATCAACAGATGAACATGTAGCAGAAAAATATCTCCAATTCTGTAAAAATAGGTATGAGGAAATACTTAGGTGCAGACTTCTTACCAAAGTAATATCTCTAGAACAGGAAACAATGGAGTTCTTGCTATGCTTACACAGGGAATCTCCATGAATATGTTTTCAAGCTAACAGGGTGATTTCAGTTCCAGAAATTAATGAATGAAATACTGCTTTTATGCCTAAGTCCATTCAAAAATCGAGTTGAGTAGGTGCTGCGGAGGGGTATTTAACTACTGCGAGATGATATTTTTAAAATATTAATATATAGTTTATTACTATTAAATATTCGGAACTCNACCGCAGTTGCTGGGCTGACCCCAGACCCCAGGTTTAGTGGCACCAGGTCCTTTGTCCCTTTTCCCGCGGTTGCTCTCCCCAAAACAGAAGGAGGGAGAGCAGAAAAACATGCCTGGGCAAGCCGGGACATGTACAAACCTAATTTGGCCTGTTTAGGCCTACCACGACAGCAGGAAATGTGAAGGCCTTCATCTCTAAATAGAATCATGGAATCATCAATAGTAAAATATTGAGCTTACACAGCCAACTACATATCCAGTATTGTATTTTAGGTCTACATAAAACAAAAGACTTAATTTTTTTCTTATTGCTCTATAATGCCTTTGTAAAAACGTTACCTTTTCTTTGGTGCTTTTCAGATGCCAACAGTTATGTCCCACTACAACGGAAAAGGCCCTGTTTGGTAATGCTGTCAGTGAAGCTGGGAAAATGTTCTCTTAGCAGATTATGAAAAGAAATTCTGGTAAAGATGTCTCACAGTATCTGCCGTGAAGGTCTTTTGCGTCATTTTGTGTTCTTGAAAAAAGATGTAGCCAGCATGCCTGGCTGCTGTGCAGAAGCTGAGGGAGGAAGCACTGGCATCCTGATAGGGCAGAAGTGCAATGCGCAAGGCCAGTGTTGTGTATTCTCCTTTCCTGCTGCTCCTTTTCCCACCTGCACCATTTTGGCTCTCTCTGTATCTAGTCCCTTGCTGTGACATACCAACCCACGGTGACCACATGGAGTTGGCATATTACATAAGTGCTACTGCCTCACAGGGCAAGGAATGTGCATGGTTCATGACATCGTTTCAATGACAGCACAGCAGACCTATTGCCATTCAGAAACAACTTTTCTACCACATTCTTAAATTTGTAAATCATCAGCCTGAAGAATTTCTGACAGATTATCTGGAGCTCTTACACCCATAATTACAAACTACAAAGACACCATAAATACCAATATTTGACATGATTCTGTGAGGGGACCATATCTAATGGCTTTGCAAATTGTGAGTGGTCTCACAACCATAGTTTTGTCGCCACTACCTGAATGTTAAAATCCATAGGTGAATGAAGCTAATAAGGTAAATACCATGGTCAATCTTCCATTATGTTTCTCAAATTACTATTCTGTTCAATCTGCTTGTGAGCTCTTTTTTTTTTATTTCTTTTTTACTGCCCTGAGTACGTCACTTCTAGCAGAGGTTTCCTTACTCAGTATTTATAGGCCATATAAAAGCACTATTGTTCCTTTACACGTGATACAAGTACTTTAAGATCAGCAATTACATGTCATTTAATGGATATCCTCAACAGTCATTGTGATTTTGTGATTTGATAGAGAAAATAATTGTCCCATACTTCTAGTCCAAGCTTGTCTGACTTTTGCAAAGATCAGCTCTTGTTAGTTCATGATTCCACAAGCTTTTGTAAGACCTCGATGAGACTTTATTTAATAAAGCCCCTTTCCAAACTCAACACTTACTTTGAAAGCTTAAGAGCTCACTGACTTCAAGAAGTCAAGAATGACTGTAAGAAACAGAACAAAATTCCAGCCGCAGGCTGTAGTAAAGAATTATGGAATTACAACTATTGGCTCACATGAGATTATTTCAAGTCTTCACATATTCTTCACATATTTTCAGTTGTGCTGTAAACACAAGGGCCAGTTAATAGTTTCTGTCTCTATTTGTTTTCCAAATTTTAAGCACAAAATTTTGTGAACAAGCTGAAGCAACAGTGAAATAATAACAACAAAACCAACAACAACAAAACCTGGAGCATTTAAAAATTAACTGCTTTCTTCTTTGTTTCCAGACTTACCATAGTACACAAAGCTTTGTTTTCAGCCTGACTTTGCCAGTTTACAAGATCAGGAATTTTTGTGGGTATCTAGATAGAGCATCGGATTTGAAAGACCTTAAAGGGAAACAATATTCATTTAGAACTGCTTTGTTCTGTTGGAAAAATGAAAAAAGCCTCTTATGTGCAGCAACCAGCATCACCTAATATTGCAAATTAGGACTGTTGGAATGGCATTCATTCATAAATTTAATTTCAATATCTGCCTATTAATTTAACCTTCAATTTTGCACTCTTTGGTAGGTTGTTATCTTTTGTGCTACTTAGCATTAATGAATGATAAAGAATGGGACCCTTATGGAAGCAACTGTCCTATCCACCAGAGAGGTAAAACTTACAGACAGTGATTCATACCATTCACATTAAACAAAGCCTTCAAAATAGGATGTGTAGCCTTTTGGAAATGCTTATTTTTCCTGATTTAGCTACAGAGTACATTTCAATGAGTAGTACAGGCTATTTTTTTTTACTAAAAGTGTAAATAATAGGGTTTTCCTGCAAATCAGTGTTCCTGTCTCTCCCCCACTCCCCCCGCCATTAGTTATTGGTTTATGGTTTTTTCAATTTTGTTAGCAAATCCTCTTAAAAAAAAAAAAAATGTTTCTCAGCTAAAGATTTCTCCAGTCTTTTCTAAATCTGTTCAGGCATACCATTACCAATTAATTCATTCTTTATTTCCTTTGGTATTCCCAGTACAGCAGAATAAACTTGGAATTACATCTCTGTGAAACTAACATTACTTTGACAAATGAAGCATTTGCTCATTAGCAAAAAGTACTCATGCATATGATAAAATCTCCAACAGTGTTAACAGCTGCTCATTAATGGCTCTTTGCTTGTTGATACAGTCATTTATGTTTAAACATGAGCCAATACATTACCGCAATGGGTAGATCTGCCCCTGTGATTTCCATTTCATCCATGCATATCAGATAATATTCCTGTTTCTTTTACCATTTGCACCACTGCAAACTGGGAACTGCCCCTATTAAAAATCTAGCAAGCACACCAGCATAATATAAGATAAAAATGAAAAGAAAAAAAAAAAAAAAAAAAAAAGACAAAGCTCATACACATTCGAGCACGTACATTCACAAAACATTATGGGTGCTTTATGATTTTCCCATCCATTTTCTAGGTATATGTTCTGAGATCTGGTGTACTAAAGTATTCAAAATTATACTGATGAATTATTCAACAACTCGCTTAACTGTGATTTATCTGAAAGCAAAAAGAATCCATCACCAGCAGAGCTAAAATAAATATGTTCTTATGAATTTAAGATTAAATTACTGAGGTAAACGAAACTTAAATTCCTTCGTATGCTTCTCTACATGAGCATCAGAAGAGAAAGGTATAGAATATTTTCTTGTAGGGGTTGTAAGAGTGCAGAGAGAGTTTCTCAGCTAACATCATGACTCTTCTTTTTACACAAGGATAGCAGAATCACATATTTAAAAAATATTTCTGATAATAAATGGTGACATAAATTGGAATTTACAGGAATTGTTTCATATAAAGAAGGTAATAAAAAGGGCTGGTTACCGAGATTCCCTTGATACCAGTTTCCAGAAATGAGTAAAATCTGTAGTATGCAGAACTTACATATATATATTTTTTTTATTTAACTTTACAGTGTAATTTTAATTGATCCCTGAGGAACAAACTACCAAGCAGTGAATCCAGTCATCCCCTGAGTCTTGTAACCAGGGGCACACAGTTTGGCTTTAGTTCTACGCTTCATAAGTAAGTATCCACGATGAATATACATAGGAGATTGAGACACAGGATCCCATTGTGCCTTCCCTTATTTGCAAACACGATGAAGAGTTTATTTTTAAGCTCAGCATTGCATAGAGGGTCTTTTCTTTTCCTCCTGTCACATGAAATACCAGAGAGGGATGGATATTCTGGATGGTTATTCTGTAACATGTAGACAACGTGGAAATTAATTCTCAGACCAAACATTTTAAGATTTGCAACAGGAAAAATGATAAAACCAAAAACCAGATCAAGTCATTCTACTGCAGTAGGAGTCTCTAATTAATTTAATCTTGGCTTACTTCATAGTTATGATAGTGTAATGAAATAGCATAAGGAAGTAGTGGATTTATTATGCACTTATAATCCAGTACACCTCTTTACATACGTTTATACATTTTCCTATATGTTTCAAGGAGAAGAAAAAAAAAAAAAAAATCTCACAAACACAACTACATCTGTAGAGTCTAGATCTGTCTTTCAGGCATTTGAGCTGTTTATATCCAAAAGCTGAACTAAATTAAAAAACTTATTGAAAAGTTACTACCATGAACTGTAATGTTGGGGTTTTTTAAAAAAAAAAAAAAAAAAAAAAAGATTTTTTTTCCTGCTTTTTATTTTCGAAGTTTTCATAACAGTAGCCAAAGTTTAATTTACCAAGACACAGCTACTGGTGAAAAATCAAATATATATATTTTTAATGTAATTATTCAAAAATATTTGAACTACTAAAGTAACTCAGTTTTGGTTACAAGTGCATTTTGTTTACAAGTGCACATTCTCATGAAAAAATGTTCAAAGTACATTTCTAGTTTAGAAATTTTATATGTGAGCTGCTACTTCTCTGTTACATTCCTCAGCTACTTGCTAGAATAAGCTTATCCAGACAACTTCACTTCTGGTTTTGGCATGTTGCAACTCCCTCACCTTATAAATTTGAATAGCCTTTAACAATGGTGCTTTGATCTGGGTTATTATTTTAGATACAACTGAGATATTCATCATAATAGCAGTAAGTACTGTGAGCCTTTTGAAATCTTGTGCAAAATCCTGTTCTTTCCATTTCAAAGCCATCCATTGCTTAATTCATAACCTTCATCTCCAGCACTTAGCCTTGGTACACATAAGTGCCTAGTCACTTAAGTGTTAAACTGGCACATATCCTAGAAAAAGAAAATAAGCTACATAAGTTTTTGAAAGAAGCAAAAAAGAGCAAACAAAATACACATTTTAGACATTGGAAAAGGTGGGATTTTATGTGATCTTTCTCCTCTACTGGAGTGCATACTAGTGCAGATATTCTCCTTCCTGGCAAAGCACAGATCATTATGTAATAGAGAGCTTTAGAAGCAATAAAAATCAGTTTCTGGTTTTAGCTACTACAATAGCATATCTTCCATGCAACTGCTTTTCTTTAAAGTAATTCAAATTATTAAATGATGATTTAACTTTATGTTAATCAGTTGTGCTATTGTCTTCGTGTCCTGTCTTTGTAAAATTACAGTTTACATCTCTCTTATACAGTTTTCATAGCCAGATGCTTCTCCTTGATAAAATACTCATATAGGAGACACTAGGGAAAAATACAACCAAGCAAAAAAACCCCCAGCAATCTCTAGATGTAAAGCCTGAACTGGTAGAACCTTCTGTGCTTTGGAATAAAAAAAAATAGAAGGTAGGTAGAAAGTGTCAAACAAATATATCTCCAAACTTTTTTACTTGGTAAGCATAAACCTGTGGCAAAATTATCTTCCAGAAAGTTGAGAGATAATTTCTAGTTCAATGATTTAAAACTATTTTCCACTGACTCTCAAACACCTGGTTACGCTAAATAATATCGCATCCTTCAGAAAGTTCAATCTGACATCAGCAGAATAAAACGTTGGAGAAAGTGTGCTCCTCATTATATAAGTAAATGTAACAAACCCAGACTTTTATTATGCATGTCAATATTTTCAAGTACTCTTTTTATACCTACATATATAATTTTGATCCTCACAATTAATCAGAAAACATCATTTCAAAGAGGACAAAGAAAAACTTCTGGCATCTAATGGAAGATGCATTCTAGATGTTCAGCCAACTTTCAAATTTTATCATTTGCAAAACAAACAAACAAACAAACAAAACCTAAAGATTAAGTCCAAATTAGATTTTTCTATTTTTACAAGACCATAAGAAAGAGACAATATTAAATAAATAATAGCCATAAAAAAAACCAAACCAAAACAAAAAAAACAAAACCAACAACAAACTATTAATCTGACCAGAAAACATTTTTGTCTTGCCTAATTAAAATTTCTGAAAGCCATTGAAGTCTTAATGCTGCTATTCTTAAGCTTTTGGTTTGGACATATTCCAGAATTTTACTAAAAGAGTTTATTATTCTTATAATTAAAGTATTAGAATTAAACAAGAAGTAATGAAAGAATTTAATCAAGAGTTTTCCAAAGATACCTGCAAGGACATTTTTTAAATGTATTACCCTATGGCAACAAAAAAAATTTTGTGAGTGAGCACTACAAACCTATGTCTTTAATAGAGAGACATTGTTCAATAGAAGTTAAACACAAGATATTTTGCAGTCTGAATTTTCTTGAAACAAACTTATGTCCCCTTTTCCTAAGGTAATTTGACTTATTTGAGTTAGAGCAAATTAGCAACCCTTGCCACTTGCATTTTGTACCTTCATTTTTCTCTCTTAAGCAGCAGCTACACCCAGTGACATGATTTTAGGGCGCCCTCTTCCCAAGTCCCATTTGGGTTGACATTTATCACTTGTAGATATAACCAGAATTTAAAACACCAAAGTACTGTATTTCATGATGAAAAACTTGGGAGTCTTTATTGGAGGAGTCTCTGAACAAGGATTCAATTTGAATATGAAGCTATCATGGATTTTATATTGTGTTTGCTGAAATTATCCTCTCTGGAGTCACAGTTCAACAGCTGTGACAAGGATTCACAGTGGCAAAACCAATTTTTAAGGGAAATGTGACTCACACTGTATGTCATACATTAGAAGGAAAAGCATGAAACATCCCTTTATAAAAAGCTGGGTTTACTGTTACCTTAAAAGAGTATATGTAACAGCTGTGATGCATTTAATACACCGTTCTATCTTGTTTAAACTTGTGAAATTGTATGCAAAGTAGGTTATTTGTGTTACTGGTTATTCACCTTAAGATAATAACAAAGTACTTTTGACTGAAAAATATTTCCTTTACAGAGTGATATCAAGCTATCTGTCTGTGTTAAACAAAGAAGACCATGCTTAATTTTACTTTTTTTCTTATTCCTGGAGGATATTCCCAATAACATTTAGCGAAAGAGAACTACATTTCCAACATGAGTACAATTTCAGAAGTTTAATGGTCTTAGTTAACAACAACTAAATAAGGCATTTCACAAAATAATGTGGCAGAATGGTATTTTTACTCCAATCAGTTCAAGTCACTGCTGATTTAGAAGAGAGCTTTCTTTCTTGCATTCTTTAGATAGGATTTGTGAAAGCAAATATGAATAACACAGAAACCATTACTGCAGGTTTGGAAGAGAGATGAAGCCAAAAACACTACAAAAGGAAGCAATGCAGATCAGATTTCTGAAAGAATTATTTTCCTAATCACAGTAGGAGAGTTAACATTGAAAGCACATGTTAAAAGCTTTGAACAATAGTGTGTCTTTACCTGGATTAGATCATATAATTGTAACAGGAAAATTAGCCAAACAAATTAAGCCTGTGTACCTAACCATCACTTTGAAATAAAAGGAACAAAGATTCTCTTATTGTTTAAATTAAATGCTTATATTAAAAGCATTGCTGGCAGTATTTTTTTTTTAAGGTAGTTCTGCTGGAACTTTGTTAAGACTGGTTTGGAGACAATATTTGCCCACCTTGTTGCTCATTTCCATCACTGAAAAATACAGTATTAGTCAGTTGGGCCTCTTTTTGTACCCTGGGCTGCTGGAAATAGTTGCAAATGGAGTGAGCTGAAACAGAGTGGCTCAGCCATCTATCAAGATGCTGCAGAGTGGCTTCAAGAGATAACGTTAGCCCAGTAAACTTGTTGACTCACCCAAGAATTAGATGCTACAAACCACTAACATTTTAGAGACTTCATCTCTATAGAGGAATTGAAAATCCAAAGTTTTCACCTATGCTGCCCATGGCCTTGAAGGCTCCCTGGCACACAAAGATACTGGGTACCTCAGAGGCTGAGCCAAAATGAGCCATTTTGAGTAAGGAGCCACCCATATGCAACCAAGCAAAACTGATGGCCATGAGAGTATTTCTGTAGTATTGTCCAAGGCATATAGTTCATCCTTACAGCCTATACAATGCCATGTACAGTGGTCAAGATCTTTTTGAGTAATGGAGGGCAGATATCAAAGCGAGAGAGATGTACAATTACCCTGTCATAACAGATCCTTCTCCTTCTTCTGTCTCCAGTGAAATAGCCCTAACCAAGGACTGATTGTACTACTTCCAAAAAAAAAAGTCACCCTGGTCACTCAGTGGCAGAGGTGGTGCTGGCTTTCCCTGCCTGCTTTCATGACTTTCTGTGTATCCCCACAGCCAGGTCATCCTGGAAATGAGATCTATAGATGGGATGCTCTCCTGCAAAAGGCAGGACTCCAAAGCACAAATCCTTCATTTTCTATATCTAAAGTCTGCCTCTCACCTGAGATAAGCATTTTCTACCCTGCCAGCTAAATAATCGAAAGAGAGCTACAACTCTGGGAGTTGTACTCCACCCACGTGGCAGTAGCAAGAGAACCTTCCAAAACACCTGAGGGCTCTCAGTTGCTTAGCTTCAGTATTTTGAGCAGGATTAGGTATGAAAGACTTTGTTGAGTTGCTCAAGGTGAGACAGCATGAGAAAAGGTGCATGACATTTGGGTATAAGTTAGGTTAGGCAGACACTGGATGGGGATTCTTCACATAATGTCAGTTTCCATTGTTCACCAAGCCTCAGCTAAAGCTCTCCTTGGCAAGTGAGGACAAGAGGCACCTCAGTTATTAGTTTAATTGACGCACTTAGGCTTCTTTGCTAAGGTAAACAGTTACAAACAGGCACTTACCATGCAGATCAGCATATGTTGGCTGATGGATACCTAGCAAGGAGAAAGAAAAGTAAGGGTCTCAAGTACTATATTCAGATTGTAATTATATTGCAAGATGAAGACTTTAGTGTATAAATTTATAGCTGTAAATAAGTCAAGACAATGAATGGAGGGTATGGTGGGATGATAGCTCTATAACAGCACCTTGGGTATGCAGAGTCAGATTAACTATTTGCTGTCCTCTGGCTGTTTGAGACTTAGCAGAATTATGTTTTCCTAGTTGCCTTTTCATGTTGTATACCACGTAAGCTAAATTAAAACTACATACGACTCTCATGTTTCAATTCCAGCTGACTGGTAAATTTGACAGACTTGTTTTGTTAAGAATAAATTTTACCATTCATAAAATTCACTGAAGTTTAACAGAGCTACCACAAGCTTCATATCAGCTAGTATTTCAGAGTCTTTTCCATGGAAGTATCAAAATAATGTTTTGTTACATAACTTACACATCTCACAGCAGAAGAGCAATTAAAAGCTTGTTCTATATGCATGCTGGAACCTATTCAAAATAATTCAGCTTTAAATAGATTTTGCTTATTCAATTTGAGAGGTCAAGAGGGCCATATGTGATCCTTGGCATGACATTTCTCTGCAAAATATATCGTCTTGTAAATCATGGTGTGTACTGAGCAACAAGATCTAGCATGGCTTTCCCAACGTGGTCTAAGAGACTCTGAAAGCTCAGGTGACCTTTCAATAATCAGCAAAAGACAGTGGAGCTAACATTGCTATCAAAAACTATACTCTTTTATAGTGCTTGCAGTAACAGTAACTACGCCATCTTCTACACAAGCAGAGGATTGTGGTCTCATGGACAACTTTATGAGAAAATTTAATCTGCTGTCATCATTCGTCCTATTTACATCAGAATTTTAAAATAAAATCACCAACCTTTTAACAGAAAGCATTCATGAGTTAGACACTGCACATGATTTAGCAATTAGGAAAGCAGCTTTAACTTGGTGTCTCAAAAGCTTAGTTACTTAAATATGAAAACCATTAAAGAAATTCGAATAATTTCAAGGAATCGTTATCTCGAGATTTCTAATAATGCAAAACCAAATTGAAATCCCAGACAGTATAATCCACTGCTGTTCATTAATGACCTCACATCAGAGGGATGTACAGATATGGGATAAACACATGCTTTCATAGGTGGGGTCTTAGGCTATATCTAATCAGGGGACTGGGGAACGTTTCCCTGCTTTGCATTTAGCCAATTCCCTATCAAAACCTGAACACACAACATCACTCCCCACTTTCTACAGAAAGGAGACACAAATACACACGTCAGGAAAAATCTGTACTGATTCATGGACCAGAACCCCAAGGTGTGCACAGCATATGCCAGCACATGGCTCTGAAAGATTAGCAGGAAACTGACTCAATAAAAATTCTAAAAATTCTAAAGTGTCAAAACTGTAAAAACTGACATTCCCCAACATCAGCTTGTCACAAAAAAAAACAGCTTTCAAAAAGTGGCTCCACAGAAAAAAATCTCATACAAGATAAGATTTGGCCATCAATATTTGAAAAATTCTTCAATAACAGCTTTATAGTGTATTGGGTTTGCACAGTAAGGTTCTGATAGTGGGGTGGCTACAGGAGTGACTTCTGCGAGAAGCCACTTGAAGCTGCTCCTGTGTCTGACAGAGCCGATGTAGGTAGCTTCAAGATGGACCACATCTGGCCAAGGCAGAGCCCATCAGTGACAGTAGTAGTACCTCTATGATAACATATTTAAGCAAGAGGGAAGGTTACTGCAGTCAGAGCAGCTGGACAGAGGAGCAAAACTGTGTGAGAGAAAGAATTCTGCAAACACCAAGGTCAGTGAAGAAGGAGCAGGAGGAGGTACTCCAGGTGCCAAACCGGGGATTCCTCTACAGCCTGTGGTGAAGACCACGGTGAGGAAGCCTGCAGCCTACAGAGGTTAACAGTGGAGCAGAGATACCCACCTGCAATCTGTGGTGGACCCCATGCTGGAGCAGGTGGATGCCTAAAAGAGGCTGAGACCCTGTGAGAAGGCCATGCTTGAGCAAGCTCCTGGCGGGACCTGTGGCTCTGCGGAAAGAGGAGCAGGTTTGCTAACAGGTCTTGTGACCCCATAGACATCCATGCCAGACCAGTATGCTCCTAAAGGGCTGCATCTCATTGAAAGGAATCTACTGGAGCAGTTAGTTCTCCACATACTTCTCCAATGTGAGTTCTTTGTGCAGACTGCATTTCTTCACTGTCTCCTATGGGAAGAACCTCACACTGGAGCAGGGGTAGCATGTGAGAATGCTCCCCCTGAGGAGGATGGAGTAGCAGAAAAAATATGGGATAAACTGACTATAGCCCCCATTCTCCTGTGCCTCTGAAAGGAAGAAGTAGAGAACTCAAGAGTAAAGTTAAGCTCAGGGAAGAAGAGAGGGGTGAGGTAAAGGTGTTTTATGATTTAGTTTGTATTTCTCATTGTCCTATTCTGATTTTATTGGTAATAAAATTTTTCTCCCAAGCTGAATTGGTTTTGCCCATGGTCACTGATCTCTCATCTTGACCCATGAGATTTTTGCTATAATTTCTCTCCCCTGTTCAGCTGAGGAGGAGATTGACATTGTGACTTTGGTGAGCACCTGATGTTCATCCAGCATCAACCCACCACATATGGTCGACGAAAGAGAAAGCTAAAAAACCTGGAACATCAGCATCATGACAGATGCATCCCTAAATGCAGTGAGTAAAGGTAATTTAATTTTACCTCTTGTACCAGGTTAGGGTGGATCCCTCCCCTGGTAGAATAAACTTACCACAACACGTATTCTTTTTTGTGAAGTCAGGAAAAAAAAATTATATTTCTTAAACTAAATGTAACAGTGTAGGGGGAAAAAAAAAAAATACAACTAACGACCTGAAGGAAGATGGGGAAGGGGTCAAGCGGCGGCGAAAGCAGCAGAAGCAGCAGCAGAAGCCAAAACAGCGGCAGGGGAAGATAGCAGCAGGCACAGGCGAAGCGGCAGAAGCAGCAAGGGGCAAGTACAAGCTGTGCTTCCAGACATAAAGCCTTTGATGCTCCAATGAGATTATATTAACTTATCCATTGTTGCCATTCTNGCTGGAGGGGGAGGAAAGGAGAACAAGCTGGCCTTGCCGTGAGCTTATGAAGAAATAGTAGAATTGTGGAGTTGAATAACAAAATCTTCAAGTCCCTAGAGGACTATTTTAACCCTATAGTTCCCAACCTGGGACACCTCTTCTTTAACGTATCAAATGAAGGAATCTCTTAATTGATGTAATATAATATTAAAGAAAAATAGAAGTTCTCACAGTAACACAGTATAATACATAATACAACTTCACAAACCACAGTTCTGAGTCCCCAGGATTTCCGGATTCAAAACCACATGAGCTTCAACTTTCAAATTATAATATTATTCCTTTACGCTGAAATATTTAGGATGTTGCTACACTTCTTTTTCAATCTCAGAAACAGAAGACAAAAGAGAAACTACCAAAGAGCCATGAACAGAAAGTAATATAGAACTGCACATCAAATAATATCATCATTTAAAACTGACTACTCTGTATGCAGGCCAATTAACACAAAGTTTGCAAATTCCAAACTGTTGGTAGATTTATTTTTACTCTGTGTTTCCAGTTGTGTCCTGTGACATTGCAACTCTATTACATCTCAAGTTATAAGGTTACTATCAACATCACTCCATTAAAGAGAAAAAGACTCTTCTTTTTGACAGTCCTCTGAAAGAGTTTTTCATACCTCCCTTATAGACATGTCTTATTTATAAACATGCATCATTCAGTACCAAAATATTTTTCACAGATCACATTTACAGCTTCTCAGAGAGAATGACTTTGTCAGAAACACTGATAACAGTATCACGAAGAAGCTATTCTCACTGAACAAGCGGTCAAAAACCTCAAAGATACCTGCTCACAGTACCAACATCTGTATTCCCTGCACCAGGATAAAACTAACAGAAATCTAGGAGCATCTTCCTTAGAAATCTAAGGCAGATTTATTGAGATTTAGTCAAATCAATATAAGTGCTAGAATAATAGCAATTTGTTTCACTGTACAATTTTGTTGGAAGATTTCTAGCTACAGGCTACCCTACTTATTTGCAGGAACAATTGCAGGAATATCAGATTTTGCCCTGCTAAATCAAAACAGGGCAGAAGATTGGGTTTTCCATTTGGAACATTCAGCATGTGCTACTGAAAGATAGTTCCCTTTGACACTTTAGTTCCTTTTTGCTTAATTTGGTATGATCAGTAAAAATCAAATAAAGCCATGAAAGAGTCTCAGGAAAATCTACAATGCTTTATCAGTTGACACTTTCAAGACTATAAGTGAAAGTTTCAAACCTCTTATTTCTCTTTTTTCCTTCTGTTAGCATACCATTATAAAAAACGCAGGGGAGTGTATGTGTCTCCTAAAACCCCTAAGGAATCTCAGCTATTTGCTCAGCACACACAGCAGTACACAGCTCGCATTTGTCTTGCGTTGTGCATGGTCTTCTCTCCTCACTTACAAACATAGCAATATACTTTAGGTTTATGTACAGCTACACCCCACTGTAAAGGTCTTTGATAACATCAACAAAGTGCACAAGACTTGATGAGACAGATAACCAATATACCATATAACTTCGTGACCCTTTGTAACTGGCACATATGACCTTACACTTTTTTCCATTAAGTAGCTCTCCTATAGAAAACTGCTAAAGCATCAGCTAAATCAGTTCAATTATGATGCTTTAGTTCATTTCTGACCCCATAACTCTCAATGAAGTTTTGCTTGGACACATCAAGCTCTGCCTTTAAACCTTCTGCTATTTCAGTTCAAGCTCAAGTTCTGCAGAGTGACGAAGCATAGTGTTTCAACAGTTATCCTGAAAGTGTCAATACCTAGAGGATGTCTGCACAATGTAATGGGGTTTGGTGCATGATGCCTTACTCCACAGCAACCCAGCTTGTTCCGACACTGTAACAACACAGTCAGTTTAGCAGCTTTGCTCCTGGAACAGAGACCGACCTCTTTCCATGCTTACATTCCTGAAGAGATCTACTACTCTGCTGGGATTTTCAGGTCTCCCTACAGATGCTGGAACTGTAAGAGCCCATTTCCTTCTCATACTCAACATGCTTTGGCTCTGTGAAACCATTTTAATGGAGCAGCTTTCTCTTTCAGACCTTACTAGGCAAAACAGATAAACATAGAGGGGTGGAAAAAGTGTTCTCTCTAGCACCGTAATCTGGACTCCACCACCTCTAGCAGGATCCCTGATTTTCTTAGCTATCACAGGTATCTACGATATTTTCACATAGGAGCAGGAGCTGGCAGGATACAGAATAATGTGAAACTCTAGGTATACCTAGTCTGTCTGTGGGATTTTGGCTCTTTGTTTAAAAAGCTTAGCCAACAACAACCCATGTTTCCCAGGTACCATTTGGTAGTGTAACTATGCAACTTCAGAGAGGTTACCATAAATCATTTTGACTTTACTTGCACATTATCATATTTTCTTGTAATAAAAAGAAAAAACAGTAATTCCTGTAGCACTCTCTTTTTTTTTTCCCTGAAAAATTAAGTGGTTCAATTAAATAGTACATGCTAGGTGGCTTTTGCATTATTTATTGAACAGTAAAGAAAGAGTTCACCTTTTTACAGCAATCTTCTTCAAATATTTCTCTCCTTCTTTTGAGACTCCATAATACCAAAACCCTGGCTTCTCTTTCCTTTGTGAAAAAGTGAAAGCCTTTGATTTTAGTCTTCTCTGTCTTTGCTTTAGGCAGGAACAGAACAGGGAAGCAAGATGGTCTGGAGTTGTTCAGTGTTCATATCACTGTTTCTGCTATAGTATTGTTTTCCACACTTGAACTGAAAGTGTCTGGCATCTTAAACAATGCTCTTTAGAGCTCAAAATACTAACAGGCAGATAATATTGCTTTCCAAGAGAAGGACCATTCTCTGCCATCCTACAAAATGATAGAATTAACTGGAGTCTTAGCTTATTTTCCCACATTCTGGGCATTGTCTTCACTTACATTGACTTGGTACATGCAACTATTTGCATTGGTTTTGTGTAGAGCCTAACACTAGCGCCCCACATACCTTGCCCCCTTCACGCCTGCAAGATGGCCTCTGGACCCAGTTTATGGGTCCTGCCAACCATATCCAGAGACTTATTCTGCTTGGCAGGTACTTATCCTTACCTCTTATGACAGCCCCAGCAAGCTTTCTGCTCTCAACCAACACCCTATCACAGTGCATTTTGAGAGGAGTCTCCCAGTATCTCCACTTCCTGTGTTTTGTTTGGGTGAGGGGAACAACACATTGACCTCCTTGCAGATGAAACGAAACCGTTAGTGCTCTCAATGTGCTAATGAATAATTCAGTCCAAAGGTCCAGACTAGAGCCAGATGAAGGAAAAACTTCCAAAGCGTGTGCAGTGCAGGCATGACATTTCAGCATCAACAACTGAGTTACTCTTACACCATCCTTCTGGCTAACTCAGATACAGCCTTCTATTCCTGACCCTGATTCCAGACCCATTAGGTTTCTCACTCAGGATTCAATTTACATCTCACAGATGCAGTAGCCTGACTCCTCCTTTTCAGTCATTTACATACTGTAGTCAGGGGCTTTGATCTTTACTTAAAAACATAACACTTGTGGTTATTTTTTTGTGACATCCCACATTTGATGCTGCTGTTTCTTTTGCCTGAACAACCTGAAAAAAATTTTGCTATATGCCAAGTACTTTACTAGTTTCCCTTCTTGTTCTAAGCAGTATTTCTGCCTAGTTATGTATCATTAGCCTTCAATTTTTCTTTAAGTTTCAGCAGGACCATAATCGGAAGTGTCCCCATTTCCACAGTTCACAACAGATAACACTCAGCAATTACTCAGAGTCAATGACACAGACACCCCCAGCCTTCTCAAGGTGCTGGAAAGAGGCAAGTTGGTGTTGTTGCACGGGCTGTGTAAATTCCAGCATCCTTTTTGCCAGATAACCTTACAGAAGAGGCAGTGAACCAGTGGTTACCAGTTTGAGTGAATCGCGAAAAGAAAACTACTGTTGCCTTCACAATAAGATTCTCTCTGTGATGATGAGACATCAAAGCAGGCTTGAGTCTCTACAATTTAATGCGGGTAACAAAATAAAGATATCAAATCTGAGGACTGGTGGAAGGTGTTTAGAACTATCACTGACCCCAAATAAAGCATCTTAGTCTTTTACAGAAGTGGAGAGAGATGGTGACATTGTCTCAATTGAGAAGGTGTGAATGCCTATCATGGAAGCCATAGGACACCACAACTCACATGGAAGGATGCTGGGGGTGACAGCACTGCTGCCACCTGTCATCATATCTGAAGCAATGGGTGTCTGGAAAAGGCTACTGGCAAGCACTGCATGCCAAGCTCAGACTCAGTCTGTATACCCAAAAACTATGCCTGCATCATTTGCACTCACATGAGCTCATTAGCAGCTTCATTTTTCAGTCTGTATTTTGGTCAGGCTAGTGTTCAAAGGCAGAAACATGACAACCTAAAAATAGCTGTCAAATTCACAAGCTGGAAGCCAGCACGGTGTTTGAGGTTATTTAGAATTGTGAATGGTGTTGCGAGACTCTAAGGATTTATAGAGCTAACTCTCTTAAGGTATTCCTCTTGCAGCAAAACACTAAAACTCCTGAGATAGGAAATTAAAACATCAGATTGGAACCTAATCACCTCAGTAGTCTGAGAAAAGAAGGTTAATACCTTGACTTCCATTTTATAATTTGCACTGGATTGAAAGAAGATGAATTACACATCTGTGTGACAAGAATGTATTCCGATAGTATAGAGAATGAAGAAAAAGTCAGATTTGTGGGTTTTTCTAACCTATTTTTTCTTTCTTATTGACAGTGACATACCATTTATAATATTAAGCAATATAAGGTGACATGCTTAGTTTTAGTATCATATGAAAAAGTTTTCTCAGTTCATCAACTCTTCTACAGCAGTGTGCTTTACAGAAGAGACTGCAGCATCTCAGTTAATATGGCTGGCTGAAGTACATCCCCTTAACAACCACCTCTCTACTACACACTAGAAGAACTACGAAATTAAAGCTCCTTGCTTTTTCTTGCTAGTGAACATGTCCAAAGTAAACTGTAGGTTGCCAGCAGTTTTCCTTTTAGAGTTTTATCCAGCCTCATCCAAAGTCCCCAGTGTTTACCTTGCTTTTGCTTTATTAGCCCAACAAAGTTGCATATAAGACATCTGTTCACAGGCCTGAACTAGCCAGAGGTGCACTGACAACTCATCTTGTGGCCAAATATAGTATCAGCTCCCCTTTATTCTGTAGGAGGTCAAGACTTCCCCACACACCTGTGGCTGTGGTCCTCATGGTCATTTGCAAGAATGCAATTCCTGGCTCACACAGCTGCCTGTAATGAAAATGATTCACTATTAATGATGATATTCATTTTTATGTCCAGGCATAGATTGTTAATAACTATGAAAACTGTTTATTAACATTAAATTTTGCCACAAAACTTATATACAAGGTTCAAAAATGCACAGTGTGGAAATTTATACATACAGGGAACAGGCAGAGCTGGAACACTTTAAAGGCAAGTAGCATAAGCAAACATTTTTACTGAAAGAGAAGGTTTGCACGGTCACTTACACTGCTTGCAGTTAGTTATCCTGCTTAGCCACTGGATGGGCGCAGGAAGCTCCTTTCTGCTTATGGCAGAAGGCAATCAATGGTTACAAGAGGCTTGAAGTATTTACTGACAAAAATATCATGGGACAATACCCAAAGCATGTGGTGGGGCTGCTGCCGGGCTGAAAGCTGCTGGAGGCTTTGGAGCTTCCTCAGGCTCCTGGACGCTTCAGAAAGGAGGCAGATGATCTCTGACCTGGTCCTGGCTCTCTTGGCAGCAGGCTCTCATGTGCAGGCAGGACGTCTTGCGGTGTGCAGTCTCAGCACGGTGTCACACTGACTGTGCAGGCCGAAAGCGTGAAGGCATCAGAGCCTCAGCTCAGGACCAATGAGGTAGTAAGCAGGCACGGATACAATAGCAGAGAGAGCAATAGCAGAGCACACCTTAGCAGAGAACACCGTTGTGCTACCTGCTCATCCTTTATATCCATTTCAGCCCGAGACTGATGGGCCTTTGGACATAGATTAGCCAGTCAGGATGGCAGTTTGCCCAGTTTGCCCATATTAGGTGAAGCCAGGGCTTTTGTCCTGTTTCCTGTGGCCACCACCCCCAGCACAGAAGGAGGGGGAGCAGGGGAGCATGCCTGGGCAAGCCAGGACACGTACAAACCCACTTGGCCTATTTAGGCCTACCACGACATTGCCCTAGCCAGTTGAGAAGGAACCTGGTGTAACTCCATCTTGTCCATTGTCCTACAACAGTTCAGGCTTTTGTAGTTCAACAAGTATCAGCAAATGTTATGGTGAAATGCCAGGATGATGTTACTGTTTGTGCTCCACAACAGACACTTTTAGGAGTAATTAATGAAGCTGTGGAAACGAACAAGGACCTTATATTTTTTTTTTTCTTTTTAAAGGCCTAGAAGACTCTGAGTTACCATACTGTTGTTAAATGTAGACTGAAACCCATTAACCCACAGAAAATTGGTACAAATCTTTTGCAATAAGAAAATAGGTGTGGAGGAAATAGCAGCTTTGCAAAAATTGAAGCCTGGGTTTAGTTTTCTTACAGGGAGACTTTACGAACTTGATTCTTATAATTAATGCCTACACACAAAGTTCCCTGTCCTGAGTTCCATCCAATACAAATATTGATTTTCCACCGAGAGAGAAACCTGTGATATCTTACCGTAGCCAGAAGTCCAAGCACAGAGGAGTGGTGCACACTACTCAAACAGTGCAGAGCATACAAGACAGCCTTGCTTCCTACAACATAAGAAATGAGGATACATTTACTAGGTAGGTTTTACCTTGGTGAAGAATAGGGAGACAATGGTGTATTGGTCAGATAGAGCCTGCAAATTTGTTTCATATAACCTCTGACATATTTCTCTTCTTATATATATTGTGCCCGTGAAAAGACTATACACCTCTCATACAAATAAACATAAAAGGAGGTAGGTAAATAAATTTGCCAGTTGATTTGAGGTTTATCCCTTTCTACCCAATAGGATGTTTCTCATTCTTTCTAATGCTGCTGCTGACATTCCTTCATCTTTCTCATGTGTTCTCATTACCTCCTTTCCATCACATTTGCCCTCCCCCCTACATTTTCATTCTAGGCAGGATGCAAACCCAAAAACATTTATTAAAAACATGAAAAATGTTTATGGAATTAACTTGCTGTTTAATACACTAAACACTGAGTATAATGATCTACCTTTTAAAAGTTCTAAAAACAGTGGGGTTTTCTTACAACATTTATTAGTCATTGACATTTTTCCTGTTACAAAAAGCAAAGCAACTATAAATAAACCAGTCAATATCTTAAAAGGGAATAATATCAAAGCCAGCTACGGAGTGCTTGGTTTTTCACCCCTGAGGCTATAGAGTAGTAAGCCCCTTATTAAAGCTGTGTTTTCTGAGATTTCAGTGAACTGCACAAGAGTCCGAACATCTATTGGCTTACATTTTTAATACTCCACGTACTTGTTTCCATGAAAGTAAAAAATGTCCCTTTCAGCTACTGCAGTCTAGCTATCAGGGAGGAAATTCATCAAGCAGCTTGCTACAGAGACATATTTATAACATCAATCAATCAGCAACTGGGTCTGTGTGCAAGGGACCAGTTAATAAATCTAAATATCTGAGTTCTGCCAATACCTTATTTTATTACTTTGAGCAAACGACTTCACTGTTCTTTATGAACATATGTACAGTCATCTGTGATTGTCTGCTACTAGAATTTAACTAGTATTGTATTAAATATTTAAATGTTTAGTATAACAAATTTCATTGTAATGAGAGGTTCCATCTTGAGATTTCAAATGCTTCTGTAATGCAAGTAGATTAGAGTGAAACTGAAAATACATTTCCTTTTCAGCTATGGAAAAAAGGTGGTGGTGGTGGAAATCAAATAAAAAAGGGCATTTATATTGTATCCAGAACAGCAGCCAATCATTTTGCATGTTAAAAGACTGTCTCTTTAACACTAAGATTTATTTAGAATGTAAGCCAATATTCTGCATAAACAACCCACTCTTCATGAATATTAACAGTATTAACTATCAGGCAAGATAAATCCACAATACTGTAAGTGAACCTTACTTTAAGGTCAAAACCATCCCTTCTGGCTATTGCTTGCAAAATATACAAGACAGAGATGAAGCACTTTTTTTTTTTTCTTCTTCCCTACCCTATTTCTCTCTCTGTCTTTTTAATTGATTTAACTACCCAAGGCTCAAAATATACACTTGGAGATAAGTTTACTTTCCAGGTCACTTGTCCTAGCCTTCCTAATACAAGGAATTCTCTCTTTGAAACATATACAATTATTGGTCTAAAGAAAGCATTGGCTAAGTGATGTCAGTTTTATGATGCTGTTTATTACTGGCTATATTGTAACACTTCAATGCAAGGATTACTCAGCACTTACAGGTAATCTGCTCAGATCACTGCTACACCAAATGAGGACAACCTTGTGGTTGCACAAATTTAACCACTGTAGTTCCAATATGCACTTAGCAGAAAACAACTAGAGTGGGACTAACATGGTATTAATAAAGAAATAGGTCTCTCTTAGCTCTTAGATGGGGTATAAAGTAGGGAACTTAAGTTACTAAGCAGCAAGCATCTCCTGAGTTTGTCCAGTCACTGCAGAATCGGGGTGCCTTCATGCATTAACCTTCAGCAACTTAGTTCAATGAAATTAAAACCGAGTATTAACGAAAGCATGGAAATAATGTCATACACAGATCTGCTCAGCCACATCAAGCACATTCCTAGAAGTCTCTTACTAAACATGGTGTAGATAGTAACTTCAGGGATTTTTTAACATTGCTAAACTTACAACCAGAGTTGTCACATAACTTTAGATGCAATGGAATCAAGATGCTAGGACACAGCACCTTTTGCTGGTTTCCAGGCATGTATTTTTCTAAGCAGGTCACACACCACCTCTGTGGCTCGCCAGCTCGTGCCACAGAGCACACCATGGGGTACGTCCTACTTCATCACCTCAGCCACAGAAGAGAACTAAAACCTGAACTAGTCTTACAAACCCTCACACGAGAGCTGCAACACACAAATTATCATAAGATTGAACTCTACCTGTAAGTGACAAACCTCAATTTGGCATGTGCAGAATATAGCATATTAACTAAAAATGAGCAACCTCCAAGTGGGAGTGGGGAAACAGACAGGAATCTCTAGTAAAATCTTCCTCTTAATCATCCTTATGGAAGAAATACAACAGCTAGCAAGTTATCCCCATCTCCACAATATTTCTTTCACAAAAAGTATTTTCTTTAGTAACTGGGATGAATACATCACTTACTATCATGCTTTCCTAGCACTAATTCAAACCCGCAAGCAGACATCTTGCCCTGAATAGTTTACAGGGGCTTATTTCGAGGAGGAAGGTGAGTAAGGATAAAGAAAACTAATAACTCCTGCAGTCCCCTTCAATCATCTCCTAAAAAGGGTCAAAGTACAACTGCCCTGAAAAATCCAGGCCTGGTTTAGCTGCAATTCTTCACATTTTCAGAATTCCACACACAATTAGGAGGCCAGTAATGACAGGGAAAAGCAATGACCACGTGCAATTATCAAAACCATTGCAAAGTCTATATCCCATGGATGCACGCTGTAAGGGAAGTCATGTCAGCTAAGGAAAGCAAAGCAAAACAAAGTAGTTCTTTGGTAAGGAACGTTATCTCCCCCCGCCTGTCAAGTAGCCTAGGAGATTCCACATGGCTTAAGTCATCTGAGCTAAGAGAAGGTCATCAAGCATGGGAATGACACCTTTATTATCATCAATTTCCAGCCTGAGAGAAAACAACCATACCAGTTAAGGAGTTATCTGTACCTTCTCCTAAGCTTTTTTCCTCTCACTCCTTTCCTAAAGCACATTATCAAAGAAAATACAAACAAAACCCAATTTAGACTAGAATAATTNAGGGCCGGGTGGCGCGCGGGGCTGGCGGGCGGGTGGGCACAAGGAAGGAACAAGCAGAATTTGAAATATGACTGCCGATGAGAACATGAAGAGGACATTCCACAGTATGAGAGAAACATAAATTTTTAATCTGAAGCATGGAGCAGTTTCAGGAAAAAAATTCTTCCTGTTATAGGCTACAATGGTTACAGAATCCTGCAAAACCAGTCCCAGTCATACACCTACCAATATGACAGAAGGCAAGCTGGCTGTCACCAGCTGGAAGTTTCACTTGAAACTGACTGGATTCATACTAATAATGTGTACAGAGATTATTCATCAAATGCATTCAAGTTTTACATGTTATGCCTTTTTTTTTTTTTCCCTTAATTGAGCCAACAGGAGATACATGTTAACATGTCAAGATGTTGGGTACTATCCACACTTTGTGTCTCAAAAAGGCAATTGAAAGAATAATGAAAAAAACAAAAGGAGGAGTTTAAGGTATAGAAAATATCTCCAAGGGGCAGACACAGAATCTGAGCTCATCAAGAAGACTGACAATGACACAGCTGCAGCACAGCTATGCCATGGAGAAAAATGGGGTTATTAATTTAAGAGTATAATCCTCGGTGGTCAGAAGCTAATGACAGATAAACTTAAAAGAAATTGTCTGTTTGGATTTTGTCAATCAAAACCAAAAAAAGTTATCAAATCAAATGTTGCTTAATTTCAGATCAAAACTGGATGCCCTTTTGGAAGGCATGTTTAAGTTAAACAGGAAGCATAGAGTTCAACACAGATAATGGGATGAAGTGTAGCAGCTTGTGAAATACAGAGAGCAGACCACATTATCACCTTCCAGCTCTAGGCTTTACAAATCCCAGAGTTTTTTGAAGGACTTTAGTCATATGCTGCCATTAATAGTTCTTATGTATTCCACAAGGCTTTCTGGAGCTCTACATACACACTACACTGCACTATACATTCTTTGCAGGAACCTTTCCTCTATCAGAGGCAACTTGTTAGTTCACGTAAGATCCATTTGAACAAATTTAACAAAAAATATAGACAAATAAATCAGCTCTGAACCCTGTGGCTCAAAACCTGATTTTCAAAATATGCGTAAGATGGTGACATGGAAATCAATTTCCTTTGGAATGTGCTTCTTCTCACAGCAAGGGCTATTTCAATGCCAATGCTCTCTCACACATCGTTGGGTTTGGCTGTGACACTATTAAGTGGAAGTGGCAAGGTTTTTTTTCTCCTGCAGCAGATTAAAACCCCCTTCATTTTCTGAAGTCACTGTGTAGGGTTTAAGGTCTGAGGAGGGATGTGTGGCAGGTAACAGCATTAATATGTGTATTTTGGAAGAAACGAGCCCTGAAATTTTCAATGTAAAAAGCAGGGAATATTACATTACAGTGACTGAGAAAAGCAGTTGGGAGAAGATTCAGAGACTCGAAAATGCAACTGCACTAAAGCTTAAGCTGTAAGTGTGATTCCAAAAAGTAATGAACCAACCACACAAAATTACGAAAACAACCATCAGTGGAGTTGCAAAGAATGAGGCAGAAGGAAATCAAGCCTCCTGCCTGCCCCCTGAAAAAGCGGGCAATACAAAATGCTCCATCCCCCTGGTGCAGGCAGAGGGAACATATCGGGAGCAGAATCACTCCAGCAAGGCTATGAGTCCCCACACACACACCAGGGAGTTGTCAGGAACCTGCTGGCTTCTGCTCTCATGCATCAGCCCAATAGAGTTTGTGCCAACAGAATGTTCTTCTGTTGAAGCGGAGACTTGTGCACGTGCCTCCTACCTATACAGAACATATTTTTAACTAAATGTTTGAGATGCCACTCTTCAGACCTGGTCATAATAGCAGAAATGGGGACGGGGGAAGAAACAAAGAAAGAAGAGGGAAATAGGAGGAACAGGAATATTACATGAGAAATTTTTCCTGTTCTCCCTGAGCCCACAAATCCTCAGGACCACCCTGGCTATAAGTGAAAACATGCCAAAAAAGAAAAGAGGAAATGCTTTTCACAGAGCGGTTAGATTTCACCTCTTGGCTTTAGAAATGCCAGGCTGCCATTTTCAGAACTTATATAAGAATATAGCTTTTACTCTCCACTTCCATTAGCTACAAATAATTTTCTATTAGCAATCTGTTTTTAAAAACTGTCACAAAAAAATCAGCTCTCAGAAAGCAGCATCAGTCATATCCATTCCCAGAGGCAAAGTTGTTTTGTCCCATCCTGAATCCTGGCTAGTAAACAAATCCATAAATCCATTTGGACAATGTCATCAGATTAAGCTCTTGGGAAGAGGGAGAGGAGTTTGGCCAGGGCAAATAGAATCATAGAATCAACCAGGTTGGAAGAGACCTCTAAGATCATCCAGTCCAACCTATCACCCAACCCTATCCAATCAACTAGACCATGGCACTAAGTGCCTTATCCAGGCTTTTCTTGAACACCTCCAGGGACAGCAACTCCACCACCTCCCTGGGTAGCCCATTCCAATGCCAATCCCTCTCTCTCTGAAGAACTTCTTCTTAATATCCAGCCTAGACCTCCCCTGGCACAACTTGAGGCTGTCTCCCCTCGTTCCATTGCTGGTTGCCTGGGAGAGGAGACTGATCCCCATCTGGCTACAACTTCCTTTCAGGTAGTTGTAGACAGCAATGAGGTGACCTCTGAGCCTCCTTTTTTCCAGGCTAAACAACCCCAGCTCCCTTAGTCTCTCCTCACAGGGCTGTTCTCCAGGCCCCTCACCAGCTTCTTTGCTCTTCTCTGGACATGTTNTGATGATGGACTCAATCCCCTTGTCCAGATCATCAATAAAGCTATTGAACAGGATAGGGCCCAGCAAATAATAACTTTAGAGAAATGATGGAAGCTTAAACTTTAAAAAAATCCAAAACCAAATGAGCAAAAGCATGCAAACAGTTATGAGAAAAAAAATTATTATATTATACCAACCTCACTTCAGTAAATCCTGCAGCATTTGAATTGGGCCTGCCTTCCCTAGGACTGAAGATTCTTTCATATTCCATTTGGGTTGAGTGGGGCAGAAATCCCTTCCCAATTACACAGCTTTTAGAAATTATTATTTTTTGGAGCTTAATCCAATACAGAATGTCAAACGTGTTCCTTCATGCACCTGACAGAAAATATACTAAATATATTTTTTTCCTTTGGTCGAGGGCAAGGGGAGAGCCTAGACCACACAGTAGTAGGATCACCTCACCTGTGCTCTGAGTATACGCTAAGGTGCTCATATAGGATTAAAGCACACACACGTCCTATAGCTTTTCAAATGGCAAGAGGCTATATGGTATGATGATGGGGGCCTACAGGAAAGCTGGGGCGGGACTATTTACAAGGTCTTATAATGACAAGACAAGGGGCAATGGGTTTAAACTGGCAGAGGGGAGATCTAGACTGGATGTTAGGAGGAAGTTCTTTCCAGTAAGGGTGGTGAGGCCCTGGAACAGGTTGCCCAGGGAGGTTGTGGCTGCTCCCTCCCTGGAGGTGTTCAAGGTCAGGTTGGATGAGGCCTTGAGTGACCTGTACTAGTGGGAGGTGTCCCTGCCTATGGCAGGGGGTTGGAACTGGATGATCCTTGAGGTCCCTTCCAACCCTACCATTCTATGATTCTATGTTATTTTTCATTGAAGATTTATGGAAACATTGATAAAAGATAGCTTCCTCTTTAGAAAAATAACAAAACACAAAACAATCCACATACACACAAACAAACAAAAACTAACAACAACAACAAAAAAAACCCACACACACCCCCGCCCCCAGAAGTATTACAAGAAAAAACATAATTCTGGACTACAGAAGTCACCTTTTTTTAATGCCTTGAAGATTAGGTAAACTAGACATTTTCACAAGTTTGTACTTGTCCTCATATGCTTTTCTAGGGAAACCCCAGTTGCAAACAATTAATGCAACAGAAACATTTGAACTGTGTCAGTACCAGTAAACAGGGGATGCTCCCAGGAGCTACAATTGGGCTGTGTGCATCATCCGCTTCTGGCATGGGTTTGACTTATGCTACGGGGAACACTCTTGAATTATTTCCAGGCCCAGTTTGAAAGTTAGCTTGTTGTCATTGCTAATAGGTGGTCTACATTGCTATTTTGGAGAGTAAGACTTTAACAGCAGAGCTGTGAGCTGCTTCATGTATACTGACCTCAGGACCAAGTAATGTTTTGGCCTTGTTGAGTTTGCTAGTCTAGACTAAGTGCCAGACCAATGCTAGGCTAAAGCAAACCACACTCAAGAGCAGCTCCAGCAGCATTGCTCACAGTTTTTATCGGAAGTTGAGAGTTTCCATGCTGAGTTAAGCCCTTCCCCAGCGTCTCTCACGCAGTTCCAGCTTCTCTTGCATCTCCCAGAAAAAGGAAGGAAGAGAAAGCTCATGGACCCCACGCATAGCCCAAATTCACTGCTCCCCTTACTTCAAGCAGCAGAAAGCACAATAGGAGTAACTCACTCACAGCTTAAATAAAAATAGTTATATATACTAGGGGGGTGATTATAGCTTAACAACATACATTCCATTTTACTTTTTATACTAATTTTGGAAATTATGCCTCAACCCTCTTTATTAAACTTGTATTGTGATTGACAAAGCAAATAAGTGTGAAAGTTATGAAATGCCACATTGAGATTTCTGTGCAAACATTATATCTGTATCTCTGATGTAAGTTTCCTCATAAACCAGTATTTCTTTTCCCTGCAATTCCTTACTGCCAAATAAATGTATTTCCAGCTGTTTCTGTGGGAAACAAATAGTGTCATGGAATGACCAGCTAGGAAATGCACACCTGTCATAAACTAAAGAGCATCTCCTGGGATATATTGTATTCCATTCCCAGTTTACCAAGAAAGAAATGGATCAGTGTCAACTACCAGATGTTTTCAAGCCTCTCTAATTAGTTAAAAATTAAACAACTGCTATGTTCTATATTATAGATACTTTGCAGATGTATAATTCACATAAACATACAGAGTCTGATTTTCATTTACAGTGAGGGCTCATTATGTTACTTTGGCATCACAACATCACTTAATATTGCTATAGATTATGTAAATTTGCATTTTAAGTTCCTTTTTCACTGAGAGTATAACAATCTATATCACATGAGCAGATCCTCAATTTTCTTTTTCCAGGTGGAGATCATTGACAAGTGGAGTTCCTCAGGGAGCTGTACTGGGTTCAGTGCTGTTTAGCGTCTTTGTCAGCAGCATGGACAGTGCACTCTCAGCAACTTTGCTGAGGACACCAAGCTTTGTGGTTTGGTGGACTCACTTGAGGGAAGGGATGCCATCCAAAAGGATCTTAACAGGCTTGAGAAGTGGGCCATTAACAACCATGAGAGGTTCAACAGGTCAAAGTGCAAGGTTCTGCATCTGGTTTGGGTTAACCACAAGCACAAATACAGGCTGGGTGCAGAGATGTTTGAGAGTAGCTCTGACTAAAGAGATTTGGGTGTATTGATTGATGATAAGCTCAAATGAGCTGGCAGTGCTCTCATGTAGAATACAGCCAGCAGGTGATTCTTCCCCTCTGCTCTTGTGAAACTCCACCTTGAATACTGCTGTCCATCATAAGATGGACACAGAGATGTTTGGGAAAGTCCAGAGGAGGGCCGTGAAGATGATCAAAGGGCTGGAACGCCTCTGCTCTGAGGATAGGCTGAGGAAGCTAGGGTTGTTCAGCCTAGAGAAGAAAAGACTCTGGGAGGACCTTATAGCTGCCTTCCAATACCTGAAGGGATCCTACAGGAAGGCTGGAAACCAACTTTTCATAAGAGTAGGTTCAGACTGGATCTTAGGAAGAAGTTTGTCAGTACTAGGATGGCGGAACTCTGGAACAGAGTGGTTGTGGATTCTTCCCCTCTGAGGGTCTTTAATGCCAGGTTGGATGAGGCCTTGAGCGGCTGAGTCTAGTTTAAGAGAGATCTCTGTCCATGCTGTGGAGGTTGGAGTAGATGATCTCTAAAATCCCTTCCAATCTAAGCCATTCTATGATTCTGCAATTATCAGGATCAGGCCCATAGTATGTTGGAGAATACTAGAGCAAAGAGTATTGAGGAACAACAGAAGGGAAAAAAAAAAAAGTCTTACTTTCAGTATTTACATTTCATGTAGAACATGTCCACTGAGAATGAGTTAAGTTCAACTCATCTGTACTGTACATCTTTGCAAATGTCATTGCATATTTAATTGTAACTGTGAATAATTTGCTCCCAAGGAACACAAAATGTTGGTCTATGTTTTCCTTACTTGCTCAGTCCTTTTCTTCAGGTTCTGCACAAACACCCAAGCTGCAAACAATTCTGGAAAAAAAGTAATCAAGTAAATCCTGCTGTATGAAAACAGCAGCAGTTTCTCATCTTCCAGATTAAAATAAGAGGCAAATTATCATTAGGCAAGATAAAAGAGTAAAACTTTAGTAAAAAATCTAAGACTCAGCTAAATTAATTACTTCATTTTACTCTTAAAGATGAAGGGAAAACAAAAAAATTTCCTATGTTCTTCCATAACAAGAAGGATGGCTTAGCCGTTCACAGATACCCTTAAGTAACTCATTGGTGAAGAGTCATGAGACAGAGAATACTTTGGAAGGTACATATACTTCTGCTTCCAGAATATACTTTCACCCCAAGTAATAATTAGCAGAACTCTACACTCAAACACATATTTCTAACTAAAGAGTATCCACTATGCAAAGAACTAAAAAGAAGAATGTGACAATGCTTATCAGTATGTCTCCAACTATTTCAAACAAACTTTTCTGA
The DNA here is from genome assembly GCA_013399055.1 of Ramphastos sulfuratus. Taxonomy (NCBI): domain Eukaryota; kingdom Metazoa; phylum Chordata; class Aves; order Piciformes; family Ramphastidae; genus Ramphastos; species Ramphastos sulfuratus. The sequence continues at coordinate 229,348 of WBNM01006306.1, forward strand.
TACTACTCAATCTTGGGTGTCTGTGTTTTGTACTGTGACAGCAATGCAGTCCCTCCACTAGGGACTCTGCTGCTGGAAAGAAAAGCCTGATATACCATATGCTTGAGAGAAAGAGTGTCTGGAGTGAAAATCATTACTACAACAGATTAGACAAGCATACATGCATTCTGCTCTTGGAGAAGATCGAAGCATGGTTATTGATGTATTTGATTTCTTTCTGAGCGTTACTGAATCATTTTCTATCTTTTAGCCATCTGGTCTAACCACTAATTCAGACACGCTGCATACTTAGGGTAACCATCATTTTTGGTAAAGATTTTCTTATTATTGTAAGCAATATCTGTCTAAATGATATTGCAGTTGTTGAAAGCATTGGTCCAAAGACCTAATAGGAGTGAATGTAATAATCCTGATTAAAATGTGATTTTCATTTGGCTGTTATAAATAGCTCAGAAAGAAGGAACAGGGAAGTGAGTGTTCATCTAGCATGCGTATGCAGCTATATTTAGTAGAGAGATTTTTGAACTACCAAGAAGTCTGGCCTGGATTTCTTCTTTCATAGTGTTTTTGTGAATAAATTCCAAATTATAAAGAGATAATAAATGCCTTGCATCCACCACAGCAACTCACTGTCCAGCCCATCATCATCAAAACAAACATTTCCTTCCTCACTCCAGTAACAGTCCTTTCCTTTCCCTTGGTCTCCTCTCATGCCATTCCTTCCTGGATTCTGCCATATCCAGTAGTGTTGGATTCTGCCATATCCAGTAGTACTGGCACACCTGGGGAAGAGCCCATCAGAAAAGTCCTCCTGATACAATGGGCAGAAGCAAGCTGAAGCCAGGAGGGTCTCACAGATTGAACCTGTTTATCCTGCTGTGCTACCAAAGACAGTCAGCAGTGACCACTCCTCCAACAATGCCCAGTCCACTTGGGTCTTTTCTCTGCAGCAGCACCAGTATCACCAGACATACTCCTCAAACAGTCATCCTTCAGCAAGAACACCACAGGCAGTCAGACACATTTCCTCATATCCCTTCACCTCTGTATTTCGCTGCCTTAGGTAATCTTATCAGTTAGGAAGCCCTACAGGTTCACATCTACATACTCCTTTTCCCAGCAGTTCACTTAGTTCACAACCACAAAGGCCGTATCTTTCCTGAGCCTTTCAAGCTGGCACAAACCGGTGCTTAGAGGCCCCAAAACAGAGCCAGCTTTTAAGCAACAACAACAACAAAACCATTTCAAAGGGTTTTAAACACATCTGTTCCTTTAATGAGTTCACAACTCAGTTTGTCCAATGGGATTGAGGTGATAGAAAAGAGCACCGTACAAGCACCAAACACAATATATCACCAAATCCCAGCTGTCTTAACAGCTTCCCTTCCCAAACACACCCTGGGCCTTGTAAAACAAAGAGAGTCATTAGATCATAGGCCTCACCTTAGGGAAGTTTACTGCTGATCCGTAATCTCTTGGTTTTTATCTCCAAGAAAAAAGCAGTGGCACGTCTGTAGGAATCTGTCTAAGTCAATCCCTACAGCCCTGTTTGCTTACCCCCAATGTGTGCCTCCTCAAGAATTATACTGCAAACAAGTCAGCTCCTACTTTCAGTAAGATTCAGAGAAATTATTTGTTGATTTGTACAGGGCATCTAAAGGATCAGAGCAAAAATCACAGGTTCCAGTCCATAGAATGGGATTTAAATTTTTTTTAAGTACTGCAATATTTTTATTCTGAATATCATCATTCTTACCACAGAGGATCAACAGATAGAATTTCTGCTCAAGATTGCAAAGCAATTCAGCACACTTGTACTGACTGAGTCAATATTGAATTCCTGAGCCTGAATGCTATCCATGAGTGAGGCCCTCTCAAAAATACTCTCCTCAAAACCATAGTATTTCACTATGCATGTAATGCTGAATGTCTGAAATGAAGCATTCAAGTGTAAAGAAGAGAGGAATTTTGGAATTTGGACCATGGTTACCAACACATTTCTACTAGGTTGGTCAATTTTCAGACATCAACTCCCAAGCAAAAACAGATCGTTGATCATAAAAATGTATCTTATTCTACCAAAACAAAATTAAATAAGGGGAAAAAAAAAAAAACTTAATTCTGAAGCCTGTGTTACTAAATCGCACAGAGGAAACAAAACACAAAGATTGTACCTAAACTTGTTCAAATTGACAAAGCAGGTGGATGTGTGACAGCTATAAGTAATATAAGCAAATATTTGAAATTTCTAATCAACCTACAAAAGCATCTTTAAAAAAAAAGTCTAATGACATCTTTAAAAAAAAAAAAAAACAAAAAACAAAAAAAACCCTAACAAGCCAATGATGAAAAAACCCTGTTTACCAAGTTCTTTATGCACAGAAACAGAAGTAGAGGGTTTTAAACTGAAGCAAATGAGGTTCAGGTTACATAGCAGGTACTGTGAGACACTTGTGAAAGATTATCTAAGAAAGTTCAGAGGTCTTGATCACTGTCTTTCCAGAGAACAGGTTAGATGAGTTTGGCAAGATGTATATAATATATCCATCCAGCCTTCATTAGCTCAGTAAGGAACAATGATTTTTTTTTTCAGTCTTATGTGCTATCACAGCTATGATGTTTGTTTCCTTTCCTTATTCGACAGATTAAAAAAAAAAAACAACCACCCAAACAAAAAACGCAGAATTGTTTTCTCATTATAGCCTTTAACAAATCTTTAGCAAAGTCAAAGACTCAGGAATTTCAGCTCTCATTGCCATATTCACTAATAGGATGTAATAGTTCTTCATAACAGGCTAAACAGAGCTAGGTTAGGTTCTAGAGACATTAACCCATAATTGCCTTGTTATGGTTGTTTTGTTCCAAACGAAATATAATTTAAAGCAAGCTTTAATTGTCTTACCCATAGTGGCTAAAGTTGCATAAATATTCCCTCTGTCTTCTTGACATCATACAAGAAATCTCAAGACACTTCTACTGACAGCTTCATGAACTGACTGTGATAATACTACATGTCATATACCATGGAATAGGGAAATGAAGGATTCAGTTTTTACAAGAAAACTTTGAGAAAAAAATTATAAAAATGTCTATTATGAATTTGTGCAATTGTAGCATCTCAACAGATTCAAAAGACTTTTTTTCAGATTATATCAAAGGCACACAAAATCACCTAATATAAAATAATTTAGAACAAAAATATTTTTTGATCCTATGCTTCTACCTTTTTTTTTTTTTTTTCTTTCTCCTTGAAAGAGACAACATAGGTAATACGTGGAAGGCTTTGATTTTCACTCAGAATTGTATTAGAGGTCAACTCAGCTGCATGTTTATGTTACAAAACAGAATCAAAAGGTACACTTTCAATACATGCAGTTCTTAGCATTTCAAGAATCGTATTTTATAAATTATGATAAAGTGTATTTTATAAATTAATTATGATAACGTGTACTAAACCCAAAACATTAGCAATAAATGATACACAGTTAATGAACATGCAGACAAAAAGCTTTTTAAGGTTTTGCTTTCACAGTGAGACTTAAAGAGCTATTAACAGGACATACAAAAAGATCTGAGATAAGATAAAATAAAGTAAACCTGAAATACTTAGAAGCATGCATTAAAGACATGGAAATGACCTTTGCTTTGCCTCACAACCACCATCAGTTTAGAGTTCTTCCTGGCTGTGTGCACATGAGGAATATTTTCCTGAAACATAGTTTGCTAAACTGAATGCTAGGAGGATGGAAAAAATAATTATTTCTTATATGACACTATTAGAAAACTGAACTTGGATCTGTCTCTGGCTACATTTACCGAGAAGCATAATGCACTGGAAAAACAATTTGAAAATGAAGGAACATTTAACCAACAATTACATAATTTTCCATTTTGGTTATAAATGTTTTAAGGTATTTCTAACTTTGCTGTTCCAGCTTTTTATTTTAGTAGTATCATTACATCTTATGACTGTGCTGGTTTGAGGCTAATTGGAATATTTTTATGAAAAGAATGAGTTTATAAGCTGTGAAAAGAAAACAATGGTGA
>WBNM01006307.1:7929-27689 GCA_013399055.1 Ramphastos sulfuratus
ATTTTGAGATGGCCATTTTCAAGAGGTGGTTCCCAAACCCTCATTAGAAATGTGCAGGCTGAAGTTGCAGAGTCTTCAAGCCCTAATTCCCTTCCCTCTCCTTATGCTTTTTCAGAGCAAACAATTTTTTTATTCCCCTGTGAAAAAAGCTTTTCAATGATCATTCCCCTTTCAACAGGAAGCCAATTTCCATTGGGAAAAGAAACTCCTAAGGGAAATATTCTGACCAGCTGCTACAGCACATCTTGCCCCTTCAGAGGGGTTTCAGTACAGCAAAGAACCACAACCCCCATCTTGGCCTGAAGGAAATGACTGCTGTAGGGTCCATGATCCAATGGGATAAGGTGGGGAGTGACCCAGCCCTGCCCTTGAAATCAAGGCTTAAATCATTCTGTGTCAGTTTAGGTGCATGGAAATACTCAGGTTTTCCTGAATGCAGTGTGAGTGTGGAAGAGCATCTCCTTCCCTCAGCACAGACTCACAGAATAGTTTGGGTGGGAAAGGACCTTTCAAGCTCACCCAGTCCAACCTCCTGCAGTCAGCAGGGACATCACCTACAGCAGGTTGCTCAGAACACCAAACAACCTGACCTGGAATGGTCCCAGGGCTATCTGGGCCAGGGTCTCATCATGGTCATTGTAAAAATGAAATTTTTCCTTCTCTCTAGCCTGAATCTCCCTCTTTTAGTTCCAACTCTCACCCTCTGTGCTGCCAGAGCAAGCTGTGCTCTTGGGAATACACAGCCAAATGTCCCACACTGGAGCTTGTTGACTTTGAGTGACTTTAGACAAAGGCAAAGCTCTTCTGCAAGCTGAGCCTTTAAGCTCCCTGGCAAAATTAGAGCCAATTTCTCTGGCTGATCTCTACTGATGCTTTTAAAAGGAACTCTCTGAAAATGCCTTTGGGAGTGGAGAAGACACAAACTGGAGGGAGGGGAATGTCTGTATCTCTCTGTGTGGATCTTAGTGCATAATTTCCCTCTGCTTGCTTTTACACTTGTCTCCAAGGTTGTTACACTGCTTTGGAAAGAAAGAAAAAAAAAAATCAGACGAGTATAAATTGCCAACAGCCTTTAAAAATAACATTTAGAAAGGATCTGGCTGACTAAATGCAGATGTCTCCACTGGAACTAGTCACCTTGGGCTCTCTTCAGCGCCAGCAGAGATCTGCTGAAAATAGATGATGGTATTTCTGTCCATTAGGGAATGAGATACTGCTGGGGAACCCCTCTGGCCCTGGAGGAGGGACTGGAGGAATGGTCTGCCTGGTGTCTGGCATAGCTCAGGCATTCTGAGATTATTCCTGGGTCAGCAATAGGATAAACACCATTCTTGAGGTGGTGGAACACTGGAACAGGTTGTCCAGGAAGGTGGTTGGAACCATCCAAGGCCAGGCTTGGTGGAGCTCTGAGCAACCTGCTCTAGTCATAGATGTTAGGAGGAAGTTGTTTGCAGTGAGAGTAATGAGACACTGGCACAGGTTGCCCAGGGAGGTTGTGGCTGCTCCCTCCCTGGAGGTGTTCAAGGCCAGGTTGGATGAGGCCTTGAGTGACCTGTGCTAGTGGGAGGTGTCCCTGCCTATGGCAGGAGTTGGAACTGGATGATCTTTGAGGTCCCTTCCAACCTTCCCATTCTATGATTCTATGATTCTGTGTCCCTTGTCCCTGCAGGGACCTGGCACCCAGTCTGGGTGAAACACTTTCCAACCCCTGGAGAAAGTTAGCGTACAAGGATCTGCTTTTGTTTGAGTTGTGTTTGTACCAGATGAACTTTACAAGCCCCTTCCAACCCAAACCCATTCTCTGTTTCTGTGATGTGCTGCTGGGCTGGGGTTGGATGTGAGAAGAGGTTAATGTTAAAGAAGGATCCCAACTGGTATCCGAGCACTGGCAATGTTTGGTTTACTGGAGCTGTCGTTGCATTGACCACAGTGCCAGGAGTGATTTATCTCCTCCTAAAGCAGCCACGTAAACAGGGCACATGAATCATGCCTTAAAAGTGCCTGTTTTTCCTCAGAGGCTATAAAGGGAGCCTGGGATATGAGCTCAGAGGGAGGGGCTCCCACTCTTGTCACCAAAAGTGAGGTGGGGGAATTGGTCTCCTTCCTTTGCACCTCTGCCTGCTCTCCATCTGTCTCACAAGAGCTGTTTTAAATCCCAATCCCTGTCTTTCTTTTTTTTGTGCCAACCACCACTCTTAGAGTTTATAAAGTCAACAGATGTGGCTCATGCAGGGACAGATGCTCCAGATGAGATGCAGCCTCCTCAACAAGTGTCCCAACCAAGCTTTCCTTCCAATACTCTCTCTGCTGAAGCCAGAGCTCTGTGGTGGGGAAGAGCAGATCCCCTGCCTGCATCTGAGGTGGCTTTTACCCCACTGCTGCTTCCCTGTGCAGAATCCACCCTGCTGACCATGAGGTTCTTCTGCAAACAGTGGTGAGCCCTCCACTTCACACCTGCCTTGCCCCAGGAGGAATGAATTGCTGATCTCTCCATCACAGCCAAAACTCCTGCTACACCTGTACAGTACTGCTACACTACATGGAGTAGCACTTGTAGTGCTACACTGCTCCCTGTTACTCAACAACCTTTGTTTTGCTTGGAAGAGACCTTTAAGACCATTGAGTCCAACCCTTAACCCAGCACTGCCAGGTTGCCACCAGAACCTGTCCCTCAGCACCACATCTCCAAGGATGGGACTCCACCACTGCCTAGTCCAGGCCATGACAATCAAGTGGAAGGAATTTTTCCTCATCTTTAACCTAAACCTCCTGTGGCTCAACTTGAGGCAGCTTCCTCTTGTGCCATCACTTGTTCCATGGGAGAAGAGGCCAACCCCAACTTGGCTCCAGCCTCCTTTCAGGGAGTTGCAGAGAGCCAGAAGCTCTCCCCTCAGCCTCCTTTGCTCTAGGCTCAACACCCCCAGCTCCTTCAGTTGCACCTCACCAGCCCTGTTCTCCAGATCCTTCAGCAGCTTCATTGCCCTTCTCTGGACCTGCTCCAACACCTCAAATGCTGATCTTCTCAGCTTGTACAAAGGCAGATTATAATTAAAAAAAACCCACCCAAAATCCACCCTGAAACCTCTCACTGTCTTTAGTAACCCCAGTTCTCCACAGCTGAAAGCTTTTCCACTTTGCAATCAGCAACCAGTCAGCCACCAGTGTGCTTCAAGAAGCCCCCAAACCAGTTAATGTTATTTTCTCTCTGTTTGAAAGCAGATTTTTGGTGGGGTGAGGTTGGTGGAGGGATTGCAACAAACTGCTGGCTCACATCCTGGTCTGGAGAAGCAAGTTTTGTCTCAGCAAGGAGCAGAGAGGAAAGAACATCGTTGGAAGAGAGCTGTCAGGTGGAGCAGGAAGGTGAGGTTAAACCTGGAATCAACCTGCATTTATACTTTGGAGGGGACCTGACATTACTAGGGGGGATGATGATGGAAGGGAGACAGAGGGTTGAGTTTTCCTGGCTCTGGAAATCCTCCATCTGTGCCATCAGGGAAGATCCTTGATTGTCACTCTTGGACACAAGTTGAAAGATGCTGCCAGGACTCTGGGCTCAGCACTGCACTTTAAAAGGGCATCGCTCTTTTTTTGGAAACAGGATGCATGCAGCTTGTCATCACCAGCCTGAGGCCTTCTCCTCTCTGGTTTTGGCTCTACTGCCTCAATGTCCTGTGCTCAACTGCTTTCCCAGCAATCACAGGGTGACCAACCCGACCTACGTTTGGGGTGAGCTTGTTTGGGAGGAACCCTGCGGTGACCATGCGCAACCTTCCGTGACGCCAACCTTCGGCTCCTGGCCGCCTTGTCTGGCACTTCAGGCCTGACTGTGTCAGCAGTGACACCAAAGCTGTGACCTTGTGGTCCTGCTGACTTTTCATGGTCGTTGCTCAGCTTGGGTTCATCACACAGCATCACAGAATCGCTATGGTTGGAAAAGACCTTCAAGGTTCAACTCTACCAGAGCTGCTACTATGCTGTGTGCTTGAGCACCACATCTAGATGGCTTCTGAATACATTACTTATCCACCCTGGGTTCATCAACCTATCTCCAGACACATAGGAGACAGCATGACAGTCAGCTTATCTCCCCAGGCTGATTCCATCATTGGAAGGACTGAGGGAGCTGGGGCTCTTTAGCTTGGAGAGGAGGAGACTGAGAGGGGACCTCAGCAATGGTTATCAATATGTAAAGGTGAGTGCCAGGAGGCTGGAGCCAGCTCTGCTGGGTGATGTCCTATGACAGGACAAGGGGCAATGGGTGGAAGCTGAGGCATAGGAAGTGTCATTTAAACATGAGGAGGATTTTTTCCCCTGTGAGGGTGACAGAACACTGGAACAGGCTGCCCAGGGGGGTTGTGGAGTCTCCCTCTCTGGAGATATTCAAAACCCACCTGGGTGTGTTCCTGTGTGATCTGGTCTAGGTGATCCTGCTCTGGCGGGGGAGGGTTGGACTGGATGAGCTTTTGAGGTCCCTCCCAGCCTCTGACATTCTGTGATTCTATGATTCTATGATCTACTACTTCTCTCAAGGTCTGAAGGTGCCCCTCAACCCATTGGTCAGCAAGCTGACCCTGATATAGACATCTCAAACACATCTAAAGTTGGACTGCCTGTCACACCCCAGTGAAAAAAGGCTATTTGTGCATTGTATGTCCAGGGCTGATCTAGAGCTGCCCAAACTGGAGCAACTCTAGAGCTTGTGTAAACATGGGGAAGCATGGGGACAGACTTCTGAGCAGGGGCTGTTGTGACAGGACAAGGGGTGATGGTTTGAACTGAAAGAGGGAGATGTAAATGAGACTGAAGGAAGAAATGAGTCTGCTGAGACCCTGTCCCAGTTTGTCCAGAGAGGTGGGAGATGTCCCATCCCTGGAACCATTCCAGGTTAGGTTGTTTGGGACTGTGAGGAACCTGCTTCAAATGAAAATGTGGGGTTAGACTAGATGAGCTTTAAAGGGTCCTTCCAACCCAAATCACCCCAGGATGCTATAAGAGAACAACATCATTCATTTCCATCTTCTCTTTGCTGCTGCTCATTCTAAAGCTGGGGAAACCATCAGCCATCTGATGGTGTGGTCAGGTGGCATTCAGGATTGGATCAGCAATAGTGTGGCCAGCAGGAGTAGGGAAGTGATCTCCTCCCTGTATTTGGCACTGGTGAGGCCACAACTCAAATCCTGGGTTCAGTTTTGGGCTCCTCACTCCAAGAAGGACGTTGAGGAGCTGGAGCAGGGGCAGAGAAGGGCAACAAAGCTGCTGAAAGGTCTGGAGAACAGGGCTGGGGAGGACCTGAGGCTGTTGAGGCTGGAGAAAAGGAGGCTGAGAGGAGAGCTTCTGTCTCTCTGCAACTGCCTGAAAGGAGGCTGGAGCCTGGTGGGACTTGGTCTTTTCTCTCTAATATCAGGTGGCAGAATGAGAGGAAATGGCCTGAAATTGTGCCAGGAGAGATTTAGATTGGACAGGAGGAACAATTTCTTTCCTGGTCAGGCATTGGAACAGGCTGCCCAGGTAGATGGTGGAGTCATCATCCCTAGAGGTGTTGAAAGAACGTGCGGACATGGCACCTGGGCGCATGGTTTTAATGGCCACGGCGGGGTCGGGGTGATGGTTGGCATGGACAGTCTTAAAGGTCTTTCCCACTGAAACAATTCTGTGATTCTATGGTTCTACCCCAGCATTTCCTTTGAGTCCTCCATGCTGTTGTTCCAGGCCTCCCCCAGCTGCATGACACAAACCCTCCCATCCCCAGCAGCTCCGACGAGCCAAGCGAGACACAACAACCCCATCCAGGACTGCGCCCGGCGTAAACTGAGCCGCTCCACTGACGTCAGCTGGGCTATGCTGGGGTAGGATCTCTTACTGCTTTGGAATCCCACTTCTTCTCTCTCCATCACAATACATGGGTTGTGTTCAGGAGCATCTAGACAGATATGGCCACCAGCACGTGTGGCTATCCAGTTACTTGGTTCCCCAGTTAGAGACACCCGGAGCAGCTCCGAGCATTTCTGGTGCGCACACCCAAGTGCTGTGGCTTCTTGCTGAGGCTTATAGATGTGTCTGTGCTTTAAATTTAACCCAGGACACAGACTACTCTCTGTCTGAAAAAAGCAGATTGGATGCCTCCTGAACAAAAAAAAAAAAAAGTGACACCCCCATCTCGACTGCTTTGTGTTGGAACAAGGGAGTGAGATTCTGTCTGGAGCTATACAGAGAAACCTCCTGGCTTTTGTGCCTCAGAATAGCTCCTAGAGCTGGAGAATCACAGAATCAGTTGGGTTGGGAGAGACATTTAACATCATCAAATTCAATCAATAACCCAGACTGCCATGGCAGTCAACACCATGCACCCACAACTCTGAAACCCCTCTAGGGATGGAGGAGTCCACCACAGCCCTGGGCAGCCTTCACAGCTCTCAAAGGGAAGAAATTGTTCTTCATCTTCAACCTAAACCTCTGGGGAACCTGAGGCCATTCACTCTTGTCCTATTATTTGTTCCTTAGGAGAAGAGACCAACTCCCACCAGGCTCCAGTTTCCTTTCAGGGAGTTGCAGAGAGCCAGAAGGGCTCCCCTAAACCTCCTTTTCTGCAGGCTCAACAACCCCAGGTCCCTCAGCTGCTCCTCACCAGCCCTGTTCTCCAGACCCTTTGCCAGCTTTGTTGCCCTTCTCTGGCCCTGCTCCAGCCCCTCAATGTCCTTCTTGGACTGAAGGTCTCAGCAGTGAATCCAGAATTCAAGGTGTGGCCTCACCAATGCCCAGCCAAGGGGGACAATCCCTGCCCTGGTCCTGCTGGCCATACCATTGCTGATCCAGACCAGGATGCTGGTGGCCTTTCAGCCACTTTGGAGGTAGGAACTGGAGTTAAGCTGAGCAAACTCTCTGTTCTTGTGAGAACTGCACAGCAAGAGCAGTGATGTCCACCACTGCCACCACAAGACACTGCAGTCACACTCCTCTGCCTCCCAAAGAAGTTCTCCCTTGTGGCTAAGGAGTCCCAGCTGGCAGGTAAGGATAAGGGAAACAGCCCTGGGAAGGAGAGAGAAAGGGAAGTGTGGCCTCTGCCATGTGGAAAGTTGGTTGCTCAAAAAGAAAGCCCTGCAACAGGAAACCACTTCTATCAACATGGTTGACAACCTGAGAAAGAATCCAAATGTCTTTAGCTGTGAGCTGGGACATACAGAGTGATGCAGCTGAAGGAGGGAAGAAGTCAGAAGGGAAGAGTTTTCACTCCTCATGCAGGAGGAGATGAATCTCTGGTTTCCAGAGACACAGGAGGTGCCTGCTCAGGATCTCGTGATGTTTGCACAACATCTGAGCAGAGAATGGGCACATTTCCTGCCCCACTTATCTCCCTCCACCCCTTCACACACCCTCTGACACCACTTTACCCTTTTCAGTGGGAAATAAGAAGGAAAACTGACAGCAACACTATTAACTTTAGGCACTGGTCCAAGAGCACTTTGCCTCCTCACACCCAATACGGCGGCAATTTAATCCACACTGAAGGGTTTGGGCTGCTCTTCAACCCTCAAAAGAGGATTTATGGCCAGGAGATATTGCTCCTAATGGTCTCAGCCCAGCTGCTTCTTCATGCAACATGCTAATGAGGGGGTCCCTGAGAGGTCTACTTTCAACTGAGACAATTTGTAAGACTTTCTGAACAATCTGGAAGGGCAGAAGGCTGAGGTCATGAGGAGTCACCATCCCCAGAGGTGTTCAAGCAATATTTGGGCATGGAACTTTGGGATGTGGTTTAATGGCCATGGTGGGGTTGGGTTGATGGTTGGGCTCGATGATCTTAGAGGGCTTTTCCAACCAAACACATTCCATGAGTCTATGATTCTATGCTGTGGACAGCTGGGAGAAAACTGGGACCATGCTGTGCAGTGCATAGCTCAGAAGGTGGGAAAGAGTGATCCAGTGCCTTGAGGAACCACAAGGGATTTACTGATCCTCCTTTAAGGGAGCCAGAGAGAGACAGAAGGTCTCCCCTCAGCCTCTTTTTCTCCAGTCTCAGCAGCTCCAGGTTCCCTCAGCTGCTCCTTACCAGATCAGTTCTCTGGACCCCACACTAACTTTGTTGTTCTTCTGTGGACCTACTCCAAGACCTCAGTGTCCTTTTTGGAGTGAGGACTCAAAAAGAATCAAAGAATCACAGCAACATGCAGGTTGGCAAAGCCCCTCAGGATCACCAAGTCCAACCTAGAACCCTACTCTACAAGATTCACCTGAAACCATAGCCCTAAGCACCACATCCAAATGACCCTCAAACACATCTAGGGTGGGTGACTCCACCACCTCCCTGGGCAGCTCATTCCAGTCCCTGACCACTCTCTCAGTGAAAACCTTTTTCCTAATGTCCAATCTAAACCTTCTCAGTCTCAGCTTGAGGCCATTCTCCCTTGTTCTGTCTCCAGTTAGGTGTGAGCAGAGCCCAGCAGCAGCCTCTCCACAATGTCCCTTCAGGTAATTGTAGACAGCAATGAGGTCTGCCCCTCAGCCTCCTCTTTGAGAACCAAGGATTTGAGACATGGCCTCACCAGTGCCCAGTCCAGGGTGCCAGTGCCTGCCCTGCTCCTGTGGGCCACACCATTGCTGCTAGAACAATTCAATACCTTCTAGAAAAGCACAGACAAAAGCATCTCTATCCAGACCTTCTGGGGATGCAGCTCAGCCCATTACCATCACAGCAAGGGGAACCAGCCTGGTGATCATGAGCTCATGTCTTGCCTGGATTAGGGAGGAATCCTCCAGGAGACACTGAGTGGCATCCACCCCCTTTGGTTTTTGCATTTCCCCTGACACAAATAACACAAAGCAACTGCACAGACTCATCTGGGACCCCAAATAGACTTTTCCTGCTCCCTTTCCACCAACCTGCCAGGCTCAGACCCACTCACTGTTTTTCCACACCGTCCTCCAGGGGCTTCCAAAAGAGCTGATGGCAAGTGCCACAGCAATGAGCTCTTTGAAAGGATGCTGCCCATTCCCTGCCCTCTCACACATTGTCTCCTGATGGGCACAAAAAGGTTAAATGACCTTGGCATGTGGAAACTTGGACCCAGTGGGAGTTTAGGGGTTTGCAACCAAACCTAAAGATGAGCAAACTGCCTGAGTGAGATTTTGTTCCAAAAGGCTGTGTCTGGTTTCTGGGTGATGGGACAGGGCATGGAGTGTCTTGCCTGATTCTGAGAAGATGTCCTGCTGGGCTGGAAGCATTTCAGCACAAAGCTGATTCTTGTGCTTTAAAGGGCAACATCTTGCTTGAGCTGCACAACCTTGGAGTCCTGCCTTTGGCCTCAGCGTGCATGAGTCTCAGTCAACACATGGGTCTGAGGTGTACCCAGAAGGAAAAATCAAGGCTGAGACAATCACAGGGTTGTTTTCTAGGGAAAGGGGGGTGTGTGGAATCTAATTTTGGGACCCATAATTTTCAGCCCCTCCCTATCCTGAGCACTGGTTCCAGAGACAGCCATTCCTCTCTCACCAAAGGAACAGCACCTACAAGTAGTGTAAGAGACTGCACAAGCCCTGATATAGCTGGGGACAGAAAAATCACAGAATCCTGTGTGGTGGGGTTGGAAGGGATCTCTGGAGATCATCCAGCCCAACTCCCTGCTAAAGCAGGGGCACCCACAGCACCTTGCCCAGCATCACAATGCCCAGAGGGGTTTGGAATCTCTCCAGAGAAGGAGACTCCATAACCCCTCTGGGCAGCCTGGGACAGGGTCCAGCACCCTCACAGGAAAGAAGTTTTCCTTCATGTTGAGGACAAGGATAGAGAGAAAAAGGATAAAAAGTGCAGCATTGGAAGAGGGTACTGAGGAAGGTGGTGGAATCACCATCCATGAAGATGTAGTCCTGTGTGNGGTAGATGTGGCACTTTGCCATATGGAAATGTTGGGTGGAAGGTTGGACTTGATCTTGGAGGTGTCTTCCAACCTTAATGATGCTATGGATAGCTTTGTGGAATAAGAGAGAGGTGATGAGGAGCACTGGGAGATCTTGGAGGTGTCTTCCAACCTTAATGATGCTATGGATAGCTTTGTGGAATAGGAGAGAGATGATGAGGAGCACTGGGAGAAGGGAGAAAAGCCACAAAGCTGGGAAAGAAATGAATTAAAAGAAGACAGATCAATAGATCAGGAGAAGATTAATACAGCTCAGGAGAACACCTAGGAACCAGAATGTGTCCTCTGACACAGACTCATGAGGTGACCATGGGAATCTTCCTTCATTGGAAACTCTCTGGAGTAAAAAGAGAATGGCGAATTGGCCAGCACGGGGTAGCTCAACCTCCTTTGGAGATGCTAATCAGGAGGAGATGAGGAGCAGGGGAAGAAGAAAATAAAAGGAGAGATCATGACCAAATAAATGAAAAGAGCAGCAAAGAATGATCTGATTTGGGTTTTGGCACTCTGCCTTGAATCCTCAGTATCTCTGTGTCCTGAGAAGGCAAAGGGTTACTCACAACTCTGTATTCCCAGCTCCTTTCTGGTTTCACCTGGCCACATGTGAGTGTAAGAGGTGGAGGACCAACTTCAACCCTGCACTTTTCTCAATGGGAAGCACATGGGTGCTGTCCATCTCCCATTCACTGGTTTTATAAAGGTTTAAAATTAAACTGATGAGGTGTTTCCTTGCCAGCACCATCTATCTTGGGCTAATTACACAGTAGCCAACCTATGGAATCACAGCATTCCTCTTCTGCACTTCTAGGAGGAAATGGATGGGAGAACTCTCCTTCCTGCTCACTCCATCTCCTCCTCCTGCCCTCTCCCTCTTCCCTGGGTAATTGTGCTACTGAAAGGACAATTAAAGGATGTCCATGAAAGGAGAATGTGGCAGGGGTTGGACTAGGTGACCTTTGGAGATCCCTTCCAGCTTGGATCATTGTATGATTCTATGATTCTGTGAATCCATGATTCTGTGATTCTATGATTCTTTGATTCTGTGGTTCTGTAATTCTGTGATTCTGTAATTCTTTGATTCTGTGATTCTATGATTCTGTGATTCCGTGATTCTATGATCCCAGGCTCTGGAGAAGGGCCATGGGTCTGGAGCCTGGCTATCAAAATGCAGAAGAAAGAGCTGGTTGCAGAGAATCCAGCAAGCTCAGTGTCAAGTGAGAAGCAGCAGGTCTTGCACTGCTTTCTCCCTGGTCCTGAGGTGACCCCAAAAGTGTTTCCTTCTCTGCTTAGAAAGTAAAGCTTGAAAGGCTAGAGGCAGTGAGATGCACAGACACAGCTGGCCCCTGGAAAGCTGCCACTGGAGGAAAAGTAGGACCAGAATTGTAGAATCCTACAACGGTTTGGGTTGGAAGGGACCTGAAAGATCCTCTAGTTCCAATCCCTCTGCCATGGCTAGGGACAACTGCTAGATTAAATTGCTCAAAGCTCCATCAAATTTGACCTTGAACAATACCTGGGATGGGGCATTCCAGCTTCTCTGGACAACCTGTTCTGGTGTCTCACCGCCTTCACTGGGAAAAAAATGCAGTTTAGAAAGTAGTTTCAAATTGTTTCCCTCTATCCTGTCACTACAGACCCTGTCACTGCCGTGACCACTCCTGGTGGGCAATACTGAGACCCTCCCCAGCCCTGGCTCCCTGGCTCCATCCACGCTGGAGCATAAAGGGCATCCAGGGTTTGATTTGTAGTGACGCTGGACCTGTTCTGCTGGATATACCCGGATGAGAGCCAGCTGGTGGCCTGCACTGCTCCTTTGCTCTCCTTCTGTCGAAAGCAGCATGCCTGTAGATTGAAAGGGCTGGAAGATTTTCCCCTGCCTTGTGCCTCTGCTCCCGTAACTCCCAGCCGCAGGCAGGAGCCGCGGCAGGATGCTTCGAGAGGTTTGCTGCCATCTACAGCCGGCAATGAGTAATGCAGAAGCAAGGAAGCTGCAGCTGAGCTGCACCTGGGACTCAGAGAATCACAGAATGGTTTAGGTTGGAAGGGACCTCAAAGATCAGCCAGTTCCAACCGCCCCTGCAAGGGGACACCTCCCGCTACAACAGGTCACTCAAGGTCTCATCCAACCTGGCCTTGAACACCTCCAGGGAGGTTGGGGAGCACAGAAGCACAGAATATGATCAAAGATCCCATTCTGTGCTTCTGTGCTCCGCAACCTCCCTGGGCAACCTGTGCCAGTGTCTCACCACCCTCACTGGAAAGAACTTCTTCCCAACATCCAGTTTAAACCTATTCCTCCTCATCCTAACATACAAGACAGTCCCTCCCCAGCCCTCCTGTAGCCCCCTTCAGATAGGCCACTCCAAAGTCTCCTTGAAGCCTTCTCTTCTCCAGGAATCACACAGAGCAAGTGAGTCTGCCTCGGCCAAGTGGCTTTTCCCGGCAGTGCAGGTGGTATTACCTGCTGTAAAGTGCCACTCGAACACCCTCTGCTCCTGGGTGCTAGCAGTTGTCCCTAGCCATAGCAGAGGGGTTGGAACTAGAGGATCTTTCAGGTCACTTCCAACCCAAACTATTGTAGGATTCTACGATTCTGGTCCTACTTTTCCTCCAGTGGCAGCTTTCCAGGGGCCAGCTGTGTCTGTGCATCTCACTGCCTTTAGTCATTCAAGCTTTACTTTCTAAGCAGAGAAGCAAACACCTTTTAGGTCACCTCAGCACCAGGGAGAAAGCAGTGCAAGACCTGCTGTTTCTCCTGAGCTGCTACCCTGCAGAGAGCAGAAGCTCAAGCTGACAAGACTCCAGCATCTCTCCCGACACCGTGCAAGTGTCACAGTCTGTGGTCATAAGGTCACAACTATCACAGTTTGTCATCCTGTGGGAGAAAATGCTTTGCTTGGAGGGTGTTGGAGCTCTGCAGCAGGCTGCTCCCCCACCACGCTGGGATTGAGTGATCCTATGGTCAGTTTGTGCTGGGCCACATGTCCAGACCAGATCCATCCCCACACTCAAGGTGTTTCCATCCCCACACTCAAGGTGTTTCCATCCCCACATTCAAGGTGTTTCCAGCCCCACACTCAAAGTGTTTCCATCCCCACACTCAAGGTGTTTCCATACCCCACGCTCAAGGTGTTTCCATCCCCACACTCAAGGTGTTTCCATCCCCACACTCAAGGTGTTTCCATCCCCACACTCAAGGTGTTTCAATCCCCCATCCCTAAAAAAACAATTCCTGGTGCAAGTGCCACTCTCCCTGCACGTGCCCTGTGAGCATGGGAAGCTGCCTACAAGCATTTGGGAGCTGCCCAAGTGAGTGTGCTGATGCCTCCCTCCCTCCCTCCTTCCTGGCTAGGCAGGAGAAAGCATTCCCAGCGTGGATGGTCACTGCTAATGGCCCAGGAATCCTCACTGCAGCTGTTTGTTCTGGCACAGGAGCAGCAGCAGCCGTGAGGTCCTGCAGTCGGTTGAACCACATCAGCCTCCCTGTCAGGGTCAGATTTCAGAGCTCTGTGATTGGGGATGCCCCAACTGAATGTTTCCAGCACCTGGCCTCCAGCACCCCCTTTCTCCAAGCTTGCCATCAGCTTCTGGAAGGAAACCTAAGCCTTTCCAACACAGACAGGGGAATGTGGCCACTGGGACAGTGATTTACAACCCTGTGAAATCCCATCACCCAACCAGACCAGGAGGCAACAGTGCTGCTATTGTGACAGCCACTCTGGTGACAGCAGAAGACCCCTGGGCTAGCCACTCTTCCTCCATGCCCTTCCTCTTAACCACCTCTGTAAACCCAGGTCCCACAGCCCTGTGACCCTCTAACATGGTGGGGGAGGGGGACTTCTGGTGGGGGCATCATAGTGTTTGACCTCAGAAATCAGAGAGAGTGAAGGGGTGAGGAGTTTAAATTAAGAGAGGGAGACTTAGACAAGATTTAAAGAATATTTTTCCTATGCTGAGGGTGTTGAGACCCTGGCCCAGGTTGTCCACAGAGAGGGAGATGCTCAATCCCTGGAACCATTCCAGGTCAGGTTGTTTGGGGCTCTGAGCAACCTGCTCTAGTTGCAGATGTCCCTGCTGACTTCAGGGGTATTGGAGTGGATGTCCTTGAAATGTCCCTTCCAACTCAAACCATTCCATGACTCTATGGGGTGGCAAAGTTACCTTTATAGACCCAAAGCAACACCAGGTCCTCCCAGCTCAGTTCAGCCAGTCCCATGGGGGTGTCAGCATCAAGAACACAACTGGTGGGGAGAGATGATAGCCTGCTCCACAGGACCATCAAACCCTCTTCACACAGTGCTGTGGCAAGAAGACCTCCACACCATTACCTGATGTGTGAACAACCCCAAGCAGTGCTACAGGCTGGGGACAGAGTGGCTGGAGAGCAGCCAGGCTGAAAGGGACCTNTGGACTGGATGAGCTTGGAGGTCTCTTCCAACTTGGTTGATGCTATGATTCTATGATTCTGTGATAATTTCTGCATGCCCTGATTCAAACCATCACTGTGGGAAAGGGTAGTGATGTCTACCCATGCCTCAGACCTTAGAAGTGGTTTGTTGATATCCTCTGCCTTGCTTTAGCTTCTAAAGCATTCTGATTGCTAACTCAGCTCAGCCCAGCAGGTCTGTGGTAGAAGCATGTACAGAAACCTTTCTCCATCTTATCCCACGAGCCTGACTTAATGATCAGGAAAGATCTGGATGACTTCTGGTACAGTTGGAAAACTCCTTGGTGCAAAACACTGCGGATACTGAAAGGTTAAGGGAAGGCTGGAGAGATTAAAACCCAACTGAACAACAACTAAAAAAAAAACCTCAACAACAACCTACTGAGGTCTGGTGTGTCCATGGGAAAAAAAAAGCCTTGCTCAGGAAGTCCCTGACCTTTGCATGGTTTCAGTACTGAAAGGAAGCATTGCATTATGCTTGACCTGTTGCATGCTTCCAAAGCCATCTGCTCTTGGCCACCTACAGAGAGGAAGCTCTGGAACCTTTGCTGAGCTGTGGGGCTGCTCTTTGTGTAAAAGCAGATGAGTCTTTCTGCCTGCTGCTCTGATGAGTTTGAGGTTCCTCTCCACAGAGAGATGGAGCAAATTGGGTGCAGCAAGAAGTGTGACTAACAGGTTCAGGGAGGTTTTCCTTCCCCTTTGCTCTGCTGTAGTGAGATCACATCTGGAGATGTAAGTCCACTTCTGAGCTCCCCAGTTCATGAGAGGCAGGGAACAACTGGAGAGAGCCCAGTGGAGGCTCTGAAGAGGCTGAGTGGCCTGGAGCATCTCTGGGAGGAGGAAAGGCTGAGAGCCCTGGGGCTGTTGAGCCTGGAGAGGAGCAGACCCAGAGGGCACCTGATCTGTTCTCAGCAAGAGCTAAAAGAACCATGAAGGGCAAGAGGCTGGGGTCAGACTCTTGTCAGTGGTGTCCAGGGACAGCACAAGGAGCAATGGGCACAAATTGGAACCCAGGAGGTTCCATCTGAACAGGAGGAGAAACTTCTTTGTTGTGAGGGTGCTGGAGCCCTGTCCCAGGCTGCCCAGAGAGGTTGTGGAGTCTGCTTGTGTGGAGAGATTCCAACCCCTCCCTGGGCATTGTGTTGCTGTTCAAGCTGCTGTGGGTGCCCCTGCTTTAGCAGGGAGGTTGGACTGGATGATCACAAGGATGGAGCCAGACTTTTCCCAGAGCTGTGTACATGGACACATTACCTCTTGCAGCAGAGCTGCTGTGCTTGATGCTAAATTGCTTAACGAACAAGCATGCAGATAAACCCAAGGCTGACTGGGCAGCCATCAGGTATTGAAAGCTGTAGACTAGGACATCATTTGCCTCCCTTCTTCCTGCAGCTTCCAGAGCTGGTTTCAGTGTCAATTTTAAAGAGCCTAACCCAAAAATATCATTGCTGCAAGAAAACAGCTTCATTTACAGGAAAACAAAACTCTCTTTTCCTGCAAAGCAGAGAGAAATCAACACTATCTGACCTGCCTTTGTGTCCCACCCTCCTGGGTATTAGCAAATGTGTCTGTGTCTGCCCAGTCCTCTGCNCAAGGTCACCCCTCAGCCTCCTTTTCTCCAGGCTCAACACCCCCAGCTCCCTCAGCCGCTCCTCGCCACCCCTCTTCTCCAGACCCTTCACCAGCCTTATTTTCTGGACCTGCTCCAGCTCCTCAATGTCCCCCTTGGAGTGAGTGGCCCAAAACTGACCCCAGGATTTGAGGTGTGGGCTCATCAGTGCCCAGTCCATGGGCACAATCCCTGCCCTGCTCCTGCTGGCCACACCATTGCTGATCCAGGCCAGGATTCTGGTGGCCTTCTTGGCCAGTTGGGCACACCTTGGCTCATCTCCAGCTGCTGTCATCAAGTCACTCAGGTCCTTTCACTCACTAAGAAGTTTCCAGCCACTCTGCCCTCAGTCTGAAACCTTCATGGGGTTGTTGGGACCTAAGTGCAGGGCTCAGGACTTGCCCTTTTTGAACCTCACCCTGCTGACCTCAGCCCATGTATTCAGCCTGGTGAAATCATAGAATCATNAGCTGTGTACATGGACACATTACCTCTTGCAGCAGAGCTGCTGTGCTCGATGCTAAATTGCTTAATGAACAAGCATGCAGATAAACCCAAGGCTGACTGGGCAGCCATCAGGTATTGAAAGCTGTAGACTAGGACATCATTTGCCTCCCTTCTTCCTGCAGCTTCCAGAGCTGGTTTCAGTGTCAATTTTAAAGAGCCTAACCCAAAAATATCATTGCTGCAAGAAAACAGCTTCATTTACAGGAAAACAAAACTCTCTTTTCCTGCAAAGCAGAGAGAAATCAACACTATCTGACCTGCCTTTGTGTCCCACCCTCCTGGGTATTAGCAAATGTGTCTGTGTCTGCCCAGTCCTCTGCCTCTTTTAGGTGCTTTACATTATTAGATAAACTCATGGTAGGAGGAAAGGAAATGGAATTAAAAATTGATCTCCTCTACCTCTTGGGAGTTCAATGAGAGGCAGCTTCCCAACATTTCCTGGGTGGAGCAAGGAGAAACAACAAACCCTTCAAAAGGAGGAAAGGAGAAGCAGGAGCCTGAGTCAGACTGAAAAGATAGTGTAGGTTGGACTGCCTGTGTGCTTCTTCAGGACATAACCAAACGGTGCACAGGACAACCCAGATGGGCTTTCCCAAAAAGCAATGATGGCCAAGGAAGCAGAAGTGGCACCAGTTCAGAGTGGCTTTGTTCTCCCATTCTTGTGGGGATAATGGCCCAGAAAATACCAAATGTTTTGGGAAGTCTGAACTCACAGTGCCTTTAGAGGGCTTTAAGTCTGCAGATCCATGCGTGTGTGTCTGGAGAACATGGATCAGCAAGACCTGGACATCAGGTCCAGATTCAGAGGGGCAACTTGAGGCTGTTTCCTCTCGTCCTGTCACCTGTTCCTTGAGAGAACAGATGAACTTCCACCTGGATCCAGCCTCATTTCAGGGAGCTGCAGAGAGCCACAAGGTCACCCCTCAGCCTCCTTTTCTCCAGGCTCAACACCCCCAGCTCCCTCAGCCGCTCCTCACCAGCCCTCTTCTCCAGACCCTTCACCAGCCTTGTTTTCTGGACTTGCTCCAGCTCCTCAATGTCCCCCTTGGAGTGAGTGGCCCAAAACTGACCCCAGGATTTGAGGTGTGGGCTCATCAGTGCCCAGTCCATGGGCACAATCCCTGCCCTGCTCCTGCTGGCCACACCATTGCTGATCCAGGCCAGGATTCTGGTGGCCTTCTTGGCCAGTTGGGCACACCTTGGCTCATCTCCAGCTGCTGTCATCAAGTCACTCAGGTCCTTTCACTCACTAAGAAGTTTCCAGCCACTCTGCCCTCAGTCTGAAACCTTCATGGGGTTGTTGGGACCTAAGTGCAGGGCTCAGGACTTGCCTGTTTTTGAACCTCACCCTGCTGACCTCAGCCCATGTATTCAGCCTGGTGAAATCATAGAATCATAGAATGGTAAGGTTGGAAGGGACCTCAAGGATCATCCAGTTCCAACCCCCTGCCATAGGCAGGGACACCTCCCACTAGCACAGGTCACTCAAGGCCTCGTCCAACCTGGCCTTGAGCACCTCCAGGGAGGGAGCAGCCACAACCTCCCTGGGCAACCTGTGCCAGTGTCTCACCACCCTCACTGCAAACAACTTCCTCCTAACATCCAGTTTCAATCTCCCCTCTGCCAGTTCAAACCCATTGCCCCTTGTCCTGTCATTACAAGACCTTGTCAATAGTCCCTCCCCAGCCTTCCTGCAGACCCCCTTAAATCCCTCTGCAAGATGCCTTCCAACCCTCCCAGCAAACCAACACTCCCTCCCAACTTGGTGTCATCTGCAAGCTGACCGAAGGTCAGTGTGAATCCCCTTGTCCAGGTTCGTTGATAAAGAGATGAAGGAGAGCTGACCCCAGTGCTGAGCCCTGGGGAGCAGGAGGAACACAGCAGAAGATGAAGGCTGTACAAACAGGCTGTAAGCCACCACCAGCAGAGCAAACAGAGAGGAGATGACAGGCAGCGATTCGCCTGGGCTGCATTAGCTGCTTTGCAGGGCTCTAGTGATGCAAAGCAGCTGCCTGCTTGGTCATCCCCTTGAAGAACCATCTCTTGTCAGCCCATCCTTGCTGAATCTAGGAATACTTGGGAATCTGCACCCTCAGTGCATGCACACACACATGCACCTGGGACACTGAAGGATGTCTTCGAGATTTTGGCACACTCTGCCCCATGTGAACTTCGTGGAAGGGAAGGCAGCTGTGGAGAATGCAATTACCCAGCGAAACTGGGAGACCACTGACAGTTACATAACAAAGGAAACCCAGCCTTGCTGGAGGCAACTTGCTTTTGTTCTGCTTGAGAAAGGAAGGGGTTGTTGACAGCCCAGATATCTGCTCTCAGACAGGAGCCCTTAAAGAGTCACACAAGGATGATGTCTTGCTCCATTAGATAACTCTACCCAGGCAGATGGGTTTTCCTGTCCTAGAGGGCTTCCATTCTGGGCTGGAGCCATTAAAGTAACAGTTTAGCTCATCTGTTTCTCCAATCATCATCACCATCTGACAAAAACCTTGTGGGATCACATTAAAAATGTCCTGATTCATTTAGGACATGCTGCTTTCTTCCTCCTCTCCTTCTCTGAATTAAAACTGTGTGCAAGTGGATTGTTCTGGGGTTTCCAAAGATCATGGTCATGATTCTTTGATCTATCCTCTGCTGGAATGGTGAATTAGAGAAGAAAGGCAAAACCAGACAGGGTTTGGGTAGAGTGAAGAAGGTGGAGGTGGTCTTTGGGAAAATCATGTAACAGCATTCTGGCTGGAGAAGGCCCAGAGAAGGGAGCAAAAGCTGTTGAATGGTCTAAACCACAAGTCTTGTGAGGAGCAGCTGAGGGACCTGGGGTTGTTGAGCCTGGAGGAGAGGAGGCTGAGGGGAGACCTTCTGGCTCTCTGCAACTTCTTGAAAGGAGGTTGGAGTCAGGTGGGGGTTTGGTCTCTTCTCCTGAGGAACAAGTGACAGGACAAGAAGAAAGGGCCTCAAGATACCCTAACAGAAGTTTAGGTTGGACAAGAGGAACAATTTCTACTCCAGAAGGGTTATCAAGGCCTGTCCCAGGCTGCCCAGGGCAGTGGTGCAGTCCCCATCCCTGGAGGAGTTTCAAAGCTGTGGAGGTGTGGTGCTGAGGACCATGGTTTGGTGGTGCACTGGCAGTACTGGGTTAAGAGTTTCCCTTTCTCCCTCTAATCTCTTCCAACAAAAGTGTTTCTATGAGTCTAAGCTTCATCTTTCTACATTAAACAGTTCAAGAGGCAGGTCTGATGGGAAGGATCATGACCAGCACAGGAAGGACATGGAA
>WBNM01006307.1:27719-47573 GCA_013399055.1 Ramphastos sulfuratus
GATTCTATGTTTTTCTCATCAAATACAGATCAATCTCTGCTGTAGTTGCTTTGCTGAGGTGCTGGAGCTGTTTCAGACTCCCAGTGCCAGAATCCCAGGGAACTGAGAGAGAGAGTCCCAGGGAACTTCCTTCACAGCACTCTGCTCCCCTGCCCTACTGTCCTCTCTTGGAAAGCTTCTCCTGACATGTAATGCCCTTTCCTCTTCTATAATCTAAGGTCTTCACCTCCCATCCCTGGGGGAGGTGGGGAAGATTTTTTTTTTTCCCTTTCTCCCTCTGTGCAGAAGCCTTTTATGTGCTGGCAGGCTGGAACCATGCATCCCCTTGATCTTCCCTAGACCAGACAGCTTCTCTGCCCAGCCTCACAGATCACGAGTGTGCTGCTGCTCCTGGACCACCCCAGGACACAGCCTGCTGTCTGCACAGCAGACCTTTGCACTTGCTATAAGGAGTTTTATGGCAACCAAAGAATGCTCTCATTATTGATGCCTGCAGCCCAAGTTGAAGAGTTCCCAGCTATTCTGGGAGGGAGGACATGCAGCCTCTAGGAGGGTGGTGTCGAAATCTCAGCCTTGAATCCAGACAGACAACGCAAGAGTCGTGGAATGGCTTTGGTTGGAAAAGATTTCTAATGCCATCAAGTCCAACCTGACACCACTTCAGGACAGTAAACTATGTCCTGAAGTGAGGAAGCAGAGGACCTGTGATTTGCCAGCCCATGATGCTAAGGACAGGGCTTGCTGTGTTCTTGCTGTGTTCTGGATGGTTCTCTGGGCTCTCAAGCAGGTACTGGTGGGGTTTCTAGGAAGAAAGTTTTCCTGATATCCAACCTGGACATCCCCTGGGGCAGCTCGAGGCCGTTTCCTCTTGGTCTGTCACTTGTATGTGAGAAGAGACCAACCCCACCTGGCTCCAGCCTCCCTTTAGGGAGTTGCAGAGAGTCAGAAGGTCTCCCTTCAGCCTCCTTTTCTCCAGAAGGTCTCCCTTCAGCCTCCTTTTACACAGTATCACAGTATAGCAAGGTTGGAAGAGACCTCAAAGATCATCAAGTCCAACCCACTACCACAGACCTCAAGACTAGAAGCNGGACAGGGCTTGCTGTGTTCTTGCTGTGTTCTGGATGGTTCTCTGGGCTCTCAAGCAGGTACTGGTGGGGTTTCTAGGAAGAAAGTTTTCCTGATATCCAACCTGGACATCCCCTGGGGCAGCTCGAGGCCGTTTCCTCTTGGTCTGTCACTTGTATGTGAGAAGAGACCAACCCCACCTGGCTCCAGCCTCCCTTTAGGGAGTTGCAGAGAGTCAGAAGGTCTCCCTTCAGCCTCCTTTTCTCCAGAAGCTCTTCCTTCAACCTCCTTTTCTCCAGCCTGAACACCCCCATGTTCCTCAGCTGCTCCTCACCAGCCCTGTTCTCCAGACCCTTCACCAGCTGCTTTGCCCTTCTCTGGACCTGCTCCAGCCCCTCCATGTCCTTCTTGGAGTGAGCAACCCAAAATACAACCCAGGATTCAAGGCGTGGCCTCATCTTTGCAGGGCAGAGTGGGACAATCACATCCCCAGGCCTGCAGTGTCCCAAAGCATTGTAACATATCACCCAAAATGTAAGCAATGCCATATTAATGCTACTTCTACCCAGTTTTATGCCCATACTTGAATCCTTCTCTACTGTGACCATGATTCACTCTAGCAAAGAGCTCCACTGAGGAAATGTACATTTTGATATTGAAAGCCAGCACAGGGGAGGAATATTTTTATACTCCAAGGCTACCAGAGGTAACTTCCCAAACATTCAAATGTTTTATAGCCTTTTTCTTGAGAAATAAGAAGAGACAGGAGACAGTTTTGGAGAAAACAAACTGATGCCCTGCACAAACTCAGCTAATCCTGCTCAGCTGGCCAGGAGTCTGAAACAATATCCAGGAGCCCTCAGCTGCAGGGAGAAAGGGAAGGGAGTTATTTCAGAGTGCCTGCTGAAACCACAGCACTGTCATGCACAGTTCCCCTGCAAATGATCTCTCAGATCCATTAACTGTGATTCTTATACCCTCCTTCCTCTCCCTCCCATCCCAGCTTGATCTGCAGCAGAAGCAATGAGAAAGCAGAAAGCTTCTTTGGCCAGACTGCATCCTCTACAAGGGCAAGTGGACCCTAGGGAACACCAGATCCCATCCTCATTTTGCCCTCAGATCATCTGCTATTCATCAAAGTGCTGGACCAGGTCCTGCACTTGGGTCACAACGACCTCAGGAAAGGTCCAGGCTGTGGGTAGAGGGGCTGGAAACTGCCAGGCAGAAAAGGACCTGGGGGATGTTGGTTGATGGTGGCTGAACATAAGCCAGTGTGTGCCCAGGTGGCCAAGAAGGCCACCAGCATCCTGGCCTGGATCAGCAATGGTGTGGCCAGCAGGAGCAGGGCAGGGATTGTGCCCACAGGGCTGGGCACTGGTGAGATCACATCTCAAATCCTGGGTTCACTTTTGGGCCCTTCAGTCCAAGAATGACATTGAGGGGCTGAAGCAGGTCCAGAGGAGGACAACGAAGCTGGCAAAGGGTCTAGAGCACAAGTCTTGTGATGAGCAGCTGAGGGACTTGGGGCTGTTGAGACTGGAGAAGAGGAGGCTGAGTGGAGACCTTGTGGCTTTCTGCAGCTCCCTGAAAGGAGGTTGGAGCCAGGTGGGAATTGGTCTCTTCTCCCAAGGAACAAGCAGCAAGACAAAAGGAAACAGCCTCAAGTTATTCCAGGGGGGGTTAACCTGGACATGAGGAACATTTTTTTTCCCAGAAGGGCAATGGTGGAGTCCCCATCCCTGGAGATATTTCAAAGCTGTAGAGATGTGGTGCTGAGGGCCATGGTTTAGTGGTGCCCTGGCAGTGCTGGGTTCCTGACTGCACCTGATGATCTTAAAGGTCTCTTCCAAACAAAATGGGTCTATGATTCTTTTGCCCTGTTGGTGTCAAACACCTCTGAAGAGAAGCTGGCCCAGCCAGAGTGCCCATGAGATGCACATCTCTCTGTAGGTGCTGCCCTCCACTCCCAGCAGCCTCTGCCACTGAAGCCCCATCTGAAACCAGACACCAGCTTCACACAATAGATTTGGGAAGGGAGGGACAGGAAGATGTTATTTTTGGCTGCCTGCCTACAACCATAGAAGCCACCACTCTCCACCCAATAGATTTGTGTTAGTGGCTCCTGGGGGAGGCACAGGCTGGAGATTTCCATCAGCGTTTGTAGGACAAACACATTTTGAGGCCACAGATAAGAGTCTGTTGTCGTTATCTTCATGCAGGCTTGCAACAAAACACATCTCTCCTCTGAGCCACTTCTGGCTGGGGGCCCAGAAATGAGGGTGTAAAGTTGTTTTGGTGCAAACTCCCTCAGATCTCAGGGAGTACCTATAAAGGCTTCAAAAACCAAGCTGAAAGAAGCAAGTTGGATGAAGAACCAAAAAAGGAAGGGGCTTCTCACAGTCCCCCCACCATGGGGTGACTGACAGAGCCAGCAATAGCTCACAGGTTATTTTGGTGTGGAGCCATCTCCATCCTCAGCCATATAAAGGTTAAGCATCTAACCTGACGTGTTGTTGGAGGCTCTTTCTATAGACCACACAACCACCAACCATCAGGAGATAGAAATAACCTTACATGGGCTGAGTGAAGAGGTCTGACTGACAGGTCCTGACTAGAGAAGACACCTGGAGGAATCATTTTGAAAGGGATAGATAAGGTGAGGTTAGCCCCACCTGCTGCTCCAGGGTTCAAGAGGCCAGCAGCACACCCACTCTCCAGCCAGGTTGGTGCTGCCATGGTCCACAGCAGCTTGTGGCTGGCAAGGTCCTGACAAGAGACCCCCCCTCCACAGAACCAGAACAAGGATGAACATGTCTAAGTAAAGGTCAGAGGACTCAGGTCGTGGTGATCTGAAGGAAATGTTGGCTTTGAAAGCATGGAAACTGCTGCCTGAGTGGTGGCTTTCGACCTTTCTCTAGTAACTGTGAGCCCTTTGCCATCTCTTGGTGGAGATGTGGACCTAGTATAAAACCTCCATGTCTATTAGTGACAGGTTTTGAGGTTTTCATCTGCCTTTCACAAACCTCTCAGGCCACACAGAGTCATCTTCCTTGCAAGAGACCTTTAGTATCACCGTGTCCAACCATGAAGCCAGCACTGCCAGGTCACCACTAAACTACGTCCCTCAGCACCACCTCTAAAACCCCTCCAGAAATAGGAACTTCACCACTGCCCTGAGCAACCTGTTCCAGGCCTTGACTACCCTCAAAGGTTCTTTCCTCATGTCCAATCTAAAGCTCCTCCAGTGAAGGGAACACCTAGACATCTCAGAGCAGGCAAAAGGCATCTCCTGCTCAGGGTGCCCAGCAGAATGGAGGATGGGCCTGAACCAGAGGGTGAGGTAGTCTCTGCCTCTTAAAACCTCCCAGCTCCAGCACAGCCAAGAGGAAACAGGACCACTTGGAGAGGGAAGCAGCTGTGTAAGTACCCCTGTGAGATGCTCACACAGCTACTTGCAATACCTGTGGTCACTTCCTCCACGACTCTGCATTAATCCTCTCCTCTCCAGCCTGTCCCAGCTCACTCTCATCACCATCCCTCTTGGAAGGTCGCAGCTTGGCTCTTCCAGGACCAGTCTGTGGAATTATGACCCCAGTGCACAGCTCAGACCACAGGTATCCAACCCATCCCAAGCCCCAGGACACCCATTCCTGTCCTGATGTATCGCCATGTGAGCTCGGCCAAGACAAGACCCTCAGCCCACTCTGTGCTCTCTTCTCTCCCCTGTGTAGATCCCTCACTCTTTGTTGTTGGAGGAGAGGGATCCATTCCAGAAATCCTACCTGTCAGTGACCTGGGACACAGAGTGTGGGAGCTCTGGAGATGCCAGGAGCTCAGTGTGGCCAAGACGTCCTCACCCAGGGCAGATCTGTGCTTAGAGCACATTAAACCCTCGGGGTAGTGTGGGCACCTCTGGGCCATGACATCCTCCCAGCTCTAGCCAGTCAGCTCCAGCACTCCTCAGCATCTCCTTCTTTGGCTGGGCATGGAAGGGAGGCACTGGAAGCTTTGACATGCTGCTCACCTGGAGCTGAGGGCAAACATAGCCTCAGAGCCATAGTGGAAAGCATGGTGGAGAGAACATCTGTGGGGAGGTGTGTGAGATAGAGAGGAGGGAGGAGAACTTGGTTCTTCTGGAGGACTAACAGTGCTGATAATGAAGGCTGGCAGCAGAACAGAAGGGAGTTAGGCACCAAGCTGGGAAAGGAGTTGCATGCCTATGTCTGCTAGGTCTCTTCCACATGGTATGGACCCTCACCATGGTCTCAGGGGTGGCTATTGACTGGTGACTGTTAGGCAGCAGGTTTGGTCACCTTGCCATTGCAGCAGGGACGAGTGGTTCATTGACACAGCAGCAGAAACAGGAAAACTGGCAAATGGAGGGACTCAGGGATCCACCTGGGCTGTCTGCTCCTACTCTGATCCACCTCTGACCTCTCCTCCACCCAGCTTTGTTCATGGGTTGACAGTTCACCCTTTGGCTTATCTTGGGTAGCTCAGAGCCCTCATCACCCTGGGAAGAGCTGAGTCAGGTCAACCAAGCACACACCCGCATTGTCCCCTAAGGAGATCCTCTTTGTGTTCAGCCTGGTTGGCACAAAACCAGGGTTGGATCCTCACCTGAGTGCTAAACAAGGGTTGACTATTCCCTTTCCACTAGCTGAAGCATTCTCCCTTCCCCCTGCTCCTCCATAAACCTGAGTCATGTTTTGCTGAGGAGAAACTAACCGAGGAGCAGGCAGCAGCTCTAACTTTGGCTGACCTGATTTCCCACCTCCAGCCCTGCAAAAAAACTTGTTCAAAAAGCACTTAATGTTCAATTTGTTGATTATAATGACATTGATGATGACACCAAGGGGTGCAAAGGCCAAATCAGTGCGAAAATGTGGGTAGGAGAGTAGGAAAAAAAAAAACCCAACCCCAATCATGTCTCGCAGAGCCTGCATTAAACCCTGCTGTTAGACCGGCTGAAATCTCAGAGCTTCAGACATCACCATTTGGCATCCTTCAGGAGTGGCCCCACAAATCCACAGCTGAATTCAGCCCTGTCCTGTGGTTTGAAGATCTCAGTCTGCCAACATGGTTATCATCCCTTCCCAGCGCCGCCACTGCCAGAGGCACGAGGGACGCTCCCTCCTTTCAGACCCCCCCACACTGCTCTTATTTCAAGGCTTTCAGGAAGGCACTCATTGCACAAGGCAGCCAGCCACAGAAGCAGCTACTGAAGCATGGCTGAACGTGGTCTGGAGAAGCATCTGGAAAGAGGTGGGGGGAGATTGTCATCTGACCCAGCTCTCTCAATCTGCCGAATCCCCTCCCTTCCCATCCAGATGCAGCTCAGGATCAGGAGACCAGGACCAAGATGTGCCAGCTGGACCTCTCCCCTTTACCCCTGCTGGCTCTTTCCTCCTTCCAATGACACTGATTGACATCAGATGAGGCTCTTCTGGCCCTGCTGCACTCCGCAGGAACCCCACTGATTTACGCCAGCAGAAGGCTTTGGCCCCTTGAGCTTTGTGGTTTCCGTGATGAGGTTGAAGCAAATCACAGAGAAAAATCTGATCCCAGGAATGAAACAACAACAATAAAACAAACAGAACCTACAAACATGCCTCATTGTGGCGGCGAAAGGCTGACGGAGAAACATCAGTGGTGGTGGTGGGAAATGAACTGGTGTTCTGCAGCGGGGTGGGGGTGGTTGGGGGCATGCTCCAAGGCTGCCCAGCAGTGCTGTGGCATGAGTCAGAGCTGTGCAGCTAGAGCTACACTTACTTGTAGGCACACACCAGCTTTGGACCAAACAAACCTTGTGTCCTTGGCAGCTGCAGACCTTGAGGCCAACCGAGTGCTCTGGGGTGCAGCCTCAGATCATTGAATCATAGAATGATTGGTTGGAAAGGACCTCTGGAGATCATTCAGTCCAAACCCCTGCTAAAGCAGGGGCACTCAGAGCAGCTTGCACAGCATCACAATGCCATGGAGGGGTTGGAATCTCTCCATACAAAGAGACTCCACAACCTCTCTGGGCAGCCTGGGACAGGGCTCCAGCACCCTCACACCAGAGAAGTTTCTCTTCTTGTTCAGGTGGAACCTCCTGGGTTCCAGTTTGTGCCCATTGGCCCTTGTGCTATCCCTGGGCAGCACTGACAACAGTCTGGCTCCATCCTCTTGCCCCACGTCATCTCTGCCTCCCATGGTCCTTTTAGCTCTCGATGAGCATTGATCAAATCCCCTCTGAGTCTGCTCTTCTCCAGGCTGAACAGCCCCAGGGGTCTCAGCCTTTCCTTCTCACAGAGATGCTCCAGGCCCCTCAGCAGCTTTGTGGACCTCCCCTGGACTCACTCCAGTAGTTCCCTGTCTCTCTTGAACTGGGGAACCCAGAACAAGACCTTGTTCTCCAGCTGTGGCCTCACCAGGGCAGAGCAGAGGGGTAGGAGAACCTCCCTTGAGCTGCTGCTGACACCAATCCTGATACACCATGGCTATTTAGAGTGGGAACACATTTCCATCTCCATACCTCCAGATCTGTCTCTCTCCTCTTTAATCCTATTTTAGGAAGAATAACAAAAAGAAGACACTTTTCCCAATGCTGAGAGTCTACTTCACCACCTGCCCTCTGCTCTTTTTCTGCACATACATAGTGAGAAAGGCCTGAAAGCACACGGGAGGTCAAAGGGAAAGTTAAATCCAGCTCCTGGTGTTCTTTCCTTGTTGAAGAGACCATTTCAGAGCAACTAATTCACTGGGAGTAACCTCGAGGGCGCTGGAAGAAAACATAAGCCTTCGGAGATACCACCTGTGGGAGGTTGAAAGCATTCCTAAGCTGATGGCTCCTGCTAAACCAGCAGGTCCAGCTTTTGAAGCTCTAAGTGTTGGTCACCTTTTAGCAGTCCCACCTATTTCATCTCCTTTTTATTTTCCTGACTTTTTGCTGGTTTTACTGAGCTGAGTGAAATTGCTCACCACGAAATAAGACACCCTCCATAATACTGTTTTATTGATCTCCCTCTTTGAGTGCAGCCAGGAGGAAAAGGTTATTGCTTCACAATCACTCATCGTAGCTGGTGCCTCAAAGCTGCTTTAGCTCTGGTTGCTCCATGTCTGAAAGGAGAGGTGGTTTGGGATGTAGGAGCCAAGAAAAAAATCAAGATAGCATGGAGGAGAGGCAGAGGTTTGAGCAGTGAAAATGGGGTAGGTGGAAGCAGACAATCTCAGGAGCTCCAGGCCTCGCTGTGTCACTAAATAAAGTGATTTAGAGACCACAGAATCATAGAACTGTTGAGGTTGGAAGAGACCTTTGAGACCATCAAGTCCAACGTCTTGCCTAGAGCTTGCAATCCCACCACTACTGCTAAGCTACTACCACTGACCCACGACCCTCAGCACCACATCTCATTCTCAGCTCTTGTGGGTAAGAGGAACAGCAGTAACATGATCTGGGTGCAAGTGAGCCTATGCACAGGTTGGGCTCAATCTTGTCTTGGGGTGTGTTTCCATGTGCTTCAGTGGGCTGAATGAAGCCTCCTGTGCTTTCCAGCCTGGTCAGAAATGGTGACTTCTTTCTTCCTAGCCTTGTGAAAGAAAAGCCAAACATCCCCCAACAGAAATGACAGGGCAAGGTGTCATCAAGATGAGATGGAGCAGGAGAACAGCACAGTGCAGGAAGGTATGAACAACATTGGACTCAGAAGATGCTTCCAGATCCAGCAGTCCCAGAGCTCCTGAGAAGAGCAAGGCCAGAGTGCTTCCAGCTTTGCAAACTCTCCTGAGCTAAGATCTGTTCCTCTCTGTGTCTGCTACCAGCACCATTCAGAGAATCACAGAATGGTTTGGGTTGGCAAGCTGGGGCAGTGGTGAGCGTCCGAGATGGGCTCTCCTGGGATGCTGCAGCCCCTTGAGTGCTCAAGGCAAATAAAGCAGGTGAGTGAATCAAGCAATAAGACAATGATGAGATGACTTGCTAGAAATAAGGGATTTACAGGTCATCCAGAGAAGGAGGAGATGCCTCATCCCTGGAACCCCTGCAGGTCAGCTTGTCTGGGGCTCTGAGCAACCTGCTCTAGTTGCAGATGTCCCTGCTGACTGCAGGGGGGTTGGACTGGGTGACCTTCAAAGGTCCCTTCCAACATAAAGCATTCCATGACACTATGATTCTAAGTCCTAAAGGTTGACAGTGTCCCTCAAAGTCCCACTGAGTCTCAGTGAATTAATCATTTATCCTCTGCTACGTGCCCAAGAGGTGGCAGTTCTCCACCACCTATCTGCTGCTCCTCACCAATTGCCTCATCCCCTGACCCGTGACAAGTTAGATTTTTGCACAGCCCTCACTTTTCTGGTGCAAGCCAGAGAAATGGAGGTCCCAAGGCAAAGTTCAGTGATGAGAAGCTTTCCTAAGGACACCCAGTGACTTTCAAATCAGCTCATTTGAGGCTGCTTCTCGCTCTCGGTGTGGCAAGAC
The DNA here is from genome assembly GCA_013399055.1 of Ramphastos sulfuratus. Classification (NCBI taxonomy): domain Eukaryota; kingdom Metazoa; phylum Chordata; class Aves; order Piciformes; family Ramphastidae; genus Ramphastos; species Ramphastos sulfuratus. The sequence goes on from WBNM01006307.1 coordinate 37,243, forward strand.
CAAGCAGATAAACGCTTAGAGGGGAAGGGAGACTAAAGTAGAGATAACATCGAGGAACCCTGATTAGCAACAGGGCAGCCATGTGAAAAATGAGATAACCAACTACCTTGGGTGCTGAGACAGCAGCTCCTGTCTCCAGCCCTCGCCCCAGACACTCATCTGGGGGGAGGTCTTTTCTGAGAGGCTGAGTTTCCTTCTGATGAGCTGCACTTATCTGACAGGTGCTTGTGTGCTGCTTTGAGGCTAATTGGAATATTTTAATTAAAAAATAGATTCTAGGCTGTGAAAAGCAAACAATGGTGATGTCTGCTTCACTCATAGGCTTGCTGAGATGGTTAAGAACAAGGACACAAATATAGGTAAGAGAGATTCTCTCTCTCTGGGAGCTCCTGTGTCTTCTGCTTTCTGGCCTCTCTACTGTGTAACCCAACTAACCACTTTGCTTCTAACCCCCCTGGCCAATCCTCCAAACTCACCTTGCACGTAAGGCAAACCCTGGGGTAAAGTAAAGGGATGGGATGAAGGTGGAAGAGTGGTTGGGAGCCCCTCCTGGGGACTCTGTTTGCTGAGAGGGGAATTGTGTTTCTGTATTACCTTTAACTTGTATATTTCTGTAACTGTTCATGTCTGTTGTGTATAGATCTGCTTGTACATTGTGCTAAGCTGTAAATAGAGCTTCAGTCCTTAACTTCCAGCTGGCTGAGTCTAGTCTGGGTGATTTTTCATAGTGTGTGTGTGGGGTAACTCCCAAACCATCACAGCTTGAGACCTGTAGTTGTTAAGGTGGAAAGGCTCAAACACACCAAACAGTTCTGGACTTTGGAGGTTCATTTATTCTGCACGTTCATAGAATCAGCACAGAATCATAGAATAGTTTGGGTTGGAAGGTGCCTTGAAGGTCATCCAGTTTCAACCCTCCTGCCATGGGCAGGGACAGCTTCCACTAGCCCAGGCTGTTCAAGGCTTCAGCCAACTTGGCCTTGAACACCTGCAGGGAGGGAGCATCCACAACCTCCCTGGGCAACTTGTTCCAGTGTCTCACCACCCATCTCTTTGATAGAGTCAGAGAGATGGGCTAGAGAAATACAGTTGTGTTGCCTTGTCCTGCCTGGATCAGCATCTTCATCATCATGGCTATAGGGTGAATGGTTTGGGGCTTGACCACTGATTGCAAGCAGAAAGCAGCTAAGTAGGTACCAACTGTGATGTATCTCAGCTTGACCAGAACAATTCTGGGGCACAGAAGTCCCTGTTTATGTCTGTATTGATAAATAGAAGGACTGGCTCCTGTCCTCTGGCTCTGAAGCCAAGTGGCAGAGAACATCTGCTGTCTACAAGCCTAAACTCAATTCTTCCCCCCAGAACTAAGAGTATAGTTCTATACAATACCCATGACCTGTGTTGTCCTGCACCACCACTTGGCACTACTCATCTGCTCAAAGGAAAACCCTGCCAAGGAGTGCTTAGTGATCAGATGATATGACTGATGGAGGGAAGGTTCAGAGGTAGGATGGAGCCTACACTGAGCTCATGTTGAGCCAAGTAGCTCACATTGCTGCAGCTGTATTTATTGCCAAGGAACGGGAGGTAGAGCAGGGATGGGATATGAGGCTGTCAAATGGAGGATTTATAGAATCATTTTGGTTGGAAGAGACTTTGAAGCTTATTATATCCAACCATTAACCCAGCACTGCCAGGTCACCACTAAACTATGGCCCTCAGAACCACATCTCTGATCACAACATCACATCTTTGATCTCAGCATCACATCTTTGATACCCCTCCAGGGATGGGGACTCCATCACTGTCCTGGGTAGCCTGGGCCAGACCTTGACAGCCCTCAAGGAGAAGAAACTGTTCCTTATGACCAGCTTAAACCTCCCCTGGGACAACTTGAGGCTATTTCCTCTTCTCCTGTCACTTGTTCCTTGGGAGAAGAGACCAACCCCCACCTGGTTCCAACCCGCTTTCAAGGGAGTTGTAGAGAGTAAGAAGGTCTCTGTGTGGGGGTTTTATGCTAACCTAACAGGACTGCAGAACCACAGTGTTAGGACAAACCTCCACACATCACTGTTCACTCATCCCTTCTTGTTTCCACCTCTGTGATCCAAACTCTCCCCTGCATGTCTCAGGGATCCATCCAATCCTTTGCTGAGCACATGTCACTCACTGACCCAACTACAAACCTTCTGCTATATTTATTTTCTATTTTTCTATCTGAACTTAGTTTCATGCAAGCTCAGTGAGTTGTGTCAGCTCATGGAAGGATGCACATGGTCAAGAGAGAAGAAAGGAGGCAGGAGCACATTCCCTGGGCTAATGAAATTCTTTGAACTAGGAAGATTTAGACTAGATGTTAGGAGGAAGTTCTTTACAGTGAGGGTGGTGAGACACTGGCACAGGTTGCCCAGGGAGGTTGTGGTTGCTCCCTCCCTGGAGGTGTTCAAGGCCAGGTTGGATGAGGCCTTGGGTGACCTGTGCTAGTGGGAGGTGTCCCTGCCTATGGCATGGGGTTGGAACTGGATGATCCTTGAGGTCCCTTCCAACCTTACCATTCTATGATTCTATGATTCTATAATGCTGGAGATATAGGAGGGAAAATGGATAAAGAAGTCCAAGGAAAAGGGAAAAAATTGAGCTTTGAAGAAGACTTCAGCCATCACCTGAATGTTCTCAGAGGGATCTGTGTTACAGCAGGATCAAAGTATGATCTGTTAAGAGGATGCCATCAGCTCAAAACATTCCTTTTCCAGAAAATCAGACCAAGATGAGCCTCCGAAGGGAAAGAAAAACCCTAAAACACAGAGCCCCTCTAATCCCTGGCAAGGGTCATCCTGGTCTCTGTGGAAACAAAGGGATCAATGCTGAGCCAGGTACATCAAGCAGGAGTCTGGGTGTTTACTTCTCAGAGGTCAAGACAGCAAACCCCAGTCTGAGCCAGCAGGTGAAATGTCAGCCCCAGGGGTAACTATTGCCACGTTGCAAAAGGTGCCACACAAAGATCACCTTTAACAGAGCAGCTCTTGCAAGGACAGCTGAAGTTTGAGGTGTTATGGGTTGAGGCAGCCAAGTGGTATCATAACAGCCAAGTGGGTGCAGAGAGAGAAAGCAAATTGTCCCTGATCAGAGCCTGGAAGCTTGAGATGAGCCCAGTGAGAGCTATGGGGTTGGAAAGCTGCACAGTCTAGTGAGCACCTAAAGCCATGCTGGACTTCATCACCCTTACCAGAGATCTGGGATAAGGATGGCAACAAGGGCCAGTTCCCAGCAGGGGTTTGAGCTGGAGGCAGCTGTAGTCCAGCTCTTGTATTCCCTCCTCCAGGTCTTAGGCACAAAGAAAACCTGATGGACTGCAGGGTTTAGCTTTCAACTCCTGGGAGCAAGATTTGCCCAGTCCTATATAAAATCATGGAATGGTTTGAGGTGGAAGGGACCTTCAAAGGTCCAATCCCCCTGCAAGCAGCAGGGACATCTGTAACTAGAGCAGGTTGCTCAGAGCTCCAAACAACCTGACCTGGAATGGTTTCAGGGATGGGGCAGCTACCACCTCTAGGAGTGTTTTCCCACCTCACCCCACACTGGTTGGTCAGAGGCTGCTCAGTAATAGCTGCAGATTGGGGGTTTCAGTGTGATGAGTGTGAGCTTTGTGTCCTAAATAACTGCAGTCCGAGGACTGATTTCAATTGAATTTAAGTAAAGGGCTGAGAGATGCATTTCTGAGTGGAAAATCCTCCAGCCAGCATCTTTGCATCCTGGAAGAGTTCCTCATGGAATCATGGAATTGTTTTGGTTGGAAAAGACCTCTAAGATCATTACCTCCAACCATCATGCCCACTAAGCCATGTCCCAGAGTGCCATGTCACAGGTTTCTTGAACACCTCCAGGGATGGTGACTCCACCACCTCCCTGGGCAACCTATTCCAATGTCTGAACACTTTTGCAGCAAAGAAATTTTTCCTAGTACCCAACCTAAACCTCTCCTGGTGCAACTTGAGGCTAACTCTAAGACTCAATACTAGGGAGAACAGAGCAACCCCCACCTCACTACCACCTCCTTTCAGGTAGAGAGCAGCTCATGATATTGTAGGGAGCCTCACTAGTCCATGCAGCCCAGGAAGCAGACACAGAGCTGTAGGACAACTCCTACCCTCTCAGCACCATTTTTCAAAGGGCCGTGGGAGCGGTGGCAGGGCCAAGCAGCTGTCTCTGCTGGAGCTGTCTGGGTTTGGGGTGGGGGGCACTCCTCACAGACACACCACCCTAGCCAAAATAATCCCACTCAGCGCAAAGCACTGCTCTGGGGCTATTTCTGGGAGGCCAGAAACCAAACAACAACTGCCTGGACCTGAAAGGCACACCTCGGATTTCATTTCCTCCTGCCTTGCCCCCCGTAGTGCACACAGTTGCTCTGTTGCTTTGCCTCTTCCTCATGCTGGGCTCCTCGGTGCAAGAGAGACAAGGAAGTACTGGGGAGAGGCCACTGGAAGCTGCTGAGGGGCCTGGAGCATCTCTGTGAGGAGGAAAGGCTGAGAGCCCTGGGGCTGTTGAGCCTGGAGAAGAGCAGACCCAGAGGGGAGCTGATCAGTGCTCAGTAAGAGCTAAAGAACGGGAGGCAAGAGGATGGGGCCAGACTCTGGTCAGTGGTGCCCAGGGACAGGACAAGGAGCATTGGGCACAGGAGGAGGTTCCACCTGAAAAGGAGGAAACTTTTTTTTGGTGTGAAGCTCTGTCCCAGGCTGCCCAGAGAGGTTGTGGAGTGTCCTTGTGGAGAGAGATTCCAACCCCACCCTGGGCATTGTGATGCTGTGCAAGCTGCTGTGGGGGCCCCTGCTTTAGTGGTGGAGTTGGACTGGATCTTCAGAGGTCACTTCCAAGCCAGCCCAGTCTATGGTTTCATGATTCTATGACTCTGCTGTTCTATGACTCTCTGGTTCTCTACGATATTACGGCTCTCCGATTCTGGGCTTTTCCTCTTCCCGAGGCTTTTCCTCTTCCTGAGCCCAGGATCTCCCAGCAAACCCCAGCCTGCTCAGGTCAGACTTGCCACCGGGCAGCTGGAATTTTATTTGGCTTAGGCAGGATGAAATCCCAGCCCATGCATCACCCTGACGGGGGGAGACTTGTTTGCTTTCTATTTTGCGGTCGAGTGTTTTATAGTCCCGGGATATCTGCTAATCCCCCAGTACAATAACAAACCCAGTATCTTTCATAAATATGTGGGGCAGGGATGGGCAGGCTCCCAAGAGTGTGCAGGGGAAAGAACATTTCAGACATTGTTTCCCTGCTCTTGGAGCCTGTCCTGGTTTAAAGAAGTTTAGGCAGCTCGTTGGGATTTGCAGGATCTCGATATAGGGTTGGTTGATTATTAAGATTGTTTTTAGGAGGGGGTTGTCTCCCAGAGCAGGATCTGATGAACATTCTCTTCTGGCTAGAAATCATTCAACTTCATGTCCTTGCCTGGTCTGTAAAGATGGGGGTCTGAGCAGAGGGAAAAGGTACAAGCCAAAGAGCAAAACCCCAGCTGGCAGCTCCTTAATCCAGCTGCTGTGCTGCTTGAGCACCCAGGTCTTGGCTGCTTGGTGACCCAAGCACCATTCTTGGTGCCAGCTGATTTATACCACCCCTTCCCATCAGAGACTCACACCAGAGCTGAGGTGAATAGGGATTGGGACATTTTCTGCAGGGGATCAGGTCCAGCTTGTCACTACTTTGGATCAGCAAGGAAAGGTTCAAAATTCCCTAATACCCCCAGAGTATCTCTGGGGGGACTACATCTTCTCTGCAAGGCTGGAGGGGAAGCTTCAACATTGCCCAAGCAGCCCGAATGGAGGGATCAGGGGTTGAGGAAACACAAGCTACAGCAAACAGAAAGGGATCAAGCCCCTTCTTCTGCTGCCTTCTCTCATTATTATTGCTATAATTCAGAATATTTCCTTCAGTGACAGATAGGCAGGGGGGGGCTACCAGGCTAAGACTTGCCAGAAGAAGGAAGCAAAGTAAAAACCAAAGGGATCAGCAGAGCAAACCACAGAGCTTTTGGCTGGGAGTGGGACATCGGGAGGTTTTTCTGCAAGGAGCTCCTTATTTTGAACAGATAAAATCATAGTGCCTACATCTTATCTTCTCCTGTGCTCTGCTGATGCCAGATCCTACTTTCAAAGCTCCTTTTGCACACTTCTTCTTCTCAAGCCCATGCTTGCAGGGTTATCTGGCTTAGGTCAATTTTGTTTCCTTGGCCTTTGGACTAAATAGTGGAATGAACCCACATTTTCCCCCTCACCCTGCCAAATTTCAGGCACAAAGTGCTCAATCAACAAGCAAAATTCCCCTCACTGTTTAATCATGATATTCCCAGGGAAATGCTGGGGGAGAAGCTCTCTGGTTTTTTTTCCTGAGGAGCTGGAGGAGAGCAGAGCTTCACCCAATACTTCACTCCGCATCAGAGACCACCACCTGCTCCTCTCAAAAACTCAGGGCAGAGATGCTGATCTCCCTATGGATTTTGTGTGGCTCATGGTGGGATCAGGATCTCTGCATGGACACTTCTCACTCTGAAGAGGACTCACTCCTCTGCTGAACGTTCTCACCTTGGTTTATACTTAATGCAAGGACACACAGCCCAGAGAGCTGCCAGCCTCCTGCCCCATGGTCTACCAGTGCCATAGGCAAGCAAAGAACCCATTTCCCATCCCTACTTCAGCACTTTTGCTTGAAAAGAAAATGCCTTTGCTCTCAGCTTTGCNGGAAGCTTCAGCATTGCCCAAGCAGCCCGAATGGAGGGATCAGGGGTTGAGGAAACACAAGCTACAGCAAACAGAAAGGGATCAAGCCCCTTCTTCTGCTGCTGCCAAAATGCATCCTCCAAATGTGCAGCACCTCCTGCAAGGCACCAAGCACTGCTGAAGGACAAAGTGGGGGTCCCTTCTGCTACCCCACATAGACCTTCCCTGCATCATATTGAGCTCAGCCAACCACAGTTAATCCCTCCAAATTGGAGATATTCTAGTCCAAAGCCCTGCAGAAGGCTGGGGCTTTCTTCTTTCTCTCTTTCTTTCTTTTCCTTTTCCTTTTCTGCTTTCCNCTCACCCTGCCAAATTTCAGGCACAAAGTGCTCAATCAACAAGCAAAATTCCCCTCACTGTTTAATCATGATATTCCCAGGGAAATGCTGGGGGAGAAGCTCTCTGTTTTTTTTTCCTGAGGAGCTGGAGGAGAGCAGAGCTTCACCCAATACTTCACTCCACATCAGAGACCACCACCTGCTCCTCTCAAAAACTCAGGGCACGGATGCTGATCTCCCTATGGATTTTGTGTGGCTCATGGTGGGATCAGGATCTCTGCATGGACACTTCTCACTCTGAAGAGGACTCACTCCTCTGCTGAACGTTCTCACCTTGGTTTATACTTAATGCAAGGACACACAGCCCAGAGAGCTGCCAGCCTCCTGCCCCATGGTCTACCAGTGCCATAGGCAAGCAAAGAACCCATTTCCCATCCCTACTTCAGCACTTTTGCTTGAAAAGAAAATGCCTTTGCTCTCAGCTTTGCTGGCTGACAAAAGGGATAACAGGATCAGCAGCTTCAGATTTAGGATGCATCACAGAATCACAGAAGTATTGAGGTTGGAAGTGACCTTTGAGATCATCAAGTCCAACCGCTCAGCTAAAGCTCACACCCCCACCACCATGGCTAAGCTACTGCCATAATCAATGTCCTCAGCACCACATCCACGCAACTTTTAAATCCCTCCAAGGATGGTGACTCCACCACCCAGCCTGGGAAGCCTGTTCCTGACTGCCTGTGAACCCTGGATGTGAAGAAGATGCTCTGCGACATCTCAGCATCACCAGCGCTCAGACGGGAAGCAACTGAGCTGCACAGAGCCCAACACTTAAGCTCAGGGCTCTCGAGATTCAAGTCTTGCAGCCTCAGACAGACTAACTGTGCCCTGGAGCTCTGGCTGCACCAGTCTGCAGGAATCCTCCTGACTCAAACCACACAAACGGAGCTTTGCTTTGCTGTGCTGGGGGAGTAGAAGGTCAGGTCCCACTTTTAGCTCAGCCCAAAGGTGCCGCAGAGCCCATCTCCTAAATCGAGTCCTTCCAACCCCATCCTGCAGCTACTCTCATTGACTCTTCTAGGAGGGAGTCACTTGGTGACTTCTAGTGGTGCCAACACATGAAGAGCACTCAGACCCAGCACCAAAAAGCAACTGTCTCTATAGATGACTCTTCTTACAGCTGCAGCTACCAAGACATCACCGTGCTGAGACCTGCAGCCAACAGCATTCCCTGCTTTCAAAGCTCACTTAACAATTGAATTGGTTTGAGAAAGAAACAGCAAAGGGAAACCAAGCTCTAGGCACCTTGCAAGTCCTTCTCTGCCTTGCAAGATGCCCAGTTTGATGACATGAGGATGACCTTTTTCTGCCTGAAGGGATGTCAGAAGGGACATGCAACATCTCTGAACTGTCAGAACCACTTTGGAAAGCTTTGGGCAACTCCTCCAGCTGGCGATGGAGGATTTGGAAAGAGACAGAACAGTCTAAAATGTCCACTTCAGCTTGAGCCTAGTTAAACCCAAGGAGGTTTCTAGCAGCATGACCCTAAATCAGTACAGGAGGGGGTCAGGCAGCAGCAGAAGGGCTCTTGTACATCCTTCATCTAGCTCTTCCCACCTAATTTCCCTGTTTTCTTGCCCCTGGCAGAGCTCTTCCTAATTTATGCCTACGTCCAGCTCGCCCTAAGCTGGTACAGCTGCTCCAGGCATGAGCCCCTCATTGGAGCAAATTACCTGGGATCTGAAAGTGTCTGTTGTGATGGGGACATCCAAAAGCAAGAATCTCTTGGGAACATGAGGTAGCTAATACTTGGTTCACTGGCTGGTCCTCTGCACCTTCTGGAGGTACTGGGATGCACCGGGAGAGGGGAATAAGCTGGGAATGGGACTTGGAGATGTATTCTGCAGCCTCGCCTGTTTTTTCTTGCTCCTGAAGTGTGCAGAGCTCCAGTCTGGCTCTTTCACAACCCTGCTTTTCACCAGTACCATCAGAGACACCAAAGCTAGCTAGGTGCTGACTTCAGCAGCAGCAGGGCTGTGGAAGTGGCAGAGTAGCAGGTGCTACAGGACCTACCCTGTCAGGATGTGGCCCCAAAGTCAGACATGGTCATGGAGATGATAATCCAGCTCCAGAATGGGGGAGAAACCTCAGTCATCACTAAACCCTCATCAAGTAGTCCTCCCAGGTTCATTGTTTTTGGGTATTGAAAGGTTTAGTTGTGCTTGGAGATAGAGCAAGATGGGGAGGGACTACAAAAATGGTTGCTGCTTCTCACTTAGTGATGTTTCCCTCCAGCATGATGCTGGACATCAGGGAGAAATGTTCACCCTACCAGCCCTGCACAAAGTCCTAAGTGGTGCCTGCCAAACCCAGGAGACAGGGTCCAGGGTGGTGGCCCCTGTAGGACCAAGGAGGATCTGACTGGAGCCAGGATCAGGGTGAGCCTAGACCTTTCAAACTCTCTTTCAAACACATCTCCATCCCTCATGGAAAGCAGACGCAGCTTTAGGTGGTGGTGCCCCTTCCTACCCTGGAAGGGGCTGGGAAATGGTAGCAGCAGTGGTGGTTGCAGGGCTGGAGAAGGCAAGCAAAGTCCATGGCAAAGCAGCACACCCAGCAGCGACTTAACCTCTGCTGGCTGATTCTGCATGACATTTCCCTTTGCTTCTGCAGAAGGGCTATGGAGAACGCTTGGGGCTGCAGAGAGGGGGTCTGAATTTCCCAGTCCATTCTCCATCATCACCATCAAGGCAGTTTTTACAGATTGTAGCCCTCTTCTCTAGGTTTGGAAAGACATTTTGCCTTGCTGTGTTGCAGGAACAGGTGAAAACAGGGCCAGGGAGCAAAGGGTTAATACTACTTTTCACGCTCCTGAGTGTAAACTGTCTGCAAGCCCTGCACTCCAAGCTCCTCTCCAATTTTAATCCCACAGAGGAAGGCACTGTTTTTCCTGAGATTAGGCAAATTTGCAGATTAAATTACAATGAAATTTGCAATTTGTGGAGTTTAGGGGGGGTGCGTTGAAAGAAAAAGAAAAAAAAGGAGAAAAGTTGCCCTTTCCTCAGAGATGTCTCAGAAATTGTGTCTCAGATACTTTCCCTGTCAAACTCCACTCCTCTCTTCTATCTGGAGAGAGGGTTTAAAACTCTTTGGGGAAGCAGAGACATTTTAATTTCATCTGGTGCAACAACTCGGGAGACCCAACTGCAGGCACCAGCTGCCAGTGAAATAAACCAAGAGAAAAAGCAGCAGCAACAACTTCCCTCCCACC
>WBNM01006309.1:622-28340 GCA_013399055.1 Ramphastos sulfuratus
AAAAAAAAAAAAAAAAAAAAAGGTGTTTCTTCTCACTGAGCCAATAAGACTCATTCTGGTTTGTGTATTAAGTGTGTAACAAGGTGATTTAATGCTGGATGTTCGCACTATCATTTGTAAACATAGTATTTTTTTGCTGTAAGGTACTGTATGCTATTAACTCTTCTTACAGTTCTAGGGATGTTTACTTTGTATATCATCTGAAAATTACACAAACAAGCGTGCTGATGCATGGTTTTTTTACTAATTAAATAATCCTCTGTCTTAACAGATGAGTTTCCTGTGTACTGAGATATTCTTTTAATTGAAACACTATAGCATCAAAAGGAATAACTGCTCCTGCTTTGCCTCAGATCCAAACTAGATAAATTTATAAATGCACAGAAGTAGCTCAGTAACTGCAAAGAATGTGACAGGTAATAGATTATTTCCTAGGATGGGGAATTTTCAGCACAGCTGTATTCTCTGATAAGGCAACAGAATGGAGAATATGGTAAACTAATACCTTTCCAGTACATTGTCAGCATCACTTCTGCTTTAAGAACATTATCATGTCAATAAGTCTTTTAAAAGGTGGCATCTATTACCAGACGCTAGTATAATTTTTATTTATTCCATAATGGATTTCTCAGAATAAAATACTGATCAGAGATATTCCATTTTCTTCATTGGAATCATTTATAAATTGGATACTGGTGCAAACACCAGTACACTGCTATCTCATACCACTACTTCTTGCCTAGCTAAATCAACAATATATCATAGAGAAAAAGACCAAAGCTCTGCTTCCTTGACACAAAAGAAACAATCAGCACTGAAATTTTGCGATGCTGGGCTGTAAAAAATATCCAATATGCATTAATTTTCTTCCAATATACAAAATATTTTACAAGATATTAGCTACCAATATTCAATATATAGAGCACAGACTTTATCAAAAACTCAAGTAATCCCATGTGATGATGTGAAGCTTTTGACAGATTATCTAGATGCTATCATTGAACATACTATTTTCACACAATCTTAACCTTTGATCCATCAGTTCCCTCTGGCATTAGCAAGAAAATCCTAACAGATAAGCTTTGGATAAAGCACACCTTGTTAATCTATCCTAAAACCCTTAATTCCTGTTTTCTTCCCGTGCAGATGCAGAGGTTCCTGTGATTTAGCTGCTAAATTCAATGCATTCTTTGCTGATCTCTGAACTGACCCTGTCACGCTAGAAATTGCTATGACTTTGCAACTGGAAACACACTTTCATGGAAATTCTGAGAATCAAAATTACTGTAAATGCTGCATATGATTCTACAGTAAATAGCACTGTGCAATGGGCTAGGAGTAATTAAATTTCAAAGTGAAAAAATACATCTCACTAAACTGCCCATGCAGCCATCTACATTAATCATCTCATTTCATATCAGTCTTGTTCATTTTGGCTATGTGTTTTATTGCCTGAATATTAATTTCTTATTTGCCTAGTCCTGCCACTGGCTCAAAATAAAATGTAGTCCATGAATATCACTAACTTTTAATTAGTGTTGAACTAAAACAAAAAGCCCTAAGTATACACATTTACATTAACAAGAGATGCACCCAACTCAACAAATCAAAGCATGTGATACTAAGAATAAATAAAACCATGCTCTAGCAAAGGTATCTGTATGGCATTAAAGCTAGCAATTGATTAATTCATCAGTGTTTAATCAGCCACTAACTTGCCTTACTGTAACTGTATTCCAGTACTGTGCAAACTTCTTCTCTTGCATATAGGAGGAAATAGCTTTTTAAAATTTTGCTTCACCCAAAGAGTGGTTGTTACTGAAAAAAAAAACCATTAACAAAAATAAAAACAAAGACTTTCCACTGTTTTCACTCCTGCTCACTTGAAGGGGATTTGGACAAGATCCCTTCCAAAGTGGTGCATTCTGGGAAAAAAACCCCATTGGTTTATACCTAACCTCATCAGAAACAGGTTATCGAAATTAAAGAGGGTCTAAAATTCACAAGTCTCCAAAAGTGCCCAACAAGAGACCTGATCTACCTCACTTAGCACACAATATCAGATGAGAGAAAAAGGAAAGTTCTATTGTTGATGGTCCCACATCTTTCTCCTTTCCCATTTAAAGTCAGTAAAATAGATTAACTAATCCAATGTCAAAATGAAGAAAAACAGAATCCTTTGCATAGTCCTGATACACCTACAGGCAATGAAGATGCTAAACAGGCTTTTTAATTACTTAGAAGAGTGACACAAGGCACTGTTATAATGTTTAAATGGAAAATTGTTTAGATGACTATCTGGCAGTTTGTGATCTTTATTTAACAAGGCTTGCTGGTGGCAACTTCAGAACCAGCCTTGACAATCATCTTGAATTCTAGCAGATTAGGAAAACACTTGTGCTCTGTGAAAATGAGCAGGTCAGACAAATGCCAGACAAATCAAGACAGAGCACAATAGAGAGTCACGCATCACATGAGTTGCATTCACTCATACTCCCTCAACTTTGCATGAGGCTCTCCACTGCTAATCAGTACACAGCTAATAATTTCAGTCCAGCTAACATGGGAATGGGCCAGCTTTGCCTATCCTTGAGAATACAGACTTCTTTTTAACACTGTGAATGTAAAGTTAGTGTAACTTACACCATTTTCTTAATGTTCATATTTTACACTACTCTTCTGACTTTCTACAGTCCCCTCCAAAAGTCCTATAAAAACATCTGCCTGCCTGATAAAGAGATTTCGATAAGGTTGTCTGGGAACAGCATTATCCTCAAAAAAAGTGGGCAGCTGTGACCCACCATAAATACTGGTTTATAATGGGAGCCTGCAACAGCACAGAGAACTCAATACACTGCAATTCATTAATGCTTCAAATCTGTGCTCCCAGTTCCCGTTTTCTGCCAAGCCTGTGATATCCCATGTGATACAGGTTTACTCCAGTATGCAACAGACAAAAATTACATTGCATACTCTTGCCATTTTTCCTTTTCCCCTCTTAGAAAAGGAAACAAACATAACCACTGTTTCCACTGCTCTGCATAATGCAGCTGCTTAGAATGGATAAAGATCTGTTGTTTTTTTTTTCTCCCTTAGGTCATTGTGTCTGGAAGGCAAGCAGCAAAAGCACTGCAGTAGAAATACTTTAATAATGTAATTGCAAGGGACTGAACTGCACCAAAGGTGAACAGCATGCATGATGGCATTTGTATTTCTGGTATCTCCTTCTGAAGAAGTAAGTCATTAATCCTTCAGAATGGTTTTCACCTTCTTCTGGAATATTTAGCACTGATTTCAATGACTGCAACTCTATTTTGAAATCTTTCTATCACTACTAAAGATTTATTACTACTATTAACTAGAGGAGCAATGGACTCTCACTGTCATTTCAATGAAATTCTTCATAGTCAAAGGTTTTCTATGGTTTCCTTAAATATTTTTATCCTAGATTAGTATCTTGTGAATACAGTAATTCTCAGACCCAAATATAAGCACCTAACATTTTGACATCTGTGTTCTCTTCAATAAAATTTATACCACAGCTGAAAGCCAATGTTAAATATACTAGTTCTCTAACGAATCTTTTCCTTTGTCTCTGGAGTCTAAAATAAATTTTTTTTTAAGAGAACTTCAACATGCTTTCCATTAAAAAAAAATGCAGATCTTCCACAGATGGTTTCTTTTCTGTAGGAGCTCATCTACTAGCTGCATATAACAGTAAAGAAATAGAGTATCAGAGTCTGATGTTTTGTTGTACGTCACTTCTGGTCTATTATGTCATTGCAACTGTGATACCCTGGTAATACCTGGGATATAACCAGAAGACACTCACTTTCTCCTACTGTGTTCTTTGCAGGAACACACAACAAATCTCACCTGTATCTAATGATCTGTAGTAATATTTAACAATAGAGGAGAACAGAGCTATACATAGATGGCTACTTACACCAGCAGAACAAATATTACCATTATGAAAGGACAGTTTTCTGACAACCTATTAAAATTCAGACCTTTTAATAAGCAAAGAAGTGTCAGTTAGTTAATTATTTGTGTCTTCTGCACAATTGTATATGGAAGAACTATGCTGTCAAAACCAAGTATACCTGAAGTTGAGTAGATAACAGAAAACCACAATACCTGAAGTAGGTTTTGGTTTGAAATAAAATTTTAAATGTCTTCATTTTAAGAAGAAATGCAAAACAAAACCAGCTGCTCAGTATTATCCTTTCCCAGTTTTCTGCCTTTGGATTCTGAACTGGGCCCTGAAGGGTGAACTTCAGTTCGGCCACAAGTGTAATATAACCTAGCATATACCAAGTCTGGTTTATAAGAATTTTATTGCATTCACAAACAGAAGTGATCTTAATTGATCATTAAGATCAAATAATTTTATTTTCATGACCTTTTTTCGAGCTTTTCAAGTACATTCATTTGTAACTGGGAAAACTAAAATCTTGTGATAAAATATTTGCTTAACCATAAATTACCAAAGACAAAATCTTTAGCTTCCTTATTAAACTAAAGTCCTCAAAAAGATTAGGGATCCCAAGAAAGCTTCTTCTCCCCTCCAAATCACAATGTCTCCAGGTATCTGGTCTACACAGAGAATTCATAGCTACTCAATAGCTGGGAAAATAAATAAATATCACAAGCACTGAATATCAAACGAAACATGTAACTTTGCTTAAGATCATTTTAGTTTGAATACCCAACATGATAAATCACTCTAAAAATGAGGTTGGTTGCTTCAGCAACATGTTATATGAAGGAAACCTATCTGAACATGCAAAAGGAAAACCACAATCTGAGAGTAACTGTTTGTTTCTCGATTTGTCCATATATTTATGTCTTTAAGGATATGTCCAAGGTGTCTAGTGATGTACTGAGGTGCCTAGATACCTGCTGGAGAATCCCACTAGGCATGTAGATGATTGGGTATTTAAAAAAAACTTCTAATCAGACTCAGGTCCTGCAGTTTTTTATTCATTGACATTTTGTCACATTGTCCCAGATTTATGACAGACCCAGAGGCAGCCCATACAGGCCTAGGAGAACAAATAACTCAAGCTATATGATCATGCCGAAATTAATTTAGACTTCTGTCTGTGCTTAAATCAGCAAGACTGTGTACATTCCTTGAGTTCAGAACACTCTTTCCTTTGAAAGTTTAGTCAAGTGTAATAATTACACTACCTTTTTGAGTTATAGGAAGCTGGGAGTGTTGTCCATTTACAGAAAGGTTTATTTATTTATTTATTAAATCAGAAAAACACTTGGGTTGGGAGGGACATTGGGAGAGCTCTAATCTGAATTTCTGCTGAAAAGAGGTTACCTTTAGAGTTGGATCATGTTGTTCTAGGTCTTCTTGAGTCAACTTTTGAAAATCTGTGAAAAATCCCACACTGTTTCTGTGCAACGTCGCCTAGAGGTTGACCTCTTCACTGCGAGACTTCTTCATTATACCACAAGTTCCCTACCTGAAGAAAGGACATTGAACTGTTGGANTTTCTGACCCCTCCACTCCCCTGAGGAAAAAACTGGCTTCATCTTCTTTATAGCACTCCTCAGCTATGCCACCAAATAGTAAAGACAGATGACCTCTTAGGCTTCTTTCTTCCAAGCTAAACAAGACCAATCCCTTTCACTTCATATATTCCTTGTATTCTAGCCCTCTAACCACTTAACCGATCCTTTCCTGGATTTGTTCATCTCTTCTTTCAGGTGGCTTCATGGAAAGACAGAGAATCACACATGTAGCCTCACTGTGTTGAGAAAGAAATATAATCACCTCCCTCTGCTTTCTGGACATTCTTGCCAGTGCAGCCCAGAGTGTGGTTTACATTCAATGCTGCAAAGCAGTGCTGACTCACATACAAACTGTTTCCTACTAGAAGGCCTAGATTCTCTTCTGCAGAGCTATTTGCTACCTAGCAAGTCAGTGCCTAGCTTAAATCAGTGATTCCACAGAATCACAGAACCTTAGAGGATAGAAGGGACCTCCAGAGATCATCAAGTCCAATCCCCCGGCTAAGTCAGGATCACCTAGGGTAGTTTGCACAGGAACGTATCCAGGCGGGTTCTGAAAGTCTCCAGAGAAGGAGACTCCACAACCTCTCTGGGCAGCCTGTTCCAGTGCTCCATCACCATCACCGTGAAGAACTTTCCTCTCATGCTGAGGTGAAACCTTCTGTGTTCCAGTTTGTACTTGTTGCTCCTTGTCTTATTGCTGTAGACCACTAGGAAGAGATTGGTTCCATTGACTTGACACCCACCCCTCAGATATTCATGCACACTGATGAGATCTCCTCTCAGTCTTCTCCAGGTCTCAGCCCCAGGGCTCTCAGTCTCTCTGCATAGGGCTGATGCTCAAGCCACCCAGTCATCTTTGTGGCTCTCTGCTGGACTCTTTCCATCAAGTCCCTGTTTCTCTTGAACTGGGGACCCCAAAATATGACACAGTGTTCCAGACATAGTCTCACTAGGGCANTAGGAAGAGATTGGTTCCATTGACTTGACACCCACCCCTCAGATATTCATGCACACTGATGAGATCTCCTCTCAGTCTTCTCCAGGTCTCAGCCCCAGGGCTCTCAGTCTCTCTGCATAGGGCTGATGCTCAAGCCACCCAGTCATCTTTGTGGCTCTCTGCTGGACTCTTTCCATCAAGTCCCTGTTTCTCTTGAACTGGGGACCCCAAAATATGACACAGTGTTCCAGACATAGTCTCACTAGGGCAGAGTAGAGGGGGAGAACATCCCTAGACCTGCTGGACACACTTCTCTTGAAGCACCCCAGGATGCCATTGGCTCTCTTGGCCACAAGGGCACATTGTGTTTGTCATTGGAAAGTTTCATCGAAAGTATTTGTTGAAGACGAAGTTCAGTGCAAAGACAGAATAAAATTACATAGCAAAGACCTGGCAAGCCAAATTATGGGAGGAAAATACTAGGTAATTATCTGGTATTCTAACAGAGTTTACAAGCACTTTGCATCAGCCACTGAACCTCTGGAGACCACTTCCTTCCGTGTAAGAAGGACTGTCTGGTTTAGAATTATTCCAAGTTATGTTTGGTTAAAAAAAAAAAAAAGAGAGGCTCTATGAATATTGTCCCATGCTTTTAGTTAGCTAACGTTTCCTAGTAAACTATCATGGCATAACATATGAGAAATCAGTTTTTACAACTGATTCAGAGTGCTTTGTCAATGACAAATGAATACAATCTTAATGTCTTCCTTAACAGTCTAGAAAATTGCCTAGAAAGTAAATACTGTGTATATGTACTAACTCCACCTCATAAATCCTAGCACTGGTCCCATGACTTCATTATTCTAACAACACTAAAGTCCTCTGGATTATGGAATTATAATAATGGAAACAAAGAGAGGAGATTCGAGAAGAGGAGATAAGGGAAGGGAAGGGAAGGGAAGGGAAGGGAAGGGAAGGGAAGGGAAGGGAAGGGAANTCAGTGTGCTGATAAACTGCAGCTTATGATATATGCCTATCAGCAATGGGCAAGTAATAGCATTTTCTTGTGAAACTGTAGATAAAACCACCATGTGGTTATGACGAGAGACTGAGGGAGCTGGGGCTCTTTAGCTTGCAGAAGAGGAAACTGAAGGGTGACCATTAATATTTATAAATATGTGAAGAGTGAGTGCCAGGAGGATGGAGGCAGGCTCTTCTCAGTGATGCCCCATGATAGGACAAGGGGCAAAGTTGAGGCATAGGAAGTTCCATGTAAACATGAGGAAGGATTTTTTTTTTCACTGTGAGGATGATGGAACACTGGAACAGGCTGCCCAGGGAGGTTGTGGAGTCTCTGGAGACATTCAAAACCCGCCTGGATGTGTTCCTGTGTGATCTGGTACAGGTGGTCCTGCTCTGGCAGGGGAGTTGGACTAGATGATTTTTCAAGGTCCCTTCCAGTCCTTGACATTCTGTGATTCTGTGATCTGCTGCAATGTTTTCAATACACACTTGGAAAGAAACTGCCTATTCCTGTGCTTTCCCACTTTCATATGTTAATCTTTCAGCACAGATTTATTTATTTGTTAATACCTCAACACAGATTACAAAAGGAAGATATGAGGATGCTCATTAGAACATCAGTGTTTTAGATATGAGAAGAGATTGCTTGCACACCTAAACCTTTCAGAGTTGTCTCTTTGTCAGCCAGTAGCATTTGTATATGCATATATACACATGCATTAATATATCTAAGAGAAATTTAACAGCTTCTGTATCAAAATTTAGTTCGAACATTGTCAGAGTCATTAAATATATCTCAACACAGGGTTGTAAGAAGTCTTGTGACAGGGAATCCTCATCCCTCTTCTTTACATGGGTGAGATCTTAACAGGTGGCTGTGAATCCCTGCAGCCACCTGCTACTCTGAATAATATACTCCCCCACCCCCTCAATTCCAGATATCTAAGTAAAGCTTACAGCAACTGTTTAAATGAAATGCTGTTTTCAGAAAATACAATGTATTTGCTCCCAAATTTCAAGTCTGTATAGCAGGCATAACAAAGAAAATGCATTATGGCCACATTCTCCACACTCATAACCTGACAATCAGGCAAGGGAAGAGTACTGAATTGTTCAAAATGACTTAATTATGAAAAGATCCATTTCCCAATTTAATATTTAATGTAAGTGGAAGGAACTGCATATGTGAATCAGTTAGCTCCTGAATTTGTAAGCATTATGAAGCTCCCTCTCAACGTTGCATAACCTTATTCTTTTCCTTAAGCCCATAAGAACCAATTGCAGAGATCTGCTAGCAACCCTTATATTGTCATCTTACTGGAGAACGAAGACAACTTTGAGCATTCAGTTTGTGGAAAGGTACAAGGAACAAGGTTATCAGTAATTAAAAATTGGAGTAAAGTTCCAGCAATAAAAAGGACATATAAAAAATTATTATTAGAGTTTGAAGATCTCCTTAACTGCCAAGTACTGGGTAACAAAATCATATAAAGCAAGTTGGGTAATACACTACATTTAAAAATGTCTTCTGTGTTATTACCTGCACTGACAAAGAAACATTTATGTAGAGATACAATTTTCGAGGGTTGTTTCAGCTTCTTTTTTTTTTCTCTCCATTCTTTCAACTACTTATAGAGCTTCGAAATGGATATAAAGAGATATATTTATGCACCATCTTTCTCTAAGAAGTAGATCAGAAAACTTCCAGGTTCAAGCATGACGAATACGATGCTTGTAAATTTGTGTAAACAAGCAGTATCAAAACAAATTGTATGCAGCCCCTTCAATCATAAAATCTCATATAATTCACTGTCTTTCATTAGAAGATGTCCTATTTTTGCTGGGACAGAATCATAGGCCAGCCATGATACGCAGGCCATTAGCAGTTTTGAGTCAGCCTGGAGCTTAAGCTGGGAAGGGCATAAGCACAAGGCCACTGACCCAGGGAAACTCTCAGGTGTATCCCATATCAAAAATGCCATCGTAGTCATTAACAGGGGAGTTTGCTGAGAATGGAGATTCCTTCTCCTCCTCTTCCTCTCAAAGGCTGCCATCGCTGGAGGAGCTCGCTTGTCATTCTTCTCCCAAGGACTGCTTTCCCACTTATTGTGACTGCCAGCCCTTCACAGGGTTGAATCTAACTTTTTATACTTTACATAGGCATTGGTATTAGTGGGACTGTATCATTAAATCCATTGTCATTTCAACACATGTCTCCTTCCCTTCTCCCAGTCCCACTTTGCTGGGAAGGAGTCATAAGGTGATAGATCAGCTGCTGTAGTTTAGCCCTGGATATAAGCTAAGTGTAGTCAAACTTTAAGGACTGCATTATTGCACAAATAGGCAGAGTAAGTTAATTTCTAATGACAAATGATCAAATGATAAGGAATGTCTCAAAGGAATCAGCCGTCTGAGAACTTAACTCCTGTCTCCACTTAGGACTCTTGACACGATCTGAGTTTAGAGATAGAAATGAGGGTGACTACAAGCCTGTTTACTGAAACCTATAGAGCCAAACTGCTTGTATCAATATATCAG
Organism: Ramphastos sulfuratus; assembly: GCA_013399055.1. Lineage (NCBI taxonomy): Eukaryota > Metazoa > Chordata > Aves > Piciformes > Ramphastidae > Ramphastos > Ramphastos sulfuratus. The sequence goes on from WBNM01006309.1 coordinate 10,650, forward strand.
GATTCCAGCCTGTCATGGGCTCAACAAGCTATGAAGAAAGCTCTGTGTTATTTAAATGGCACAAACAGCCTTGTGCTATTTAAAATTCTGAATCTAATTTTGATGTTGTTATCTTACTGTCTTAATTGATGGTAAGCAAGAGAATAAAATCAGGAAACAGAGATAAGTTAAAATGAGACTGTTGCTATAGAACCATGTTCTGTAAAGATGCAGGGAACAAACAGGACATACGCTAGAAGTCAAATTTTCCTAAATATTTTATAATAAGCCCTTCTTTTCTACAATAGCCTGGGTACTTCAGAAACAAGCCACTTAAATACACACATACATTTTATTTTCTGTCACGTCCAAATCCCTCAAAGTTCTCTTTCCTCTTCCTTCTAGACCTTTCTCCATAGCCTTGCCCCGTGAGAGCCTTGCTTTACCTGCTGCAATCAGGCATGCCCAGAGAGGCAAGCACAGACCTAATCACAGTTCTGTTGCTCTCACCAAGACACACAAGGCTGGTTCAATCTGCCTATTTCCCATACTGCACCAAGGCAACAGGGTGAGACAAAGTCCCTCCCCACTAACTACACAGACTCAAACAACATATCCTAGGCTCATGGTCACCCATTTGTTCTGCTGTCTTTTGCCCCATCTCACACAAAATAAGTATACTTTTTTTGATAGCTAGGGAAAAGTCATTGGGATAAAAGGATTAAAATACAACAGGAGGAAAAAAAGCTAGCAAGCATTTTCCGTGGATTTCCTGCATCTCCCAGAGTCCATTCTATCTAGTCCTTGGAAAGGCTCCGACACAGTTTGACAGTGTTCCTGGAGTGTTGTGCCATCTACTCTTTGTTATTCCTGTGTAAACCCACCAGAATTTTAATACTCTGACTCTGGTTTGTTGTTTGGTTGACTGGTTTCTTTTTCTCATGAGTTCATCCGTATGTCTGCTCCTGTGTATGAGAAGAAAACGTATTCTTTTGCTCTTAAGTTTTACCATATAGTCTTACACTTTAGTAACATACTTATTTACTAAGAACAAACTTTAGTAACTAACTTATTTACTAAGAAAGAAAACAATTATCTTATATGTATCATATATATATATAACAATTATATATATATACACACACACATATATATATATATATATATAAAATCTGGGTGAAAGACGTATTAGTTGTTAATAGTTTGTGGATTGCTTTTTAAAATTAAATAAAAAAACCCACTTTTATATAAGAGAAGGTTTTGACAAATACATACTTAGGTGTACTGTAAGCACCACTTGTAATAGCACAAAAACAGAGCAAAGAGTTTACTCACCTAGCCATCCTGATCCAGAGTTGGGTATACACATATCTGTTTCAGCACTGGGCAACACAAATCCAACTACAAAAACTTCAACCCCATCAGCCATTAGAGCCATTCCCAGAACAAAGAAGAGAGCCCACTGGAAACGACCATGACCACATTCTTGTATTATCAGTTCATATTGCTGTGCTAGCTCTTCTTCATCAGCTTTTCTCTCCGTCTCCAGCTCATGACGATCTTTATATTCATCACGCATAGGCTGACCTAAGGCCACCATGCCATCCTTTCCCTGCCCCATGTTGGGAATTCCCTGGTACTCCCCTTCATAAATTTCATCATCTTCATCATGCCCTTCAGTTGCTTCACTTGATCCTTCATCATCATTAGCTTCTACACCATAATTTCCTTCTTGGACATAGTAATCATCATCGTCTTCTTCATCCTGGAATCGGTTGTAGGATCTCTGTGTGTAGCCATCCTGAGCTTTGTCAACAGCTTTATTCACTTTTTTCACTGCTTGCCTCTTCACCTCTTTGGCGATATCTTTTGCGCCTTTCACTAACGAAGTTCTATCTCTGTATGTTTCATCCATCTTATATTAAGGGATTGCAGTTATGCTGCAGAGGGACCTGTGGAATATCTTCTACAATGCTTATTGCATGTAGGTCAACAGTATGAAAAGTACAGGTACATGTGAAGCTGCAATATTCAACCTGCAAAATATGAAAGAGAAAAAAAGTTTATGTGTTACTTCTTCTTAACTACTTCTTCACGCTGATATGGCATTATATCAACTCTGATTCAAGTTCAAGGCATCAAATATACAAACCTACAGGTTTTTTTCAGAGGCACAAGTATCACAGATTAAAAGGAGAACACACTTTGAAGATAAATCTAATACCTCTACAATTTTGCAGAATTATATTTATTCACTTTAGCCTTTCAATGGATACCAGGTTTTATTCTGACAGAAGGCAAACAAGTCCATGCACTGTGTATCATACTGACTTTGTCTGCAGTGTCCTTCCCCATTTGAACTCCCTCCTATGTAACAAAAAGCTACAAATACTAGCTTTTCCCTGAATGATGAAATACCTATCCTCTATCCAACCTCCCACTTAGACAAGTTTTGCGAGGAGTTAAGATTCCTGAGATCTACAGCAGTCTCTCAAAGTTGACTGAACTTGGCCAGTGCATCTACAGTGCATTCACACTGAGTCTTAGCAATATCCAGCCCCCACCCTAAAAAAAACATTAGCATAGGTTGCTGAGTGAATGAAAGTTGTGGCACTTCTACACTGTGAAGGTTTCCAATACCTAAATCACAGACAGATACAGTCCTCTCTCCCCTGTCCGTAATGACTTAGCAGCAACCTAGAGCGATTACTGTGAGTCTGTTAGTGAGGCATAAGCTCATGTCAATCTAGCTGCGTGAAAGCACCACAATATTTTGTTCCTGTCCTCCTGCCTGCTCCATTGCTGTGTATCTTTCCAACGAGTCCAAGAGTTGTTTGTCTGAAGACCAATCATTCCCTTATTTTCTGGGCAGTTTTCAAGCAGATTAGCAAGGCAATCTGCTCATGACACATTTGCACTGGGGGTAGTAGGCAGAAAGAAAGGACAGTAGTGTACATCAGAGTGAGGTTAGAAATGAAGGATCCTTCTCTGGTAACAGCTGAAATCAGTTACAAAACTGCACAATTACGCATGTTTCCGAAGTAAAAGAGGACTGAATCTGGGCTCTGCAACAGGATTGAAGAAGCCTTACCTCTGGGAGAAAGCGGGCTAGAATTTCCATATTAGCGCTTCTAAGAAAACACTGCTTGCTTCCAGCTTGGGGAAAAGTTATTTTTAACCATGATCACTTTAATGATCTATTCTGCAGTATAACCTCAGAAAATTCTGTAGCAGTACAACTAAGGAGACAGTGAGATGTAATGCAGTAGTACGAATAAATGGCTGGAAATTTCTTTAAAAAGTCTTATGCCTCTTGCTAAAGTGGTGTGAACTACCCTGAGCACTCCATGGGAGAACAAGATAGTGCTTTGAGAAGCTGTCCTTTACTCATTCAGTTGTAAACACTGTCTGCATATTTCCAACATCAAATATAAGACTGATGCTGTTTTGAGAAACAAGAAGAATCACAGACCACATCAGATAAACTAAGGACATGGTGTACTTCTGTTAAAACCAACCCTAAAATCACACATACACTGTCAATACAGCTTTGGAAGCTAAAAGATACTTCCCTAGCTTTTCATATATAGTGAAAAATATTTTCACTTTAAGTCCCTTCCTCTATATCGATTTCATAGACTCAAAGAAATCAGATGTGATGGCACTCCTCAATGCACACCAAAGCATCTACTGCAAGGGAAATGCAGCCTTTAAAAAAAACCAGGATGTAATATTTATGATTGAAAACTGTGGCCTGATTTTAGGTACACGATGATCCTTCTAAGTAGGTCATCTTAGTGAATCTTTTATGATAAGGTAGTTTCTCTAACTACAGCTTTTCAATTTTGAAGGCACTCCTTAGAAGTTATTCTTTGTGTACTGAATTACACATCTGATTTTGTTATCTGTGACTATGGTTGCCTCTAGCTGTTACTGAACATGCAGTGTATAAAAGCATTTGCTGGGCCTGCTGTAGCCTTCTACAAATACTTCCAAGAGCTTTCTGAGGGTTAATGATTACAAAATTATCGTGGGTTAGGAGCTTTCACCCCTCGCACTGTTGAAATTGAAAATTACCAGACTAGCTCAGACAGCTTGGAAGTAAGATGAAGCTATATTTACAGCAAAACAAAATTTACAAGCATATATAACACAACGTGCTTACAAATATTTACAATTATATACAAATTAGAAATAATATAGAAATCCAAACTCCCTCTGAGACAAAGGAAACTGACCAGAAGGGGATCAAAATTATTCTCTCTTTCTCCCTCTACTTTCCCAGACAGACAAAGAAAAACCCAGAATAGCAAAGCTTAAGTTGTTATGTTTTAGTGGAGAGATTAGAGTGGAGTAAAGGAGAAGTGAATAGGAGCAGTGTCACAGATCAGAGTGGGACACATTGTTTATGTTTTGGCTTTTTAACCCTTTCAGCATATAGACTTCATCATTATTTTCTTTTCACAACTAATGATACAATTTCTCTAATTAAAATATTCCAATTAGCCTCAAACCAGCACAAAAGTGTTCCTAGATTTTGACCAGTTGACATAATTTTAGAGTGTGCATGCATCCTGTTTAACCAAAACTCTGAATTATTCTAACTTGTACATTACTGAGGGTTGTTTTGGTTTTGGTTTTTTGGTTTTGTTTGTTTGTTTTTCCAGTGAGTACAATCTTCTTTTAATGATTTTTAATTGTCAAATTTCATTTCACTGTAGGGTACGTTTGTGGAAGGTAGACAGCAGTTTAGGAATACTGAATGGACATAAAGTCTGAGTGTCAACACTGGCAAACCTATGCTTGTAGTCCTATAGTAAATCCACCTCGTGAGTTCAGCAGACTCTGAAAACACCAATTTGCAAAATCAAATGTAGTTTATGACAGACCAGGTAATGCAAATAAGGAATTACACCTGCTCAAACTCTTTAACATTGTAACTCTGTCAGCAAAAAACTGCACATAACACCAAGTCAAATTTCTGTCTGGGCAGAGAGAAAGATGTACTGAGTATGAAATTAGAGATTTCTCTTGTGTAAGTTTCTGAGCAGCACATCTATTTGAACACTGTTCTTTTAAACAGCTTTTCTTGCTCAATGAACTGAAATGCCTACGTTAAAGGTGATAAGAGGAATTATTTACAACCCATGCATGATAGCTCCCCACCCTTTTAATTATGTTGGACTGATTGATTACAAGTAAGTAACTGAAAGGTCTGAAAGAGTGAGGATTAGTGACTACCTGAGTAGCATAAAGCAGCAAAAACACAGGTAAGAGTCTAGCCACATACTCTTTTTTTGTAGCTACTCTTACCCGAGAAGCCTGCACACCTTCACTGAACTAAACCTTACATTCTTATTCAATTCCTTCAATAAACTAAAAACAAAACAAAAAAAACAGCCAAAAACCTCCAACAAACCTATGAAAAATTAGGAGAAAATAATGATTTTACCTGAATTAAAACACTTTGTCTAAAATTCATTCACATTATAGGATTATAGGCAAGGCAGAGACACTAGAATTCTCTTCCAACACTGTGGTTTTAATTTGCGCTTTGAACATCCTTGCACGCTTACTGTGGGCCTTCTAAATGAGCATTTCCAGAATCCACGCTAAGTGGTGGTTACTAAAACACTTTGACATGTTCAGTAAGTATTGGCAAGAATTAAGTACGGAGAAATCTAAATTTCTTCAGTGGAAGTTAACAAGATTCCATGCTGTACCCACACTATCTGTGATGACTACTCGAATCTTGAAAAAGTTAAAATTCCGTAATTTTCAAAGCTTTCATTTTAACCAAACACACTTAAACATAGAATCATAGAATGGTAAGGTTGGAAGGGACCTCAAGGATCATCTAGTTCCAACCCCCTGCCATAGGCACAGACACCTCCCACTAGCACAGGTCATCCAACCTGGCCTTGAACACTTCCAGGGAGGGAGCAGCCACAACCTCCCTGGGCAACCTGTTCCAGTGTCTCACTACCCTCACTGTAAAGAACTTCCTCCTAACATATTTTTATAGTTTTCATACTGACATAATACAAAAAAACTGTATTACCCAATGTAGCTAAAAGCTGTCACCCTTCTCATAGCAACTTCCTTTGAAAACTGTCTTCATCAGAGTACATGCATCACACATTTTGCACTTTTAAGTTGTCAAGAATCACAGAGAAAACAATCATTCTGCATTGCAGTAGTAAGGGAATAACACAAAGCAATTGGACAAGCAAGTTATCATTGCTTAACATTGCCAATCAAAAAGTAAGCATCAAAACTACATCAATCAGCACTTGTTGCTGTACAGATAGTGGGCAAGAGTCTCCTATGAAAGTAAAGGGCCACCAGCTGTCAGGAATAGCTCTAGGTCAAAAGGTGACAGAAAAGTAATTCAGCTCACAAAGGAGAAGACAGAAAACATACGGGTAGATATCTAGAAAAATATATTTTAAAAGTGCCGAAACTGAAGTTTTAAGAACAACAGCCAAGGAGTCCTACTCTGAAATAATGCATTATGTAATCTTCAGGGAATAAACCTTTAGATGCAACAAGCCATGCCTCAGTGACTTGTACAACTATTTCTGAAACTCTTCACAAGCTCACAAGCTCTTCACAAATCTGTGATGTACAGGTGCTGTGGGACAGCAACTGTACATATACTGGACAGGTGTCACAGAAACGTACTGGAGCTTGGGGAACACCTGGGAAGGCTGAAAGGCATCTTGTATTTTCCTTTTTTTTTCTTGGAATAAAATAGGCATTCTTTACACTTCAGAAGGAAATACAGCATCACTGTGAAAAACTTCCCAGAAATAATCAGTTTTTCATGATGTTGGCCTTCTGCCAGGGCATGTCATTTCTGCACCTACAGAATCAGAGTCCCAAGACCCTTCTCTGTTCTGAGCTAATAGAGTCTGCCAACTTTTTTCTTCTCTGCTGATGGTTTATGTTGGCCTCCTCACAGGCAACCAGCTGTTGTGGCCAATAAACTTTGGTAAAAGAGTAGTGGTTTCTTGGTATAATGTTAAAAGATAATTTAACAGTCTGGTTTTTAACTCATGTTGGCTTCCAGGCATTTTGCTATTCATTTAAACCACATATTCGTTCTTTTTTATCTTTAACACTTTGTTACTTTTTTGTGTTTGCAAGAGGATATGAGAAGCTAGAAAACGAAATCCTGTTTTTACAATTCCATAGTGCTGATTTCCTAAATATTTTGTTTTGCTACATTTTCAGTATGGCAGCTGCTGAATTCACTACTTCAAGTTTCACTGTTTCACATTAGACAGATGTTAGTTCTGAGAATCTCAAGCACTCATGTTCGCTTTTTTCTCCTTCAGTGAAATATGTTTCCATTGTCTCTCCAGACCAAAAAACAAAACAAAACAAACAAACCCAAAAAAAACGAAGTGGCAAATTATATTTTCTGTGACTGAAAGCTCATTCGCCCATTGGTATTCGCCCAGCATCCTTATCATAATATCTTGTGAAAATAAACAAATAATAAACCCAAGAATGACATACTAAGCCTTTCTGGTGAGGGACTGCTTCAGCTGTGGGAATCTAAGAAACTGAACATCCATCAGCTTGACATAAATGATTTAAAAAAAAAAAAAAAAAAAGGGAAAAATACCAGGTATTGAAAAATTAAATGAGCCCAGCTGGAGAACATGAAATATATCAGTGAGTCTAGTTAAAAGGAAGAAGAAAAAATGTATATATTAGTATGCATATGTATATATGTCTTCATTTATGCATGTAACTAATATGCATACAAATAATTAGTAACAACTAACTTTAGATGAGAATCATTTAATGCTGAAGCACAATCAAAAAAAGAAACACTCAGGTTTGGTGGCTGTATTGGGTTTGTGTGGCCAGATTTTGGTGGTGTTGGAGGCTACAGGGGTGACTTCTGGGAGAAGCTGCTGAAAGCTTCCTCCATACCTGACAGAGCCAATGCCAGCCATCTCCAAGGCAGGCAGAGTGCTGGCCAATGCTGAGCTCATCACTGATGGTGGGAGCACTTCTGTCATAACATAGCTAAGAAGGAGCAAATAAAATCTGCAACTCCAGGTGGGAGAGAAGAGTGAGAATATGTAAAACAACTCTGCACACACCAAGGTTAGTGAAGAAGGAAAGAGAGAAGGCTCCAGAGCAGAGATTCCTCTACAGTCTGTGGTGAAGACCCTGGTGAGGTAGGTTGTCCTGCAGCTCATGAATGTTAACAGTGGAGCAGATAACCACCTGGAGCCCTTGGAGGGTTTCATGATGGAGGAGGTGGCTGCACCCAAATAAGACCATGACCCCATGGGAAGCCTGCACTGAAGCAGGCTCCTGACAGGATCTGTGTATCTGTTTTCCCTTGTTCTCTTGGAGAGTTTTAATTGATTGCCAGGGCTTAAGTACCTCAAAAGGCCTTAATCACCCTACCCAGCTTCACCTGGGAACCCTCCCAGGTGCTCACATTCTCTGCCATGCACAGAAACTCCCTTTAATCTGGGTACCACAACTCTGCCTTAGGTACACTGCAGGGTACTTGTATCCTGTCTCCTCCTCCTCCTGAATCTCAGACTGGATTTCCATGACTGATCTTGGTCATAACACTGCCTTATCATGCCCAGTTAAGCTGTTGATGGAAAGCTGTTGCTTTTGCCATCTCTGTACCCTGTCCAACACTGTGCTGTCCTGTCCTATAGTGAAGCCTCCCCTCAGCTTCTGCCTTCTTTTTCCTCCTGGAGCAGTCCTATGATTCCTGCTCCCTGGCAGCTTTCACAAAGCCTGAAGCCTTAGCTTAAACAGAGGTCCTGGATCAGCAAGCAGCAGGTGTTTGGGTAAGAATTCTTAGGGAGGTTCATCAGGGCAAACAAGGTTGGGGAACTCAGTGTCCTCACAAAGACTGAGAGTGTGTTCTGATTACTCTTATAACTTTGACAGCTCACTTAAAAATACAGTGAGACTACTGCCAGCTTCTTACCTCCAATGGAAAATCTGAAGTTGTATCTAAACTCCAGAAGGCTGAACACTGCTTTATGCATATGGAACAGTACACTCAAAAACTGAAGCCTGTTGTGACAAAAGCTACAACCCAGAAGACCACCAGTACCAGACAGAAAAAGACACACATTGGAAAATGTGGCAATATTTTTATTTAGCAATCACTCATAGCTGTTATCAGAATGCTAGGAGGAAGCTCACTTTTGGCATATGTAGCAAGTCGAGTGTACAAACAGATGCTGGCTTAGTTCTTTCTGGTGAAATGTGGGGAACACACACTACATTTCAACTGCTGAACTGACAGTTCTAGCATCCAGCCTCTGTTATGTGTCTGTGATCTCATTTTTCTGTTCTGCCACATGAAGCAGCAGCACGTTCTTCAAGTCTGGATAGGTTATTTGCAATGAACATTAAGGGTGAACATTTGTGACTGGACTAAAATTAATTAAAATAGTCACACAGAAGCCAGTGGGATTCAGAATGAACATGTACCACCTTTAATACTGTTATTACCTTTAGGAGTTTACTAGGACTGCATGATAAAAACACATAAGAAACAGTCCAAAATTCCGCATAACTTTTAACATTGCCTGAAATTATGAATTCAGCAATTCCTCATTTTCCTTCACATCACAAGCAAATACACAAGGAGAAAAACATTAGTGAAAGAAACCCTGGGTAGAACAAAAGACTGAAAGAACAGAATCTTTGCAACACAGCTGTGCTTAGTGGCCATGGGTTTGATTTCCTGTGCTGCCACTCATATAGCATATTAAAAATATTATCAAAGTAGGATCTATTCTAGCATATATAAAGATGAGAGTGGGAGAAATTAGACATTTTCTGAAGAGGGTAGTGTGCCAAAAGTCTTAAGCTGATCAAGTCCTAGATTTGGAGGAAACAGTGAAAAACTGTTAACCTCACAGTTCTGAAGACAGAATGTGTTACTGCTGCCAGTTTCTGAAACTGAATATATGAATTATTTTTCTTTCTTAATTCACATTAAAAAGATTTTAATGAAAAGGAACCAGAATAAAAAATATGGGGGTGGGAGGAAAGGTCAAAATTATTCCTTAGAGATAGAAAAATGAGTAGCAGGTGCTTAATAAGGAAAAAAAGAAACTCTTCTGCTTTTTATTTTAGGTCTTCCTGATAGAAGGACGACTTGTTTATTATAGTAATGTGGACTGCAGTATATAGGAGCTACACAGTCATATTAATGGTTTTCTTCTAACCCCCAAAGCTCAATATAATTTGATAAATCAAACCAATAAGAGAGAGAATACAGAGCAGCCTTGTTTAATTTTTCATGTTACCTGCATGTTTTAAAAGATGAAATATCATCAATATTTAGAACACTTATTGTGACAGTCAGAAAAACAAAAAAAATCAAGAATATTTGTGACAAAATAAAAAAATATCTGGTAATTTCTTAGAGTCTAACCTTAGACAGGCTCAATACCATACATTCCCGAAGAGATAATAATTGCTTAAACTTCCCCCCAACATAGTCTAATCTTTGCTAACTTTACAGCAACAATGTTCTTGCTGTCTTGATGCTGCAAAAGTCAGTGAGGTACCATCCTAGCCTGGCTGTGTTCTGAAGTAATTTTTCTCTTATATGTGTCTCCAACCCAATTAATTACTATCTCTGTTTTGCACCCTGACTCCTTAAGGATACCACCCTTGAATAAAACCAGTCACATCTCTCCAGCAGGTAACTGAGTACAAAAGCCTCCTTAGGGGTACCAAGTTCCCATGTGCTTTACAGTAACTAAAGATACAACTACTGTTAGTGAATCAGTGAAGCAATGCCACATCAACAATATCCCCTGAACACTTCAGATGAGGTGTACTATCCCTTTATAGGCACCTTAGTCACACACACTTACAAAACATCTTGAAGGACCACTGCTCACGCTTGGCACCTTCCTCCAGGGAACTCTCATTTACCTTTATGCCGGAGTATCAAACTATTTAAATACTCCACATTACTAATGACCATTTATAAGCATTTCCATTTGTTAATCCTCAGTTGTAGTTTATTATTATCACTTATCTTATTCAAAAGAAACATTAACATTACCCTTATCCATCCAAAAAGGGGATGACTCGTGTCAGATAATATTTATGCCATCAGTGCCAACTGACTAGTGAAGGAAATAAGTGTTATGGTTCAAGCTGTTTTCTTGCCTATTCTGTGGCTGAAGAAGTATATGAAACCACTCAACTAGTGTGCGTAGAGGTATAGGTCAGAAGTAGGTAAAATAAACAACAAATTAAGTCCCAATAAAATAAACAACAAATTAAGTCCCAATAAAACACAGCAACAAAGTTATAAACATTATTTTCTTTTTCAAGCAAAATAAGGGGAAAAAAATTTCACATCATAAATGTTTAAATTTAATAAGAAAAGCAATTTTAGAAAATAAATTCCATCTTCATCAGCCAATTATATCTCAATTATAGCTTACAACTAGCTTTTTAAAAGCATTACATTGAGATGGCCTCGGGATATACATCATATTGATTTAGTGCTTAGTTTCTTGAATGTATATCAGGTTTCACTGAAAATATTTTTGCACCTTGTACAGCCAACACAATGTTCAGTCCTTGCACCTGTAGAGCAAGGGACATCCCTGCTAAGGAAAGGTAGTTTTTATTTTAATCAGAATTCTAACAGGGGTTTGAATCAATCTGGTTTTTTCCATCCACTGCCATGTGCTCTTCCTCTCCTCACCCTTCCACAGCTTTCAGTGGTACAGCTCACACAGAATATACAAAGTACAAAGCTCACACAAAGTATACTTGCATTCTGTGCTGTTAAAGCACTGTTAAACCAGCAGGTTCACAAGTCTTCTTAATTGTATTTTCAACAGTTATTTGGAACTCTTTGAAAACCTCTGCATATTTAAAGAGACCTTATGAAGTACAGCAACATTTCCCTTTGTGTCAACTCTATTCCAGTTAGGCCATACTATTTCTCAGAAAGTTTATTGAATTAAAATAGCTTCCTAATTAAAAATGCACATTACTAGAATATTAAAGACCAAAGGCATCATAGCATTACTTCTTCAACTGTTTTAGGATATTAAATAAAATTTAATTGAATATTTCAACAAAAATCCACAGTTAAAAGAAAATTGCTAGCATAGAGTTCAACCAGTGAAAGGCTAAATGACCTTCCAACCCCTACCATTCTGTGATTCTGTGATACTTATGCTCACAGAAACTAGTTTTCCCAGTCATAGGAGTGGAAGAAGGCAGTGTTCTGGAATTTGTAGCTCTCTCCTTTTCCAAAATATTGAAATACGGACATATAAAATGGCTTCCACTTATTTCATGTATAATAGGTACAATGTAAAACAAGTTCTCCCAACTAAGAGAAAAAATATTTTTATTCCATAACCAGAAATAAAATAGACCCAAGAGCACAATACGTATTTAATAAAGAATCATCAGCATTTGAGTGAAAAAGCTTTAACTGGTAAGACAGTTCCATTCCTACCCATCTCCTGGCAGAGACATACACTGAACAATTATTTGCCACAGCATTTCCATTTTATCAGCCAAGTAGCTTAACTTTGCAAGAACTTACATAAAACAAAATAATTCATATAAACAATCCTATTGCACTAAATTAAATCTCTATATATATGTCAGAACTGCAATGCAACTCTTTACCCTTCTCTGGGACAGAAGCTAAGCACAGAAACTACAAAAAACCACTCCAGTAGATTATCCTGCCTTACAGGAGAACAATGGTGGGGGCTGGAGGGAACAGCCTCCATGAGATGTTTTTTAGGAGTGACATTTCCGTGGTTTGAAATCTCACTATCTGCTTCTCTACAACACTGGCCATAGAGCTATTAAAAGTGAACATTAGTGAAAACGAAATGGTGCCTCTAATTGCATTATTGTTAAGATTAGCCACATGAGAAAATCTCAAGGAAAAAATATGTCAAAGCTCTTGCAGAGCAGCCCAGCATGCAACCCCCCCTTAATGTGTTTTCAAGAAAAAGAAGGAATTAACTATGCTTGCCAAACATTAACTTTTATTTTGCAGGTAAGCTACGTATCTCTTGAGCAAGCAATAGCACAAAGTATCCAAAATTAGTAAAAAAACTCTACAGTCTCCATGGGTTTTGACCCCATGCAAGGAGATCAAGTCAAGATTATTTCAGCCTTAATATAACTGAATTTAACTCTACTCAGATGGTCCATATACACTCCAAAGTACAGTTCCATAGAAAGAGAAAGGTGACTGGAAAGTCAAGTCATGGCTGTTATGAGCTGACATTATGAGATACTGCATCTCCATAAACAAATAGAGAAAGAAATGATTCAGCAGTTCTACAGTTCAGCCCTTTAATAATAGAACAAATAACCTCATTTATCAGCTAAACCAATTCTTTGATCAAGGTAATTATCTTGATTCTGCCTCTCAGTCTGTACCAGTACAGAATTTCTAGCCAAACAGGAGAGATTTTACAGAATACTGTTTAACATGATGGAGTATTTTCTTGTTCATAGTAATCAAATTCCCTCTTGGATCACAATTCCTCCCTCCTAGGTGTACACCTTCTAAATGTGTAAGCAACTGCAAAAAGAGGCCCTGATCTTGACTAGATACAAATATTTTGATGCAAGGAGAATGGCTCATAGGAAGGGAAGTGGAATTTCATGATTTATTAACTTTTCAGTAGTACATGGTCTTTATAACAGTAGTCCCCCATATATGTAGTATTACAGAACAATGAAGGTGTGAAGGGACTTTTGCAGATCTTCTACTCTAGACTCCTGCTGAAAGCCAGGCTGGCCTTAAAACTAGATCAGGTTGCCCAGGGCAATAACTAGGCAAATTCTGACCATCCTGAGGACAGAGATGACACAGCATTCCTGTGCACCTATGCTAGTACTTCATGACCCACACAGTGAATAATTTCTTCCTTATTCAAATCTTGTCCATATTTTGATTCCCTTTCCTGGCTCTGTCTTCCATCTAATCATCCATTAGATGATGGAAAACAATAATTAGATCTCCTCATTTTCCTTTGGCTTTCTTTTCCTAGCTGAGCAAACCCACAGTCTCTTGCTGTGCTTCACGTGCCCCAATCATTTGCCAGACTGTCAGTCTCAATATTTCCAGAAGCCTCTTTATTCCAGCAAAGGAAGGCGGCCCAAAACAAGCATTACTCCAGACAAAACTACCTTGAGGCCAAGGGGTCCAGTACCAAAGCAATAGGGTTATTTCTACTGCTAATCACTAGTGCCACATCTTGGATGGATACTTTCTACCTAGACAGGCATGGTTATGTACAATCAAAGCAATAACTCCAGCAAAACTACATGAGATGTTTATGTTCTGTTTTGATTTTAGCTGTTTGTAAGGTTCTTAAGGCAGAAGCAAGCTCTCTTCCACATAGGACCTTGCAAATAATGGTCTTGACAAGGATTTGGTATAGCCAAGTAACACTCATTTTCCAAACACCCGTTTGCTAAAATGTGTTTGGACAACTGCTGAGTGGTGGTTTGGTTTGGTTTATTTTTCCCCATCCCGTAGTTTTTCTGAGCATATACACAGAACCACTCTGATGACACTGTCTTTTAATCTCTGGGAGTCTGCACTTAGTTCATTGTTCAAGATGTACAAGGATTGACATCCTCATTTTTTTTTTTTTAAATACAAGTTTCTACTCTATTCAACTGAAATACATCTTCAAGTGAGACAATTTCCGGAGTCTCTGAAAATCAGGCCATGATATTGTGCTGGTTTGAGGCTAATTGGAATATTTTAATGAGAGAAATTAGATCATTGGCTGTGAAAAGAAAATAATAGTGATGTCTATATCACTCATTTGCTCTGCTGAGAGATATAAAAAGATGAAACAAACAAAAGTCAGTCAGTCTCTGTCTGGCTGCCACCTGCTTCACTAATTCTTCTGCCTGGTCCTGCATAACTATTCACTTGGCTTCTAATTCCTTATCTGGCTCCCTGCATTTCACCCCTTGCACGTAAGACATTCTGAGATAAGGAAGGAAGAGTGGAAAGAAGGAGGGGAGTTAGTTTGAAAGCCCTCCTGGGTGGTTCTGCTATTCAGGAGGGCTTTTGTATTACTTTTAACTTGTATATAATTGTATATAGTTGTAAATATCTGTATATATATATACATATATACATATATATATATGTATATATATATGCTTGTAAATTGTACCATGCTGTAAATATAGTTTCATTCCTTAACTTCCAGCTGGCTGAGTTGGTCTAGTGAATTCATGGGAGGGTGGGAAACTCCCAAACTACCATAGATGCTTATGATATGGGCCTAAATATTTATGTTTAGATACTCACAAGTTTACTGAGTGTGTCTATAGAGAAGATGATGTCTGAGATCCTTTATAACATATACTAAGCAAAACTTTTAAAGAGTTTTCCAATTAATAAGTGCTTGGACTCTGCCGAGTTCAGATGTGAAATGAATGTGCAATTTTATTTGAAGAAACAAAAATTAAACAAACTTGAATTCATTTTAGCAAAAAAATTATAATGTTCCTATATGGAGTCTAACACTTACGCCACCGTGTTTGTTTTCTCAGGAAAGCATCTTCACTTTTCCATGTCCATGGTGATTTGGGTTTTTGTTTTGTTTTGTTGTGTTTTTCTCTTTAGGGTTTCATTTGAAGGCAATAGAAGGATTAAAAAGGAATTAGTATTCCAGTTAACTGAATCAAATTAATTATAAAAGATGAATATACAAGACTTTTCCATTTTTCCAGTATGTGGGTTGAATTTTTACAGCACTGGTCTTTGGCTTANTTAAATACAAGTTTCTACTCTATTCAACTGAAATACATCTTCAAGTGAGACAATTTCCGGAGTCTCTGAAAATCAGGCCATGATATTGTGCTGGTTTGAGGCTAATTGGAATATTTTAATGAGAGAAATTAGATCATTGGCTGTGAAAAGAAAATAATAGTGATGTCTATATCACTCATTTGCTCTGCTGAGAGACATAATTAGTCAACATATAAGATTANCAAAAAAATTATAATGTTCCTATATGGAGTCTAACACTTACGCCACCGTGTTTGTTTTCTCAGGAAAGCATCTTCACTTTTCCATGTCCATGGTGATTTGGGTTTTTGTTTTGTTTTGTTGTGTTTTTCTCTTTAGGGTTTCATTTGAAGGCAATAGAAGGATTAAAAAGGAATTAGTATTCCAGTTAACTGAATCAAATTAATTATAAAAGATGAATATACAAGACTTTTCCATTTTTCCAGTATGTGGGTTGAATTTTTACAGCACTGGTCTTTGGCTTACCCAGCTTAGAAAGCCCTATAGAACATATTAAACTTGGGAATCTACAGGGTAGTTTAGAACATCAAAGAGTGCACTTTAATTGTACACTTATTGTTGCCTGCAAGAACTAGTAATAGGCAAATGTAGTGACCTAAACTCATCTAGAAATCAGAATGTGATATACTTACAGATGTGTATATTTTCCATTCAGAATGTGATTTGGTTTGGTATTTTTTACACAGTAAGTATGTATACACATTTATTAATTCAAATACCATTCCTCGTTCAAATATCATTCCTCATTTAGATAGTGTGTACTAACACTGTATAACTGGAATACTAGAAAACATTCATTTTTCTCACTATTTACTTCACATAAGTGTTATTCTATAAGGAAAAGCTTTGATCTGAATTTAACATGTAAATAGTCAAATTAAATAACAGATAAGAGCAACATTTCAGAAATTCTACTAAGTCTAGATGAGACCGTGATGATAAATGGAACTGAAGGGATGACATTACCTAGAACAACACTGTTCTTAAAAGCATTTGAGAGTAGTTTCACATATACCACTAAGCTTCCTACCAGTTTTTGTGGCATTACTGACACAATATATGTAGCTTTGAGTTTTCATGCTCTTGTCTCCTGGGTTTGCTTTAGATTAATGCAAGAGCACAACCCCCTAAGTCAGGGGAAATCCATGAGAGTAGTTACATATAAAATAGTGTGCAATGCATAAAATACGTGGGAAAGACATTTGTCCTTTGGTCATTTTCATCTTTAGTCCTTTTAGGCATAATAAGTAAAAAGGATGAAAAGGTGCATACAGAAAATAAAGGGGTTTTTCTCTTTAAAGCTGCAGCTATGCATTTACAACTTGCATAAGTTTTTTGTAAGGTAAGTATACAGTCACAAAGAAGATACGTGTTTTGGTTTTTGTTTTTTTTCTTAATGCTACTGAAAAACACATCCATCTGAATTCTTCCATGCTAATTAATACAACAGTATCTGCAAAGCCTAACCATGTAGGTTCTATGAAATTACAAATTTCAGACATCTCCAAATGCATGGAAACTTGGAAGGATACATGCCTTCTAGTCAAATGCTTATGTACTTATCACTGTAGTGAAGGCTACTTAGAATCAAAGAGAAAATAATTACTGGAGAACAAAAGATCAATGACATATAACTCTTTTTCTCCAACAAAACCTCTACTAGACTGGCAGATTCTAAGAAAAATTCACACTGAATGCAGTTCCATTCACCTCATTTGAATTACAGTGGGGTGTTCAGGGACCTAACCTAGTCAATATGTGTATGTATGTAGATCTATAATAATCTGTGGCATCCTTCATTTCACAACAGAGGAGAAGTTGCTTTTGGGAGATATCTTTTTTTTAACCGACACTTG
>WBNM01006310.1:0-15141 GCA_013399055.1 Ramphastos sulfuratus
CTCTGAGATCATCAAGTCGAGCCTATGACCTCACACCACCATATTGACTAGACCATGTCACCAAGTGCCACATCCAATCTTTCCTTAAACACATCCAGGGATGATGACCCTGGCCAGTCCATTCCAGTGTCCAGTTATGTTCTGCATGAGGAAGTGCTTCCTAATATCAATCTAAACCTCCCCTGGAGCAGCTTCGGCCCATGCCCTCTCATCTTGTCATAAGTTGCCCGGGAGAAAAGACCAACCCCCACCTTACTACAACTGCCCTTTAGGTAGTTGTAGAGTATGACAAGATAACCCCTGAGTCTCCTCTTCTCCATACTAAACACCCCCAGCTCCCTCAGCCTCTCCTCATAAGACTTTCCCTCCAGCCCCCTCAACAGTCTCATCACTCTCCTCTGGACCCACTCCAGCACCTCAATATCCTTCTTGAAGTGAGGAACCCAGAAATGAACACAGTACTTGAGGTGAGGGCTTGAAGTCAAGAGAATATAATTTTATTTTGGGCTCCTAAACCCCATAAAATCTAGTTATGTCATTAAGTCTCAGTTTCTTTTATAGACCCTAACTTGTGATACTCTATTATCTATAATCAAATCCTAAACTTCAATGCATGACAGATCAGAATGAATTATGGAAAATCAATAGTCTCAGAGTATTACAGAGATGTGATTTTACTATAACTTCCATTTTAGCCCAAGTACAGAATTCAAAATACTCAAGAACCTAGATATCTGGGACAGCTCTCTTTCTTATGTTAAGAAATACATATCTCAGAGAGGAAAAAAATAATGTGGGGTTTTTTTTTGTTTTTTTTTAATAATTTTCCCTTAGGTACATGTATACATCCTGCCTCTGAGAGGGACTTACAAATTCACCCAATTTAGATATAGATATACTTACTTACAATTTTATAACACACTGTACAGAAGAGTTAGGGCAACTGTCATTTTTTCAATTTGACAGGCCAAAATAAAGCAAGAAAAATGTAATTAAGCTTGAAGCAAAAGTTTGATGCATAAGCTTTTAAAATCAGCAAATGCAAAACTTAAATCTGAAAGAGTCACAGCTAGTCTGGTCTATTTGAAATGAAATGTTTGAGTTTTTTTTCTCCTTTTCAAGCTTACTATTTTAAAATATTTTTCTTTTTTTAACACATCTCAAATTAATTAAAAAGAAAAAAATTCTCATTTTAAACAGTAAACAGAAGTGTTCAAACATTTCTAGATGTCAAAATATCAAATCAAAGTCTGATATTTGATGAGGTTTATCCAACTTTCTTGTTGATAAAGGCAAGTAAATTAATTTAATTTTGTGAATAATACTGGTGCCTCTCACTCTGTATTGTAGTGAATTCACTTCTCAGCAGCAGAATATGCCAACTTATTTTCTACATCAGTTTTCTGCTAAAACCATGCAGACAAACTATAAATAAGTTTAAAGTTACCCACTCCTATGGAAATTATTACCACAACATAAAATGTTAGCAGCTTGTTACCCAAACAAATCTCATATAAATGCTACACTGTACAGTTAGAATTCCTATTCATCGTAATGGATTTGTTATTCAGAGATACTGAATAGAAAGTTAGTCATAGAAAGAGAAGTTATCTTCGAAGAACCTTTTTGTTTTCAAGAATTATATCACTTGAATAACAGAATCAAAAATATTATGCTTGATGAATACATAGCTCAGTCTCAGAGATTGTCTTTACTCTTCCTTAGTAAAAGTATAAACCATACTCTTATTTATACAAGATTGTGTGAAAATAAGCTCACAGGGCAGTCTGTTGCATTTTGCATGATTCAGCTTTGATTCCATGGGTGTCTCTTTTCCTCCTGACATTATTTATACAATCTGTTTAGTTTGCTTTACAGGCATGGCAGCATTCACAGGGTAGACCTATTGAACCAAACCGTAATAGATGTAATACATCAATACATTTGAGCTGAACAGCTTTAATTAGGCCTTCCTGGTCATTTCATCAATTCAATGGAGTACCATTGGGATTTGGATAACACCATGCCTTCTGCAGTGCATGAGAATTACAGCACTCCTGCCCCGCTCTGCCAGTCACATCACAAGGTTAGACAATCAATGTTAATTCATACAGTAAAGTGTCTGCATTCCAGAACATAAATTCACCCCTAAAGTAATATCCTTGAGACCCTAAAATCTTTCCAACCTAATATCAATTTAAAATTCAAGCTATCATGAAATTTTCTGCTACAACATTCTGCTGTTGCTCAGCAGCAAATTTAAGGTGTGCTTTACTTGAAGATTTATGCTTATCTGATGTAAGAAATGTATTTGTTACATTTGAGTGGCAGATAAGATCTGCCAGAACTTAAAGACATTGCAAATGCCCAAAAATGTTGTTGTGATACTGTGGTAGCTCTCAGTCTGTACTTTGAGATATATTTGTCAAAATATTAAACGGGATTTAAACAACCCTAAAGCAGAAAATCAATTCACATACATTAACTCCTATGAGGCTCAAATGATTCATGTTTAAAAACTATATGAGTACCTGCAATAGGTGTTTCTTAGCTTCTTTGTTAGCTTCCTTTTGTTTATTAAATGGCAGAGAAAAGATATCAAAACCCTTAATCAGAATAAAAGAAATGTCATTGCAATAAGAAACATATATATAAAATTAGCAGATGACCATGTTATGGCAATATTTAAACTTTTAACTTTTTCTTCTTAATAAACAACAAAACTATAGTAGCCTTCCAGTATCCTAAGGGGGCCTACAGGAAGGCTGGGGAGGGACTATTGACAAGATCTTGCAATGACAGGACAAGGGGCAATGGGTTTAAACTGGCAGAGGGAAGATTTAGACTAGATGTTAGGAGGAAGTTCTTTCCAGTGAGGGTGGTGAGACAGGTTGCCCAGGGAGGCTGTGGCTGCTCCCTCCCTGGAGGTGTTCAAGGCCAGGCTGGATGAGGCCTTGAGTAACCTGTGTTAGTGGGAGGTGTCCCTGCCTATGGCAGGGGATTGGAACAAGGTGATCCTTGAGGTCTCCTTCCAACCTTACCATTCTATGATGATTCTATGATGAAAATAGCCACATTTTTTTAATCTACTTTCCATGAAACTGAACTGTTAAATTCTGAGATGGATTTCTAACATAAGAAGAAACAGAGATACAGACGCATTCAGCATAAAAGAATAAATATGTGTAAATGGAGAAGTAATTTTCTTAGTTTCATTTGGGAATTATTGTAGATGTTAAGGATGATAAAGATTAGGTCTATAATTCTCTATGGGCACATCTATATAGCAGTTAGAGATGTTACCCTTCCTTAACTAGTTCAGGGACGAGTTCAGGATGAAATCGTCTAAGCCCAGGCTTAAAAATACACTGTACATTGAAATGTATGCTGCAATGGCTGGGTACTGTTTGTCCCAAAGACAAAGATAACTCCATTTCCTTCCATAGAGTCTGAAATTTATCCTCCAATTGCAAGGGAAATATAATAATATCATAGTTAATTGATTAAGGAAAAAAAAACAAACTGTTGGGTAGACAACATAGTAATGACAGATAATTCAGTTATGTTATCATATTTTCTTCTCTCATAGAACGTGTATGAGCTGTGCAAGTGTTCTTAATTAAAATAAATAAAAACAAAAGGAGAGAGAATCTGAGGTAATTACCTCAACACTGTTCATATTAAGCAGTCACAACTGTCTATGATTTCACTTGGCCATAAAGATCACAAAACTGACTAATTAGAAAGTGAGATGTATTAGATGAAGCAGACTGTACATCCTGGTCAAACAGTATCCTAATTTATTCAGGGTGCATAGGCTTGTTTGTTTAGGCAGAAAGGATTAATCATAGAATTACAGTATTAAAGAATGTTTGAGCTTGGAAGGGACCTCTGGAGAAATGTTTTCTGACATTTAGGAGGAACTTTCTGTTTTTTGGTTTGCATCCATTGCCTCTGGGCATTTCTGAAATAGAGCATGGATCTGCCTTCTTTTGACCCCCTCTTTTCAGGTCTTTACATACCATGATAAAATCTGCCTGGGCCTTCTCTGCTTTAGGCCAAACAGCTTCACAGCCTTTCCAGATAGAATACTACAGTCCATCATTTTCATGGCCTTTCCTTGAACTCTTTCCAGGCTATGTCTCTCTCATACCAGGAAACTCAGAACTGGATGCAGTACTCCAGCTGTGCGCTCACCAGTGCTGAGTAGAGGGGAAGGATCAATTCCCTCAGGTTGCTGGTAACTCTTCTCTTAATACAGCCCAGGGTATCATCATCCTTCTTTGTGTTAAGGGCACACTCTTGGTTTATGTTCAGTTTGTTGTCTATCAAGGTCTCAAGGGCCTTTTTCGTAGAGCTACCTTCCAGCTGGGTACACCCCAGCATATATCTCTGTGTTGGGATTGTTCCTCCCCAGGAACAGGACTTTGCACTTTTGGTGGAACTTCACAAAGTTCCTGTCAGACAACTTCTGCAGCCTGTCGAGGTCCCCCAGGATGGCAGCACAAACCTCCAATGTTCCATGTGCTACAACAGAGCTAAGGAAATCATAGACAAACCGCTGAGTTTGTCTATGTACACTCTGTCCCAACATCCAGCTCACTGATGAAGGTGTTAAACAGCAGCAGAGCCAATTTTGACCCCGGGGGTACACAGCCAGTCATTGGCCTCCAATTTGGCTATATTACACTGATCACCACCTCTGCGCCAGGCCATTGAGCCAGTTTTCAATCAACCCCATTGTCTGCTCATTCAGGCTGTACATCCTTGGCTTTTCTATGAGGAACTTACAGGAGACAGTGTTGAAAGCCTTACTGCAGTGAGCAGATAGTAGCCACTGCTCTCTCTTCAGCTATCAAGCCTTCCATTTCCTCATTAGAGGTTTTCAGGTTGGTCAAGTGTGACCTCCCCTTGGTGAAACCAATGCTATCCACAACTGATGATTTTCTTGTCCTAACGTACCTGTAAGTAGTTCCCAGAGTTAGCTACTCTTTTATCTTCCCAAGGATCAAGGTGACGTTGAGTCACCTGTAGTTCCCTAGGTCCTCCTTCTTGTTCTTTTCAAAGATGGAAGTAGTATTTGCTCTCTTTCAGTCCTCAGGTAATTCTCCTAGATGACATGATCAAAGATTATTGAAAATGCATATATTCCATTAGGGTCCGTGGAATTATTTATGTTCAGTTTTCTTAGGTTTTCTCTAAACTGATCCTCTTCCACCAAACATAAGTTTTCCTTGTTCCAGCCTTTGTCCCGGTCTCTGGGGCCTCAAACTCCTGGAGAGACTAGTCTTGCTATAAAATGCTGTGGCAAAGATGTCATTCAGTACCCCAGACTTTGCAACACCCTTTGTAACCAGAACAAACATCTTGTTGATCAATGGGCCCACATTTTCTCTAAACTCTTTTTGTCTCCTATGTACTTATAAAATCCTTTCATTGTTATCTTTGATGGCTGTAGTCAAGTTCAGTTCCAGTTGGGTTTTGGCATTCCTGTCTGCAATTATGCATAGTCAGAGACTCCATGAAGAGACCATGCTGGAGCAGGTTTGCTAGAAGGACCTGAAAACTTGTGGAGAGAGAGGAGTCAGTGCTGGTGTAGGTTTTCTTGTAGGACTTGTGACCCTGTGGAGAACTCATGTTGGAAGAGTTCATGAAAAGTTGCAGCCCATGGGGATGATTAATGTTGAAAAATTTCATGCAGAACTCTCCTGTTGGAGAGACTCCACACTGAAGTAGAGGAAGAGTGTGAGGAGTCCTCCTCTGGAGGAAGAAGCAGAAGAACCAATATATGTTGAACTGACAACTCAAATTTCCTGTATCCTCATACTGATTTGGAGATGGGAGAAGGTAGAGAGAATTGGTAGTAATATTAAGCCTTGGAAGAAGGAAAGGGTGGGGAGAAGATGCTTTAAGATTGATTTAGATTTTATAATTATGCTATTCTGATTTGGTTGGTAATAAATTAAATTAACATCCTCAAGTCAAGCCCATTTTGCCCATGACAGTAATTGGTGAGTGATCTCTCCCTGTCCTTATCTTAACCCACAAGCCTTTCATCGTATTTTTTTCCGCCTTATCGATTTGAGGAGGAGGAATGATAGAGCAGCTTGGTGGGGACCTAGTGTCTAGCCAAGGTCAAGCTACCACAAAGCTAAAAATATGGATGCTTTGCAGTCTGCTAGCATTACCTCATACTGTATGGTGTAATTCTTACATTAGCTTCAGATACTGTGATGCATGATCTGCCACATAGCTACAAACTCGGTCTGTATCATGTAACAGGGTAATGATGCCTTCAGTTCCATATAGATATGAAGGAATCCATTTCTTCAACTTCTTGGGTAGTTCATAAAGGAATCTGACCTGAAATTTCAGCCAGGCTATATTGGATAAATAGGCAGTTCATTCTTTTAAATGTGGTACAGATGTAACCTATATAAACAGTCTCAAAGATCATGGTCTTGCTTAACTTTTTTCTCTAAGAAATGTTCTAATCTGACATATCTTTTCTCCTCATAAGTAGGAAGGATTAATCTGCAATTGTATTGATGGAGATTTTAATAACTATAGCCTTAACAGGATGTGAACAATCTGCTGTCTTTCAACTATGATATTGACATTCATACATAGGTCCTCATAGTCTTTGCTTGCCATTTTTTAGAATTTATAGATATATTCTCCTACTCATAGCACAGGTCTTCTGTATTTTTCCAGCTAATGAAACAGAAGGATATTAATATTTCATTGTTGCAGTTCTTGATAGTCAGTAATGTAATGTAAAGGTCAAAGATATAAAACTGTGTATGTTACAGTACTTCATGTCAGGGAATCACATATTTTCAAGCTCTAATTAAAATCACAGCTAATTTATTATACTGCATATAGTTCTTCTCTCAGTTTAAACAAATTAGGAAGAAGAATCCATCAGAATTTTGCAATATATTTATCTTTTGCATTTTTAATGTTCTTTTTGTAACTCATCATCATAAACTAATATCAAATGTCACCAAAAATACACAGACACCTGTCTTCACAATATATGAGTAGTTCACATACGTCAGTCTCAATAATCTGTATTTTCCATATTTAGACTAAATACCTCAGTATAGCAACTCTCCTTATCCTTAATACTATGAGTACATTTGCTTTGATGTCCCTGGAGTCCAACATGTTAATCTGTGACTCCAACAATTTGGCACTGCTGAAACAGTAATTTCAGGAACTTTTGACCACTTGTAGGTTGAACTGGAAGGGCAGAAGAGTGTGTTGTGGAGTGTGAAGTGGAGCCTTTCACCGACTGACAAATTCCCTGAGAAGAGACAGTCCCAGGCTCAGAGTGATTGGCAGCTCCTGCCGCTTTTGGACCTGAACAGCTGCCCATAGCAGCTGAGCTGAAAAGGGTCCTCTAATTATCACAACTTTAACAATCAACTGGTTCTAGCCAGAAGGGACTACAACTGAGAAGTGTCTTTGTAAGCTACTTAAAATTTTTCATAGACCGCATGCAGTCTGCAGTCTGCCCTTTGTGACATTAGACAGTCTAGTAGCAATAAAAATAGTGGTATTACTGCAAAGTAATTAAATGTTGCTAAAGAAACACAGTAAAAAGTTTATTAAGGCTGTTCGTTATGGAGTAAAGGGCACTTCTGTGTAAGAAAACACTGAAGTACTGGAGACACTTTAGCCTAATTCTTGAAGTTAAATATTGTCTAAAGTATTATTTTGAACCAGGATAATAATGACTATTTAGAGACATTTAACACATTGCAGTCTTTGAAGAGAGAAAAGGAAGGAAAATGAAACCTGAAATATACTTCTGTACAGTCTGGAATAGTGGCAACCCAGGTCAAGATTAGTGAAGCTACAATAAGGCTGAAAGATATGTAGAGCTTTACAAGATAATATGGAATATCTGCCTGACAATTTGAATGTTTGCCTGAACACATGTTGTTAAAGTTTATGTCCAGCTGTCATGATTTAACCACAGTCGTCAAACAGCCCCTACACAGCCACACATTTACTCCCTGCTTCAGTGGGATGGGGGAGAGAATCAAAAGATTAAAAGTGAGTAAACCTGTGGGTTGAGATAAAGGTAGTTTAATAAGTGAAAGCCATGCACAAAAGTAAAGCAAAAGAAGTTAATTCACCACTTTCCACCATCAGGTGAGCGTTCAGCCATCCTCAGAAAAGCAGGGCTCCATCACATGTAAGAGTTACTTGGGAAGGCAAATATCCCTTGCTTCCTTCTTAAGATAACATGCACTGAAATCTTTGCAAAGTGGAAACCCAAACATAACAAGTACTTCTTTTACCATAAAGAACTTTAGAATCTTTTTTTCATTCATAAGCAGATTTTAGACTGCATATATTTGAAAATCAGAACTGCTTAATGGTTGTCCTCACTTTTCAGAACCTGACAAACAACCAAACCCCAGTTTTTATCAAACAAAAAATCCTCATATAAAAAGGATTTATTGAACTTAATAGAAAAATCTGACTAACATCAGCTTAATATACCAGCCTTGTAAACTATTCTGATGGCTGGCATATTACAGTCAAGGTTAAGATGTTTTATTTAATTTTGTCTATTCTGATTTTTTTTTTTTTTAATTTTAGATTGCCCTGTACCATTTTAGAGAAATCACTTAATATTTGGACTTAATCAGTTTGGACAAGAACAAAAAAATACAGTAACTTTTTTGTTGTTGAGGAAGGGGGAGGTTGTTTGGGTTTTTATTTTGTTTGGGGATTTGTTTGGTTGGTGTTTTTTTGTCTCAACGAGATCTCAGAATTAATTCTGCAACTAACAGGTCTAAAAAAGTCTCTGCTATTTCTAAGTTAGCATTGAATAAAATACTGTTAGCTTCAGTTGGATTTTGCTTGAGTACATAATGCAATACTACTTTATTATCATCAAACATTATTATCATCAAACAAGATGTTCTGCTATATTTTCGTTCTCTTGTTACTAGAAAGCTGATATTTTTTCCCATTTTGATTTGGTATTTTTGTGGGTTTTCTTTGGTTTTTTTAAGGAAAACAAACAAACACACAAAGCTGAGAAATAAATTGTCAAAATCTCTTTACGCAATGTTAAATGGATCCAGAACTGGAAGTGTGGAATAATGAGAAGTACAGTAAATATAACATTCTCTAAGCATACACTGGAGAAAATGCTATTTTTCAAGACCTGGTTCCAGTTTAAGTGGAATAACATACATTCACCTTGATATCAGCTAAACTTCAGGCTAATCATACTTTTAGCTATCATAGAGTTTTGACATGCAGAAGCTGATGTGAGACTTTACATTTAATGGATGAAATTCTATTTGATACAAAGTGATAGCAGGCTTGGCCGATGAATGATGCATTTCCAGAAATGGGAAGATATCCTAGAAGTAACTCTTGGCTGTTTCCAAAGATTTATTAAAACCAAGTTGACACTTGCGTCACTGATCGAGGTAATTTCAGAGCTCTTCAAGTTCTACTGACCCTAAGATAATGAAACTACCACCTTGCACACATTTGTATTCTGTGGCATGTAATGTGGGCTGATGGTTTAGAATGTGAAATGTTATCATTACATGCTGAAGAAATTCATGCTGGTAACTGAGGGCAAATGCATGGACTTGAAGATATTTCAAGAGAAGGTAGATACAATACTCAGAATCAAATGAGGGCTCTGTTCGTAAACAATGATAAAGGGTTATTTGGGTAGTTAAGAAAATGTAAGGGTTTTTAGGATGAGTGCAGCCTTTTAACTAAGTAATTTTTTTAAAGGATTTTTTTCTATCCTGTATCATAGCAATAATTCATATTATGCCCTAAAACAAATCAAATCCAGTGCATATGAAAAGTACCATGAAACGTGCTTAGAAAAGTCTTGCTGAGGCAGAGATATGTGCATATTTATAACCCAGATAGCCACGGGCTGTACAAATGAAGCCTTTGCTTATAATCCAAATAATGTTTTTAGCAGCATTTTCAGATAAGAAGGATGTGTGTGTTAAAACTCTGATCAGAAGTATCAAATCTTTAGACTCATTCAAAATGTGGGTTGTCCATATGAAATGAGATGATTGCTTTGTACTAAAGCGTAGAAGAAATATTAATGAAAATCAAGTGGAATCACTAGAACATTTCACTGCTTTCATCAACCTTGTCAAAAAGACCCCTTGAAAAACTCTACCTTCTTTCCATGATTTCATCATCACATGTACTTGTAAGATGTTTGAAACTTCACGGAGATTAGAGGAACAAAGCTAATTCACTAAATGGTCCTGAGGAGACTGACAACCACTGGATAAACAGGAAACTAGTAATTAGAAGAAAATGACTATTTTTAAAACATGTTGCAGTGAATTTGGAGTTAGCACAGAGGACTGGAACCTTCCATTTACAAATTGTTCCTTTGATTCATCTCTGGATCATATCATGAAGGAGATAAATGCTGTCCTCCTTAAGGATATTCAGTAGTAGTGGTAAGGTGGAGAAAGAGTAACATTTCAAGAAAACAAATCTTAAGGCTGTACTTATAAAAGATTTTAAGTTTGGATGGTTACTGTCTTACTAAGGCACTGTTTTAATCAATTATTCTTTATGCAGTAAGTCACTTACATATTAGGTTGGCTGAAACCTTATTGAATGGCTTTGGTGTAGAAGATATATACTGTAATAAAATTCTTTCCAGCAAAATTTCCTGATGTTCTATGATTCTGCATTCAAAACCTGCCTGAATATGTCCCTATGTGATCTGGTATAGGTGATCCTGCTCTGGCAGGGGTGTTGGACTAGATAATCTTTTGGGGTTCCTTCCAGCCCCTGACATTCTGTGATTCTGTGAAATTCTGTTACTGTGCTTCACCTAAAATGTGATTTGGATGACAAGTTTGTCCTGTCCTCATTAAGGGCTAAAACAATGAGACCATTGTTTTTAAAATGTCCATCTGGAAGCTGCAGCCAGTTTTCTTCATGAAGAACAGAAGAAGCATAAGACATTCATCTCCAGTAACAACTTCATGACTTCAGCCCTTGCATGGGATGGATATTTGGTCTTGGGTCTATGTTCCTCAAGCATATGTCACAGCATCTCCTGTTCTTCAGAATGATATTTGATCTATTAAGTGAATGAGGAAAATGATGGGACATCCCTTCTTCTAAGTCTCTGTTTTCATCACTTTTTTTTTTTTTTGAAGACATATCACAGAATCAAAGAAACATAGAATCCTTCAGCTTGAAAAAGACCTTTGAGATCATCAAATCCAGCTGTTAGATAAGCTAATACTGCCAAGTCCACCACTAAACCATGCCCCTAAGAGTCACATTTGCACAACTTTTAAATACCTCAGGGATGGTGAATCAACCACATCCCTGAGCAGCCTGTTCCAATATTTGATAATTCTTTCAGTGAAGAATTTTTTCCTAATATGCAGTCTAAACCTCTCCTGGCACAAGTTGAGGCCACTTCCTCTTGTTCCATTGCTTGTTACTTCAGAGTATAGACTGACCCTCACCTCAGTACAACCTCCTTTCAGGTAGTTGTAGGCAGTGATAAGGTCTCCCCTCAGCCTCCTTATTCCAGGCTAAACATCTTCAGTTCCCTCAACTGCTCCTCACCATATTTGTGCTATAGACCCTTTATCAGCTTCATTGCTCTTCTGTGGATACACTCCAGCACTTCGATGTCCTTGTATTGAGTGGCCTAAAACTGAAAACTGTATTTGAGAGTGCAACCTCACCAGTGCTGAGTACAGGTACAATCATTTCCCTAGTTCTGCTGGACAGAGACATTTTCACATAAACTGGATATTATTCCCTTTTTGGCCACATGGGCATAATGCTAACTCATATTTAGCTGGCTGTGGACTCATGAGTCCACACTATCTAGCCACACTTTCCCAAGCCTGTAAAGCTGCATGAGGTTGACATGACTCGATTGCAGGACCTGGCACTTGGCCTTGTTGATTTTCATACCATTGGCCTCAGATCACTGATCCAGCCTGTCCAGATCCCTTGGTAGAGCCTTCCTACCTACAAGTAGGTCAACATTCCTGTCCAGCTTGATGTCATCTGCAAACTTCCTAAGTACACTTGATCCTCCATTCTCACTTACATGTAGTGTCCTAGGTTTAGTTTTGTATTATTATAGCTGCAGAACACTGTGGGGGAGGAAGGGAGGGGAAGTTGCCTTTCTTTACATCTTATTTTTTACCATAGGCTTTGCACATATCTGCTCTGTTTAGAGGTAATCACCAGGAAATTTTTTGTTTAATTTCTACTCCTTTATGACCTCTAAATTACATCACGATATTTTCCTCCACTTAAAAAAATAAAGAAAAAATAAAATATGAGTAATAGGAAAGCAAAAACTTGTAACTGAAATCAGTTGTTTTTTTTTTTCTTCACTGTAGCCTAAGCTGATTATCTATCAGTTTAATATCTTCTCAAAAATGTCTGTGATAACATCTGTAATGGGAGATACCCTGGTTTAATTTAAAAAAATGTATGCCAGTTAAATAATCTTGCCACTTTCAGACATACACAGCTTGAAGTGTTTTAGAAACAGATTCAGTTAAATAAACATAACCCCTTTTAGGATGCTTTTATGTCAGAGTCATCAGTTAATTCACCTCAATTAGAAAATATGCTAATCTTCCACAGTTTGCAAGAGATGCTAGAATAGTAACTACATATAATTTACAAAGCATATTGCCTTTTTTCCTACAGTGTTTCACACAGTGATGACTACTCTTGTGTAAAAAAAACATACAGATCAGTAGTGAAAATTTCGATGAGACCAAATTTCTTAAATGTATATAGAACTGAAGGAAACTATTGTGCCTCCTGCTTCTGCTAAAGGAATGATATTCTTATCTCTTTTCAAGTGTAAGTTAGGTGCCATGGCTGAAAAACTATTAGCGGCACATTAAAAATATAAATACGTATTCCCCACCACCCCTGCACCAACTTTTCAAATGTTATACAGTTGGATTTTTCTGACTAAATAATTCATGTTTGAAGGGAATTCACAAAATCAAATGGTCCAAATCTCTGCTCAAAACAGAGTCAATGTCCAATTTAAATCCAATTTAGATTTAGATGGCAATACGTTATTACACTACTTGGTGATTTGGAGCTGCCTGACTTCATATAACCATGTAATGAGCATGCATTTATGCTGATTTTCACTAGTGCTTACTCTGGGAAAATTATAAATTTGCAAATAGCAAATTTTAAATAGAAGAACTCTTGAAATGCCTGAAAATGTTTTCTCCAGTTCTATTTTTGTTTTCCTCCATATGACAAAACAAGTATAATCTGGCCTACCTGTCATTTTCTTTCAGACTACATTATTATCATTACTTTTACAATATTTTGTGCTGAAGAAAAGCAGAGAAAAATGCAAATACAGTTTCTCCAGCACTTTTCAAGAAGTGATGCTCTGTTCAGAAAGGCAGAATTATCTGCTGAAAATGCATGGATTTTTGCATAACCTCAACATGCTTAAAAATAATTTAAAAATTACACTCAAGCTATGACTGCTTTAAAATTGCTGCCTAACAAATAATCCATGGGCACATTTCAAATGAATCACTTCTGCATTTACTCTGAGGAAATCTTAAGCAGAGCAACATTTGTTGCTTATGACAGATAGGTTTAGCCTTACAGCATCCTTTAGAAACAATCCAGGTTATCAGTGACAGGTAATTTGTGAGTGTGGATCTATATGATGCATAACAGTATTATGATAAACATCAACCACTAATGACAGTCACACACTCTTAAGAGTCCGTAAAAGCAGTCATTTAATTGAGTTAATGTGTATATTTAAATGCAGTTGGTATAATCAAAATATCAACCTCAGAAGGTATAATTCATCTCTGAGTTTTCTGGAAATCTGCAGGCTCTTCAGGTCTTCACACTAAAATGCAGTAGTTGAGTTTGCTCATTTTGCTTTGTTTTTCCAAGGTTGTTTTTTTCCCTCATGAAAGCGCACAGGAATTAGAAGCTGTACTTACAGAATATACCAATAATACAATATTTTATCAATGGATGAATGCTCAGCTATTTTTTTACTGGGAAAATGTTTATTCCTTTTAACAGAGAACTTGAATTCCTTTCTAGTAGTGAATGGCCAAAGCTTTACTGTAAAGGAATTGAGGGAAATCCACCAGACTATGTCCATAAAAACTACCAAAAAATACAGGTAAAAATAACAAAAAAAAAAAAAAAATCTTTGAAAGACTGTCATGGTAGGGATAAGCAGGCCAAAATAGGCTTATACATGTCCTGGCTTGCCCAGACATGTTTTTCTGTTCTCCCTCCCTCTGTTTTGGGGAGAAGCAACCATGGGAAAGAGGACAAAGAACCTGGAGCCATTGAGTCTAAGGACTCTGGCTTGCCCAGACTTGTTTTGCATCCTGTGGTAAACAAAATACACATGCCTAGCTTGTGCCTGTCTTGCGCGAGGACTGTGCTCTGCCCTAAAAAGGGTAAAGCAAGTCTATGGCTTCACCTATTATTGTCAAGATTGGCTAAGTGCCATTCTGAGTGGCTGTTCTATGTCCGAAGGCCCATTAGTCTTGGGCTGTATTGATAAAAGGAGATGAGCAGGTGACACAATGTGCTCTGCTGTTGTATTCGTGCTTGTAGCTTGCTACTGCCTTATTGCATCCTGAACTGCCTAGAAACTATCTTCCAAGAGTTTACCAACAACAGGCTCCAAATGCTTCCACATGATTGGCCTGCATAGCCATCGTGACATCTATGCCAAGACTGCACATCACAAGACATCCTGCCTACACCTGAAAGCCTCCTACCAAGATGGGAAGTCCTGGAGATGCACAGATCATCCAGAGAGATCAGGACCAGGTCAGAGATTGTCTGCCTCCTTTCTCCAGCAGCCTGTGAAGTCTGGGAAGAATCAGAAGTCTCAACGGATGACAGAACAGTAACAGAATTCCCTGAAAACATTTGGGTACTGTCTGAAGCTGTAGCTAGCCCTGTGAGTCGGAAAATAATATTGTGAGTAAATACTTAAAGCCTCCTGTAATTCACCATTGCCTTCTGCCATAAGCAGAAAGGAGCTTCTTGAGTCCATCTAGTGGGCAAGCAGTATAATTAACTGCAAGCAGTATATTG
>WBNM01006310.1:15684-70400 GCA_013399055.1 Ramphastos sulfuratus
GAGAGAGTCATTCCCCACTGGAATGGGCTGCCCAGGGAGGTGGTGGAGTCACCGTCCCTGGAGGTGTTCAAGGCACGTTTGGACGTGGCACTTGGTGCCATGGTCTAGTCTTGAGATCTGTGGTAACGGGTTGGACTTGATGATCTTTGAGGTCTCTTCCAACCTGGTCATACTGTAATATTAATTTTGGGAAAAAATCATCTCATATTAATTAATTACCTCTCCATTACAAAGATCTGAGCCAGAATTTCTGATTCCTTACTATGTCTGTGATATATAATAAGAAAGGACTGTTTCGTTTTGGTTTTTTTACATTTACTTTGTGTTCATTTATCTGGTTACCAAAGAAGTAATGCTTTACCCATAAGTTGGTAATGAACACACAACACAAAGAAATGCACTTCCTAATGGAAATGTTGCTAAATCTATCCATATAAAATCTAGTGTTTCACATGTTATCATTCATCCTGAAAGACCAGAAATATACTGGCAAAGACCTAGTTTTGTCATCTTTTGAATGAGCAGAAAATATTGATGGGATAACAAAAAACCACATAACTTTCTCGTGAGAAATTAAAGGAGAAAAAATATTTGTCCTGCAGTTGTTAAAAACCTGGTCCTTTCTGTCATAAAATAACTTTCCTCCCGCTGATATATTTCTTTGTTAGACAGGCAATTGTTTGGTTGAATATAGGGAAATAATCTGTGGGAAGTTTTATGGTAGCATGCATCTTAATATGCAACACACAACACCGACTACGTAGCTGCTCATTGAAAAAGATGTCTAGATCTACCCAACATGTGGGTAAGGATAAGGGAGATTAAATATACTAGAAAACCCCCCAGGTGTATATAATTTTTAATGTCTGGTTTTTATTGTTTTTTGGGGGTGATGGTTTTTGGGTTTTGTTTGTTTGGTTGGGGATTTTGGGTTTTTTTGTTTGGTTTCTTCCTGTTTACTGAAAAATGCTTTTCACAACACAGGAGGCAATTTCTTTGCATTGCAGAGGGAAAAACTATTCAAAGACAGCCACTAGCCCTAGATGAGGGCAGAACCAAGATCCAGGGTGACCTCAAGGTACTTTTGCACTAATTATGTATCAGTAAAATAGAACAGAACGGTTTAGGTTGGAAGGGACCTCAAAGCTCATCCAGTTGCAACCCCCTGCCATAGGCAGGGACACCTGACACTAGAACAGGTCCCTCAAGGCCTCATCCAACCTGGCCTTGAACACCTCCAAGGAGGGAGCATCCACAACCTCCCTGGGCAACCTGTGCCAGTGCCTCGCCACCCTCACTGTAAAGAACTTATTCCTAACATCCAGTTTAAATCTCCTCTCTTCAGTTTAAATCAATTATCCCTTGTCCTGTCATTACAAGGCCCTGTAAACTGTCCCTCCCCAGCCTTCCTGTAGGCCCTCTTCGGGTGCTGAAATACAGTTTGCAAACCTAGCTATGCTTAGCTATTAGCAGTTAGCTGTTATTTGAGTAGCTATCCCCCCACCTTAGAGTTACAGCCAAAAAAACTGCAGCACTTTAAGCAATTAAGTGCTTAACTTCACATTAACATAAAGTACCTAGGTGAGATTTTCAAAGGTCAAGATCTTTTTCTTTTTTTTTTTTTTTTTTTGTCCTAGGGATATCAACAAGTTATACTAGTGGAAAAACTAAGGTTTTTTGTGGTGAATCATCCTTTTAGGTTCCAAAGTAAAAAAAATCAGTGAGAAGTGATGATATTGAAGTAAACCCCAAATAACCCAACATTATTTCACTCCAGATACTGGATAACATTTTCATTTCATTTGCTATTCTACCTGTGTAAATCAGTGGCATAAAATTGTTGTAATATCATGGACCCATGGAACTTATACCTCAGTTGCTTTGTGTCTTCTGCAGTCCTAAACAGCCTAAACATAAACCGTAGGTAAGGCATTGTCATTAATACACCTGCAGTCACTTTATATTAACATTTAAATTTACATTTATATTAGCGCTCAAATACACATCTTTCTTAGACATTTACACCCCTTCAACTATGCTACTATCTATGAATGACCTATTTTTACACAGTTGGCCTCACAACACTCCTTTAGGATTGAAGATGATTATCATTCACACTTTTGAGCAGACTGTGGTACAAGACTTGCCTACACTTCTAAATTCATCATGCCTGTGAGTGTGTATCCATAACCCAGCTGCATTTTTGTGTAAGATCTAGACATTGACACCACGAATATGACTTTTTCTGGTAGGTTTAAGAGCATATCCCAGTCCCTCTTCCTGGAGATGTGAAGTAGAAAAAAGTCAAGGGAGAAAGGCTGAAACTTAGGTGCCCACCTACCACCACTAGAGGTTTACAGTTGACTAAATATTGATTAGTGTGGTTAACAAAATATGAGAACACTATTAATTCCATGTAGAAAAGCACAAAGAATTCTCAAATAAATGCATAACTAAGGATGTTTCTAGGGATGCTTGCTAGGCTGAAGAGATAAGGACTGCAGAGCTTCACTAGACAAGCAGAGCCCAAAGGAAGACTGTGCCATTGAGAATGCAAAGATGGGAATATAAAGGTGAAACAAATTGGTCAAGGTTAGTCTTGGGGCAAATAAGGTATATGAATCATGTCAAACAACCTAAGAAACAAGCACAAGGTGTCAGTTGTATATATTAATGAGATGCAGGAAAATGTATGAATATGTTAAATAGTTCCCTGAAACTTAGTGAATATACACAGAATGCTGACATATATTCTCTTTAAGATGTTTATTTGGGTACATGCTTGAGTGGAATGATCCCCCATTTTTGTCTGGCCATCAAAAAAATGGATGTCTACTTTTCAAAATTATCATTGGTGTTGGGGAGTTTACTTGCCATTTTCGGTAATACTCTCATGCTACTTTGAGCAGTAGTGAACCAATTTCTGTTTCTTAAACTGAATAAGTGCTTCCAAGTTATTACAATCTTCACATTTGCTTTACAAGCAATTTTAGGTTAAACTGGTTTTATCACGTACAGACACATACATTTGGATCTAAGTAGATTGCGTAAGGCCATACAAGTGTGTGGAAATATATGACTAACCTGTTGAATCAAGTCCTGGCCTGGAGTTATTTCCTTTACTATGCATTAGTTTTGATAAAGTCAATACCCATATGCTATGCTCTTACATTTGAATAAATATTTTGCTGAAACAGGAACTAAATGTCTGAAGACTTGGTGAGTCTATCAAGTGCAAAAGTCCTCAGGGTAATGTAAACACTGTCAGGTAGTGTAAAGTAAGTGCATTATATGAGCACTAAAGTACGTTTGGCTTTTAATCGCTAATAGATTTCTCAGTGAGGGTACAAGCACACTGTTTCTTCAAAAGTAGGAAAGTGTCAGGAAGAAAAAGTTACAACATGAAAAAAGCCTTTTACTTTTCTTTAGTAACAGGTTCCCATGCTCAATAAATTAAGGTACTGACAGGAAGTACGAGGGAACAGAAATTACCTGCAGCAAAGACAACGTGATTGATAAGTGAAGCAAAACTGCACTTTAAATCTTATAGTAACACAAGTAATTTTTGTTAAGAAAACGATAAGCATAGGTGCTGAAAATTATGTATTTATTTTGTAATCTTTGTTGCTGCAGTAGAAATGCATGAGTTACATATACTGGAAGGAATAACAAGAAGCAGTAGAAGTATATAGGAATATGCATTACTGCTTGGATGTCTCCATCAACATGGCATGACAAAATTAAGAGAAGGAATGGATAACTGGCAAATGACTACAGGGGAAACAAAGAAGAGGCAGAAAAGAAAAACAAATCTGAACAGTTAATGTCTCAACCAGTTCACTAACAATTATCCAGGTATTAGTTGCATTCAATGGAATTTTTTCACAAAGTTTTATACTCAATGTGCTACAATGCTCATAGTTGTCTGAGTAACCTACATAGGCTGTGAAAGCAGTATAGGGAATGAAGATGTCACAGGGAGCCTGAAGTTTCTCACCTGAAAAGAGGCAGCTAGTACCAATTTAGATTTCCTGGAGTAATCCTTATAACCTCTAGCTGCTCCTCCAGAAAGAGCAGATATCCTTAGTGGTCTCCTGTCAGGTCTGCCCTAAAATAAACAGAAATGGACAATAAGGCCTATTGGAGATGCACATCTGTGACTTTTTGGGAGGACACTTGAAGCACAGCTGGGATCTTCAGCTTTCTAATCACTGGCTATTGAAAAGAGCCTCAGTTCACTTGTACAGATGAAACTCTCAAGTACTACTTTGAATGTGGTGTGTCAAACATCTCTTCTAAGAGGACTTGTCTCCAGAGGATCTTGATAGATGGCTGTGTGCATGTATTACATATATTTCATTCCCGCTGACATGGATGGAAGTGTCTGAATGATCACCTGACAGGAAAGAAACATAAAATTATTTCTTTAAGAAATATTTATTCAAGTCACTTCAAAATTCTAAGTATCTTCTCAAGTCTGAAAACATAATCACTTCATCCTGACTGCAAAAGTACGTGTCATTATGCAGTGGGAAAATGCTGTAATGCTTGATGCAAGAACAACACACACAAAACCCCAGTATCGATGTGAGAATGATAAATCATGTTGGTACTTTCATGCCCTCAGCCCAGCTAATTTTGGGGGTATTCCAAGTCACAAAATGCATACTTAAGTGTATTTTTTTCCCAGTGCTCATGTGAGATATAAGTAGAAGAGTCAGTAACAATGCTTTGATGATATCAGAAAGTTAACCTTTACTTTCTTAGAGAGACAAGCGAGTACGAGATTTGGATGAACTCAAAATCACGATGTGTTCTTGAAGCCACGTGACTAGAATTTTTTCTATTTCTATGGCAGATGATGAAACAGATTGATGAAAATATAAAGCTTTTCACTGTGATACTTCCTATTTCTCTTTTTTTTCAGCAATGACCATATTCTGAGGATTCACTCTCCTCTTAAAGTGGCATTTCTTTTTTAACTGAACTGTTTAACAGACTGCATCTTATAATTTCTTTACTTGTTTTGGTTGTTTGGTTTTGTTGTTTGGGTTTTTTTATTTTTCTTTTCTTTCTATTTTTGACCATTTCAACTATTTAGTGGCCTATCATCAGGTAACAAAACTTGATTTTTTTTTTTCTTTTTTTTTTCCCCAGTTTTTCAGGCTTTCTTCTAGCTGTCATTTATTTTCCTGGCTTCTGGTTTTCAGATGTCATTTCTCTCATTTGTTAGCCTGATACTTACATCATGGATTCACTGGTCACATCTCACTGGACATGTGCCCTTAACCCAACTCATTTAACTTTTTTCTATTTTGAAGAGTATAGCTTCTTTCTGGTTCACATTAAACAACTTCCTAGCTTGTTACTTTAAAATTATAAGGTTTCTATTTCTGCTCTAATCTGTATACTTCACCGTAGTCTTCATATCCTTCTAATCAGGTAGAACTATTTATGTCTTTCATTCCGTCAAACCCGTATCTGCTACTTCAGGCATCAAGCTTTGCTCATTAACATAATGGATTTGTCTTTCTCAGCCCATTCTCAGAAGACAGGCTCTGTTTCCTTTTCTCTGCCAAGAACCAGTCTTTTTTTGCTTCATCTTTGCCAGCTTTAACTTTAGAGCTCTACTTACTATTGCCAATACTTTTGTTAGTTGTCAAATATGTATGAGTTCCTTCAGAAATAAGATAACTTTTCCCTTTTCTTTCTATCTTTCTCTATCTGAAGGTCATCATTTTCTAATCTGTCCACTCAATTAGCAATAGCATTTAAAAAAATCTATTCCATGAGACAGTTTGGCCTTTTGGTCCATACCGTTTAAATAACTTCCAATAGAAGTAAAGAAAATTACCTTTTTCCAATCTTTTTTTTCCTCTGGTTCCTTACAAGACTTTATTTATGACATTCTACTGTATGTCTCTTCCATCTAATCTCTTCATCTATTTTATTTTCTATAGGAAGTGTCCATCTTAAGAATCAAATTATTGAAAAGCTACCAATCTCCATACAAGTAAGTTAATAGTGATGACAGCAGTGAAGGTTTAGTGATGACTGAATGAGTTTACTTATCTTCTTTCACATGAAAGAAATCCTTACTGTTGAAACCATATGTGTCATATCACATCTAGTTGCACAGGAAATTCATTATCTTTACATATTAGTAAACTAAAGCATACAAGGCTCTTCCTTAGCTCTGTGAAGTCACAAGAAATCCTCCAAATCAGTGTCTGTGGGTTTTGCATCTTGTCCATATTGGAAAAGATTTTTCTAAGCAATCATTTGAATTCAGATATATAGTGTAATACAAACTCCTGCTGCCAGTATTTTTATTAGCTCCCAAAAACATGTGCATTGTCTCAAACTCACCTACATGCCCATCTCTGTTCTTTTTCCCTGCCTTCACAATCACAGCTTCACAATCTGGAGAAGTTCACAGTGAATGTCGAATTTACTTTTTAAAAGTGGTAGGATAGTTTCAATTATCTCAAAAGTGATTTTCCTGTCACAAATTCTACATTTCTTCAACAAGCAAACCTACACCAAAAGTATGACTTCAATCAGGAAACATAGTCATCTAATCAATAGATTCCAAGAAACATAATTTTGAATATAATGAAAATAAATAGAAAGCTATCAAAGTATCTATCTGTAAAATAGAGCAGCATCCAATTTTAACAGAAGAAATAAAAGGATTGGAGCTATCCAGTTGAAAAAACAGTTGTCTGTAATATTGATATTTTTCATTTATTCTAACCTAAACAGATTTTTCTGTATTTTCCCCCCACATCTGAATTTAATTATTCTGAAATTTTTGACTAATATCTTTTTCTTTCCTGCTTCTCCCTTTTTTCCTTTTCTGACTTTTTCTCTTCTTTTTCTCACTCTTTGTATGTCTTCAAGACAGAGAATATACAGCATAAAGGACAATATTTCAGAAATAAATGCCTTGGGAAATGGGTAATTGAGAAAACTAAATAGCTCATGGTGATTAGTTCTTAGCTTAATATGACATCTGGATAAGCATCTGTGGTCCTTGAATGCACAAGCAAAGGAATACTGAATAGTCGAAAACTGTTTTAGGGCACTAGAAAAGCTATTGCTGGAATATGATCCACATTAAAAAAAAGTAGAAAGTGAAAATTAGGTCTTCAAAAAATGTATGAGATCAGGAATGTGTGTTTTCAATCAGTTATTCAAGGAATTCAATTTAGTAAAATTACCTGAAAAAGACCCATCTATTCACTGTCAGCAAAACTATTACATAACTGCAGTACATAGTGATAGCCTGTTGAGACAGAAAGAGGTTCTGAGGTGTGGTGTGGTAAATGTTGTAGTTATGATTTTCTCCATATTAGGATATTTAACAGTGTAATGATTTTGCATCATCTCAAAAATGAGCCTGCAGCAAACTATTTTACAGCATGGATAGCAATATTGGATGATGGAACAAATATTAGTATGTACTAGCAAGGAGAGAAAAACCCTCCAGGGATCTTGATTGCTATGAGTAGTTATATCAAAGAACATTTATTATACTAAAAAAGGTAAGACGTAGCAGGTGAGAACTATAACGAGATCTAGTGACTGAAAATGAGATCCACCACATAACCAACAAAAAGGTAACAAACCAATTAAATAATTCACATTTGAATTTGGTGGAGTATTGATTTGCTCAATAACTTGATGGATTTGATCCAATGCTTTTTTTTTTTTTTTTGAAAAAAAAAAGTGTTCCCCAGGTCAGTCATAACATTGATGTCATATAGATAACATTTTATGGCCAAGATACATGTCAATTGCACACAGATCAGCCTCTTTGGTTGTCTGACCTTATGAAAATGAAAACTTGGTATAGACTGACAGAACCTGGAGGTGTTCAAGGCAGTTTTGGACGTGGCACTTGGTGCCGTGGTCTAGTCTTGAGGTCTGTGGTAATGGGTTGGACTTGATGATCTTCGAGGTCTCTTCCAACCTTGGTGATACTGTGAACCACAGAAATATTTTTCATAAAAAGAAGGCTTTTAATATTAGTTGAAAATTCACTGACACTTTACTACTAATAGCAAGGTCGCTTCAGAGAATGATCTGTTTTAGCTTTCATCCAGTTTTGAGAACCAATGTGCTCTGTTATGGGATAACAGAAATTCCCCACACCATGCCAAAGGCAGTATTACAGAACGACTGGAAACCTTTCCATCCCTGTAGCCTGCTATTTTTGCAGGTTTCAAGAAGCTTCTCATTGTCTGAGGTCCTTCAGCTCCAAGGCACTGTTGAAATGATTTGTTCAGTCTCCCTTCTGGCCAGTTCTTGAGCAGAAGTGATCAATCACAATTGAGTTCCTGGTATCATGTCACAACAAACTGATCAAGCTCTCCCTGAAGAAATCACAGCTGTTACTTGGCCTAATGATATCATATAGGACTTTAAATTGCAAAGATGATTAT
Source organism: Ramphastos sulfuratus (assembly GCA_013399055.1). Lineage (NCBI taxonomy): Eukaryota > Metazoa > Chordata > Aves > Piciformes > Ramphastidae > Ramphastos > Ramphastos sulfuratus. The sequence goes on from WBNM01006310.1 coordinate 24,132, forward strand.
ATTTGTCTTTCAGAGAAAACATTTTAATTTTTGAAAGCTCAGCAAAAAAAAGTGTTCATATCATTTTAGATGGTTAAAACTAGTATGTTGGCTTCCAGAACTGTAGTGTAAAAGAAAAAAAAAAACCTTCCTGTACTAGTGGGAGGTGTCCCTGCCTATGGCAGGAGGCTGGAACTAGATGATCCTTGAGGTCCCTTCCAAGCTCACCATTCTATGATATTGACATATAAAATGTTACTGTGCCTTTTAGTGTTCTAACTGCTTACAAACTAATAGTCTTGTTTTGCAGGTAGCAAGTACAGAGATAACATCAGCTTCATTAGCATCCAGAGCTACTCACTGAACGAATCCAAGGACTCAACTGCAGTGGCAACTCAGGTTGATAATAGATACCTCAGCCTGGAGAAATCCTACTGATGGCTAAGGGAGAGACTCTTAAATAAGTCATGCCATTGTCTAACCTACGTGCTAAAACCTGAGACTATCTCATTTGTAAATTCAAAATATTTTATTATGGGAAGCAATGACTAAGTTTAAGACCAGAAGTATTTTGCACAGAAGCACTGAATATCATAGCCAACATGTATGCATAGAGATTACATGCATATACATTACTGTTTCCTGTGTTTCATAAAATTGATCAGATTGATTTATATCAAATTCAGATTTCATAGTTCTGCTCTGTTGCTGAAAACAAAATTGAACAGATCAAGCAAAAAAAAAATGCCCATGATCTCTAAGCACACAGGAAGTGAATGTTACTTGCTGTTTTTATTCCAAAAACAAAACAAAAAAAATGAGAAAACAAAACCTGAAATACCACAGGAAAACAACTCTCCAAGTAAAATGAAAACAGAAGAGCATTGGCATTGCAAAGACAATAGCTATTTAACTGGCTCAGTACTCAAGGGATTGTGCATAGATGAGCTCAGTTTACAGGATCAGGCTTTAGGTTTGACTGACCTGTGCTAAGATCGCATCTCCGAAAAAGAGTGAGAACAGGCCTCCAGCAACATCTAATAAATTGTGTAATTTAAAGCATAATTTAACACATAATTTGAAGCAGCTTTTCCCTATGTTCACAAGATGCTCTCATTTTCCTCAGGGCAAAGGAGCAATGGCAGGGAGTATGCTGGTGCCATCTTTACGTCGTACATCATTACTTGCCCAGGAATAGATGCCTCGGATCCCTTTTCCAGAGAATTTGCCTTACCATTTTCATATGCACAGAGTCGAGGGGGATAAAATCTCAACAAGCTATGTAGTTACCCACAAAAGGAGATAATTGTCAGTGGACTTTTGTAGAGCTGTTGAAACTTAGATGTATTTTAAGCAAATACAGAAGCAGTTTGACTCCAGCCTAATTTCTTCAGAAACCATGATTTTGGTTTCTTGACAGCTCAGATCCCAAGTGTGTCTAAAGATAAGTGAGACTAGGAATGCCTAGAGAGTCCAAGCTCTCATCTCATGTCTCCTTTTCTCCTATTTCTGTTGTTTACACTCAGAGCTTTGAATCAGACTGCTATTCCTTCTTCTGCATACCCGCATCTTCCACTTTGGCCGTATTTTCTGATGCCTACTGTATTTTCTGGTGTCTTGAATGGTCTAGGTTGGAAGAACAGGGAGAGGATTACACTTGCATTGGTAAATAAAAACAATGATCCTGAGCCATAAATCTTTGCTCATCCACACAGCTGAATCATCATATTGCTCACTGGTTTGAACATGTCTCCAAGACACTTCTGCTAACAAAAGGGGGTGGATTTAAGTAGCATGGACACCAAACAATCCTCAGCCACATGGTTTTCATCAATGAAGTAGACATGTCCACTGTACATTACAATTCCAGCCTAATCTTCTTGTTTTTGGCATTGAAACCAGGGCACAGAGGAGTGATTCATATGCATGCACCACCCTCATGTAGATTCAGAATATGCCCAGCACAGGCAGCAAAGACCTCAGAATAGGGATTGTCTCTTAGGTTCTGCTGCATAGACATCAATTTACTAAATGAAAAGTGAATATTGATTTATTTGTCCAGCATTAAAAAGGAAAACAATACTTCTTACTCTAAACAATCTAAAAAATAGGGTGATCTTCACAAATCTTTTCTTAAAATTGAGACCATTCATCATGAAAGAAAAATATGTAGAACTATCTTATTCTCCATTTTCATTCCAAATAGTTTTAGTTGTTCATCTCCTGTATGGGAAAATTATTTATTTTATGTTAGAATTTTATATTTCAATAATGGATTCATATTAATATACAAAGACTTAAAATTTATACAAGGCATCAAGCATATTTTTTGTCAGAAACAAGTTTTGATTCTTGTGCTTCATTTTAGGGATAAGGATATTAGAAACAGACAATTCTTTAGTTCCTTTATGGCTGTGAGGATAGTTTTATAGTGTCATGATCTGAGGGATGCTGCAGAAAAGCACCAGGAAACACATGAAACTGTTATAGCAATCAGAATATCCTATGATGCCACTTTACCTTTTAATCACTTTTTTTTTTTTTTTTTTTTTTTCCAGGGCGAGGAAGGAGGAAGGGGGAGGGACTTTTTTTTTTTTTTTTTTNTTTTTTTTTTCTTTTTCTTATAACCTCAGCTCCTGGAATCAAGTGATTATAGCAGATGCTACATCTTAATTTCTTATTAAGCAAATTTGCAGCCTTCACAGTTCAGAGAAAACTTAAAGACAGAAATTACCAATTTGGATTAGTCAAAACACCGTCCTAAAAGTTGTGATTTTCTCACTTTGGAGTCAAAATTTCATAGAATCATAGAATGGTCTAGGTTGGAAATTATCTCAAAGATCATCTAGTTTCAACCCTCTGCCATAGGCAGGGACACCTCCCACTAGAACAGTTTCTTTTGGAACACAATACAATAAAATGATACTAACTTGGCCAAGCTGTCATATTGCAGTATTGTAATGTAAAATACTATGGACCAAATCTTAGATTCTGTATGCTATAAGAATAATCAGAAAAAGAGACTGTGCTCACTGTGGAGAATATCCACATAATCCCAGCTCACTCCATGTACTGTTCACAGTGATCTAGAGCTCACTAGGGAGTGGGGAAGAATAGTAAAATATGTTCAAGATCCATCTGTAGTCTAGAAGTGACTGACATATTTATTGCTTAGAACACTTTATCTCAGGAAGTTGTTTTCCTAAGACATATTGAAGATATGGATTTTTTCCTTCCTTGTACCATTAACATATTACACAAGTTTCTGTGTAACAAGAAAGACTAGAAAGAATTTCAGTTTTCAGATGAGCACCTGAGTTGGTCAGACTTTTCATCTTTGCCATCAGTGGGCTACATATTAGCGTTCTCCCTAAACCTCATTCTCCTCCACTTCTCATATAATCCTGCACAGTGGGCTTTACTCGGTTTTCAAATATATTCTCCTCATAAAAAAGCAAACAAAATTCCCTAGGACCTGCAATAAGCCTTTAACAGTTATCACTAACTATACACAGGCATCCAAGTGCACAAATGAAAGCAACTGGGCTAATTAATTTCTTTGTTCCACTTAGTTTTGAGATACAAACACCTTTGGTACGGACTGTGGCAGCTGTTCACTAATGCACCAGTAAGATTGCTATTCGTGTTACAGTGTTATATTTTCCCCCTATTTAAAGAGAAATATAAATGTCAAGCAGAGAATAAAAAAAAAAAGAAACAAAACCAAAACCTTCGTGTCATGGGTTGTGTTGAATCTGCTACTGTTCCTATCATGCTCAGCTCACGTTAAAGTCAAAATTAAAGTGCTGGCTGGAGCAAAGTATTACAGGGCTTGAAGCTCAGGTTGTAACTTGAGAGACTTCCTGCTCTGATTATTGCTTTTGGATTCTGGGTTTTAGGAGTTGGATTTTTTTTTTTTTTTCTTTCTTCTTCTTCTTTTTTTTTTTTTTTCTTTCTTCTTCTTCTTTTTTTTTTTTTTTCTTTCTTCTTCTTCTTTTTTTTTTTTTTTAAAGCTGGTGAGATGGGTGGAAGTTGGTTAGCTCACTGTTTTTCTGCTTTATGCTGGGCTTTTGCCTGCATTTCACTGTGCTTTTACTGCAAATATACTAAGTTAATGTCACTGTGTATTGTATTGTTAGCTAATTTTGCATTATGTCATCTTGTTTCATATTAAACCCTTTATTCTATCGTCTCTTTATCTCAACCCAGAGAGGTTTTATTTGTCTTTTCCAGCCTTGGTGACTCTGTGATTTTGAGGCCCAACCAGCACCCATAGGTGACATCAAATTAGTCATCAAATTAGACTTCAAATTAGCCATGAATTGCCTATCCTGTGTAACCGGGGGGCCACCAGGCCCCCCGGCCTTTAGATCACCTCCACCATTCACCCAGTGTGCACCATGGGGACTCACCAGTGGCGACAGGAGGAGGATCCCTCTGCCCAGTTGGGCAAGCTTGGGGCTGCTGCCTTTCCTGGGGCTGATTATAATGGGGAGCGGGCAGGGAGGGCAAAGTGCTCACACCTGGGGTGGGAGGAGACTCCAACAGAAGCCAGGTGCTCTGGGTTTGGGGGAAAAAAGGTGAAAATGCTGTGGGGTAGGAAAGGGGCAGATATGGTGGAAAAGGGGAGGTCGTGCTGAAAGGAGGGAGATAGAAAGGAAAAAGAGGGAGATGGAAAGGAAAAGGATGGAGATGGGGATGAAAAGAGGAAGATGGGAGAAAAAGTAGGAAAGGAGGAAAATAGGGGAAAGACATTAAAAACGAAAACAAAAACAGACAAAAAACCCCAAATCAAACCAAAAACAAACAAACAAACAAACAAAAAACCTGTACTGTTTGCATTGAAACCACCCTTTTCATGACCAACCCTTTGTTATTTCTGCTTGGACTTGTAATCAGACATCTTCCCCAGCTCACTGTAGAAGAGCAAATCACACCTGTCTAAGAGGTAAAAATGAAGACACAAAGAGGAAAACTAAGAAATAAAAATGAAAAAGAAAAACTAATACAAATTATAAATATATATATATATGAAGCATGAGCCCTTTCAGCAAGTTCTCCATGGGATTCATTCCTGTGTGACCTGGAGCTAGATTTTATGGTCCCGCTCTGGCAGGGGGGTTGGACTCGATGATCTATGGAGGTCCCTTCCAACCCCTAGCATCCTCTGATCTTGTGATCCTGTATAAAATTTATTACTGAATCTGGTTTTTAATTCTAGCTTTCTCATACAGAGCCTGACCAACAGAGATGGATTGCATGGACATTTTAAAGAACTTATTTTCAACAAATACAAAATTTATTGGAATGCTGTTTTCTTCTAATATTTCAGTACTGGCAAGTATTCATGCTGAAATCCTTTTTAGTGGGATAAAGCTTAGGAAAAAAACAATTTTAAATCTGCAGTTATTAAAAGAAGTGTCACGGGTTTAAGAAACTGGTATGTCTTAATCCACAGAGTACAGACCTCCAGATGCTAGATAGGTCCAGGAGGTAGACCAGAAAGTGTAATCTTTTGTTATTCCATTCCTATAAGCCTTGCATCTCTATAAAAATGGACATTGCTGTCTGTTCTTTCCTTCTTCTTCTCCCTCTCTCTGCCTTCTCCCAGTGCAGGCTCCCTTATCTTTGCTGTGCAGGGGAATGGGACCTGGAGTGGCCCGGCTAGGGCCTGGGGCTGGCAAGCTGAATTTTGACTGTGGTACAGGGACATAGAGAGGCATGGTGGAAATTGGGGGGGCATTGGAGACCTGGGGTTTTGGCCTGGTTTGGAGGGAGATTGTGTGAAGCTTTGGCCTAAGGAGGCTCTTTGAGAACCTCAACTGAGGTGGACTATGGATTTTGTATATTTTATATGCTTTTGTACTGTTGTATGTACTGTTTGAATAGTACTTCCATTTAAACTTCTAATTCCTTCCAATTCTGTGTGAAGTGTTTCCTTTACTCTTCTGGGAAGGTGTAAAGAACATTTGTCTTCACTCCCTAAACCCAAGACAAGAAGGAAAGAATTAAAAAAATAAAAAAATCACCTTATGATAATTTCCTCAGTGAAAACACACTTGCAGCTAATCATGTGTCATAAGTTTTTGTGTAAGAGTGTGACAGACTAAGATTATCTTACTTCACTCTTTTTCTAAGGAAAAAGGGCCATAAAATAATAACGCTCTTGCTGAATTGGAGAAGAATACAGAAAGGTTGTATTTAAAAATGTGCAGGAACATATATGACATACATGAATCCTTCACACCTAATACAGATAGAGAATACATTAAAATTCTCCCCAAACCTTCCTCCCAAGAAAACATAAATCACCAAAATACCAGTGCTCATTTTCTCCCATCCCCATTGCCTCCCAATTAGGCCCCAAGCAGTCTGGATTCACTGTGGTACATATCCTTGAAGGCCATAGCCTACATGGTACTCCACATAGTTATCCAGGTAAGGGTCTCTCTGGAGAGCTGAAAGAAAAAGGGAGAAAAGAGAGTGTAATGACCTTGCTGCTTAAAGTGTTTGCGGGATTATGAGATTGAATAACATAATTACAGTATCCAGGGGTGACTACTTTGTCCCCTGGGATGGATCTTGGTCTCTGTGTTTTTAAAGGGAAATCTAGGATAACCTGGAACCCCTCAAACCACAGCATCATAGAATCATAGAGTTATTAAGGTTGGAAAAGACCTCCAAGATGATCAAATCCAACTGTCAGCCCAACACTGCCACGATCTCTAAACCACATCCTCAAAGTGTCACATCTACACAATATTTGAACACCTCCAGGTATGGTGACTCCACCACTTCCCTGGGCAGCCTATTCCAATGCTTGACCACCCTTTCAGTAAAGAAATTTTCCCTGGTATTCAATCTAAACCAACATGAGGTCATTTCCTCTTGTTCTATTGCAAGTTACTTGAGACAAGAGACCAACACCCACTTCACTACAACCTCCTTTCAGCTATTATAATTAGTTGTCTTTTATTTTCATTTGTACCTGGATATGCTACAGAGAAATAGCACAATGCAACACACAAAACCATTATTACAAGTAAAGATAGTAAGCAAAATGACATTCACTGGTGCAATTTATTTTACAATGAACCACAATTAGGATATACAGTAAGTGTTATTTTCTACTTTTCCCCCTTTTTGTAATGTAATTTTTTAAAAAAGACTTTTAGTGAGAAGCTGAGGAATCTTGTGCTGCTTATTTCAGACAAACTACCTTGTTGTTAAATATCAACAGAAAAAAAATATTTGCAGCAGTCAACCTGACCAATCAAAGTAAAAGCATGCAAAGGGTCTTTCTGAGTGTTGTTAGTTATTGCTCTCAGATGCACATCTGCAGACCATGAAAGCCAAACCATGTGACTGTATGTGACTGTTAATGGCATTTTAAGGAACTCAGATCTTGATAAAAGACAAAGCATGGTGTTGGTGACCTTCATCAATGGAGTATGACAATGACACACTTGAATTGTTCCATGGTTATACCATACCTTTTTTACACAACTGATGCTTTGATAGTTGTATCTTTAGAGGAAATGTATGATCTTTCATAACCTCAAGAAAAGAACATATAGCAGAGGAAAAGGGCTCATGTTGTGCTAATAAGACAAGGTTATGACATTTTCAGAATTAAAGTGACAGCAAAGTAGGCTGAAATCAAGTCAGATAAACCTGTGCTTGCATGAGCATAGGTATTGTCAGTGACATGGACAAAGGAATTGAGTGCACCCTCAGCAAGTTTGCAGATGACACCAAGCTGTGTGGCACAGTCNACTGGCACAGGTTGCCCAGGGAGGTTGTGGCTGCTCCCTCCCTGGAGGTGTTCAAGGCCAGGTTGGATGAGGCCTTGAGTGAGCTGTACTAGTGGGAGGTGTCCCTGCCTATGGCAGGGGGTTGGAACTAGATGATCCTTGAGGTCCCTTCCAACCTTACCATTCTATGTCAAAAAATTGTTATATTTACATGTGGACTTCAGTCTTCATTTTTTTTTTTTTTTCATTTTAGTGAATGAAACAGTCAAATCTATTCCTAAATTTCAAGCAATTAACATAGGGGGAGAATACAATTCCTGGATGTGACTCTCACCTTAAACTGATGTTTTAAAAATTAAACTTAATTAGGAGGTATAAGATCCTTGCCAAAAATGTCCAACTATGAGTGTGTTTTTACATAACAGAGAAAAAAAATCTTCACTTTTACAATCCAATCAGATCACAGAGATGTTGTTACTCTTCATGTGTATTGTGCATGTACAAACAGAATGTCAACCACCTACCACTTTGTCTGAAGAACACTTACAGAAAAGCTATTAGAACAGAAATAAACTCTTGAAACTGTAGACAACTCAGTCACAGAGACAGAGCACATAGAGGAGATTCCATGTGAACCTGAGAAAGAATTTTCTCACTGTGAGGGTGACAGAGCACTGGAACCAGTTGCTCAGGGAGGTTGTGGAGTCTCCCTCTCTGGAGGTATACAAGAACCGTCTGGATGTGTTCCAGTGTGATCTGCTTATTCCAGTGTGATCTGCTCTAAGGTGATCCTGCTCTAGAAAGGGGCCTGGACCAGATGATCTTTCGAGGTCCCTTCCAGCCCATGACATTCTATGATACTATGAAAATATCTGCAAAATGATTAAGACAGTGGTCTCAAGCAGAAGATGTGAATCTAGTTATTGCCATTATAACAGTTTTTGTGAACATACTTGATCAACTGAACAAACAATTGTTGTAATATCCAACTTTCAGGTGCAAAATTTACAGTATGAAATGAAACATGTAAAAGTCTTGGTAGTGAACACACAGGCATCAAGTAACATACTCCTGAATGCTCATGATGCAGATTTTAAGTTCTGGTCTTTGAAGATATGCGATCTCTTAACTTGAGACTGAAGAGAATTGCTTATGTCTGCCAGTCCTTCTGGGATGTAACCCCTACACTGAAATTAGGTAGCTAAGGCACAAAAAAAAAAAAAAAAATACTGATACCCTTTCCTCCTTTAGCACATCCCATTTTACTGACTATAAAAATTATCTGCAAACTTGAATCTAGAAGACTTGAAAAACATCTGTCAGATATCCTATGTGCGCTAAAGAGTAAAATTTTGGTCTCAGATCCCAATTTATTGGATACTCTGAGATATACTAAGCTTTGTTTTGTTTTAAATAATTATATATCAAATGAAATTTATGTAAGGCTTGGATTCTTCAAGTGCTAAATTTCTGTGTCAGTTATTTAGCTTGAAATGAACATCTGTACTTCATTACACTCCAGCTGTCTTCAATGTAAGGACTTTCCTAGTGGACATGGTTTGGGAGTATCTAGCTGTTTCAAAAATCCAGAGAAATTAAACAGAAAGACTCATGGTCTAAACAAACTCAACTTACATCCTAAGATACTTATATACCAAAGTAACAGATAAATGTTGGAACAGAGCTTGTGGAGTAGTCAAAGATACAGCTTCATAGTCATCTATACAGGTGCCCTTTTTTATTCAAAATTCTAGCCAAGTTCTCCTCTATACTGGACATTATTTTCTGGATTTTCAAGTGTAAGTGAAACAGCTAGTTCCTGTGTGAAGTAAAAATGGTAGATCTCTAAAAGCTTGTAGATAGAAAAACATGTTAAGATGTGATTCAGCCAAACATCTCAGCATAGAGATCAAGTTGCCTTTCTGGCCTGTATTAGAAAGACATTATGGGTGAAGTCAAAGCGAATCAACCTCTGTTCATCACCCCCACATCTGGAGGAAAAAAAACAATTCTAATACACGTGATGTTAAAGAGATTAGTGAGTATATTCCCTGAAACAGACATAATTACATGGTTTAGTCTCAAGGAAAATGGAGGGTGCTATCGATGTGGCTGACAGAAATCCAAAGGTGAGTCCCTGCCTATGGCAGGGGGTTGGAACTAGATGATCCTTGGGGTCCCTTCCAACCTTACCATTCTATGATTCTATGATAAAGAAAGCATAGATAACTGAGTTACATTTACAAACCAATGCACATATACGCAAGTTGTAAGGGACATATATATGAAGTTGATGGAAGGAAAGCCATGGTATTTGAAAGAATAATAAAAAACAATATACTTTTAGTAGATTGTAGGAACTGAACTCAAACCACTAATATTTTACAGAAATTTTCAAAAGTAATCGCTTTCACCTATGTAGAGTGACATTGGCTTCCATGAAGGGATCAAATGTGTAAGACATGCTAGATACATCCAACATCTGTCAGTAGGACATCCCCTGGCTACAAGGGTTTGCTACCAACAGATGATTCAGAAAGATCATAGTAAGGATGTTATAGTTCACTTCTTCTGTGGTGTCTGCAGCTAACTTCATTAGGGTCTCGAGGGGAGCATACATGACAGATGGAATTTCGAGTTTTAAATTCATTACTTAAACTCAGCGAAATGCTTAAGGAAGACATAAGACTATGCTTACATGCTTAGCTAAATGTAATTTCCTCACTGAAGCACAAGGAAATCAGATACAGCTGATATCTTTTATACTTCAAAAAGTCCAAGTATCTGAGCATTTTGCAACATACGGTTCACTTCAGAAGTTGAAACACTGCAATTTTATGGAACAGGTTCACAGTTAAACTACAAACCTATGTCTGTCATTTGTTTGAAGATTGTTTAGGACTAGGTTGTATCAATAGAGCAAACAATGTCAACTGATTTATCCAGTCTTGAGTTCTTCTCTTCCTTCACAGAAAGTTTTTGAAAAAAAATATTTTTAAATCTATCTGTGTTTTTATCTCACACACACAGTTCTAAAATAAAATGCTGAAAATCTGGGTAGTGCTATCATGGAAGCAGGGGCATCCCATGACATGGAAAACATGCTCCATCAATTATTGCTAATGCAGGATCAATACTACCCTTTCCCAACTCAACCTCTCATTTCTTGTACAAAGATAAGAAAAATCATTAGCTAGCATTTATCAACATAATAATATATCAATTTAAACATTTGAAGATTTGATCTATTGAGGAACTATTTTATAAGACGAAAAAACTTGTAAACACAAACCTTGAAAATATTTTCTTACAGTTCTTGTACTTTTAATCTTTTGAGCTTTTGGAACAGACTAAAAGTGGTCCTAGCTTGATGAAGAGCCAATATTCTCTAACAGACCTTGTAGCAGATGTTTACTAATCACTGATAAATTTTGCATATTTAAAAGGGGAAATGGCTTTTAGAGGCACTACTGATGCAATTATAGGAGTGCTTACAATCCGTATGAAGATGTGGTGAAACTGAATCTAACCTGTGGATAAATATAAAGCTGTTGCAGCTTTGAATCTGGGACTTGCCCACACATCAGGTAACTTCTTTAAAAGCCAAATTAGCTATAAATAGATGAATCTGCAAACATTCAAGAAAATATTCTTTGAAAGCATTCCACAGACTCACAGTTCCGCTTTGCATTTTCTAGTCTACTAAGAGGACATTTAAATTTATACTTTCTTTTTAAATCTGCTCAGAAGCAGACATTTCAAACAATACATCTTTATAAGAAATTATGATCATATTATTTATTTTGGAGACAGAGACAGGCTGCCAGACAACATCTCCACACAACACAGCCAAGATGTTCACTTAGAGACCTGCATGGGCTTGAAATGAAGAATCCAATTAGGCTATCTCTATAACATTTAGTGGCTCCTGTTATTACCTATGAGCTAAAGAAATCATCTGTTTCTTTAAACCTGCTGTACTTAATCACTTCAAGAAAAGAAAATTATGGCCATTGCTTTCATCTGAAAACTATTAACTGGTGCTGCTATAGAAAATTTACTGATTAGCAAAAGTATTTCTTTCTGGAAACAAAAAACATTGTAGAGCAGCTATCTATGCACTTACACAGAAGACTTATTCTGCAGGACATTATTCTGTCAACCACCTGTTCCTAGACAGAGAGAAGCATTTCCTCATCATTTGTAAATGCTCAGAACATAAAAGAGCTTCTTATCTGCCAGACGTTCATTCATGGATACCACTATTAAAAAAAAAAAAAAAAAAAAAAAAAAAAACCACCCCCACANAAAAAAAAAAAGCACCTCCAGACAGCCTAACTTGAAAATAATTGATGAAAATTGTTTGAGTGCTCCTTGACAAGTACTTTGTGCCTGTTAGATAACAGAAAGGCTGGTAGATAAGCAAAATATGAAACTCTGCTAGGTGAGTGATGCTCAATCTTTTTTATTAAAAAATAGTATCCTTTCTCCAAGTATCAAACTATCTTAGCAGAATAGTCTTTGCCCTATCAGAACATTAATGGACCTATTGAGAAAATGTGCATTGTAATGAATAATATCTAGAAAGAGGAGAAAAATATTCAGTAGAAGATATAACAAAGGCTGTAGTATTTTTTACAGCAAACTGCATGGTAACAGCCGAATCCTGCAACTAGCTGTGAGAAGTTGGATCATATGCATATTAAAATATTCATAATGCTTATAAAAGGATTATTTTTTCTCAAGATATAGAAGTGTCTTGGAAATTTTTGAAGGTAGAAACTTCTACTAGCTTGTGAAGTTCTGCAGGTTACTGTTTGTATAAAGAGAAGAATGTCATATACATTTCATGCCTTATTCTGTAGAAAAATAGTAATTTGCATCTCAATAAGAATTGATTCATATTTCTCCTTTTATGATATTATTCATATTACTAACATCGATAACTGAATCTTTCAAACTTGCTCATGCACTAGAGAAGTGATCTTGCAAAATGGGCAATGAAACTACAGCGTGGTCTCCATGAAATGCACGTAAAGAGCTTGTGTTCCAAATTATTCATGTGTGCAAATGCAAAGGGTTAACCCTCCTGGACGGGGGAGTGGTCAGAACTTGACCCCGTGTCTGCTCGACCCCAGGTGTAGTGTTTAGCCCACTCCCACTTCCTGTCTGGACCCCCCTATATAAACAGTGGAACTTCCTGTTGCTCTCTCTCTCACCTCATGGCTAGCCTCTACCACACAGTGGACTTCTCTTTAGACCACTGCCACCCATCTGGTTGTATATATATATTTTGTACCTTGTTATCCCTTCCCTATACCTATTTGTAACTCCCCTATTTTAAGTACCTTTTATTTGTTGTTAAAGTTTTCTTTTACCTTCCAAATCATGGCCAGATTGTTCTGTAGGTGGCTTTACCCCTTCTGTCTTCTCTTTTCTCTCCCACTATCCAAGAAGGAGGGGAAGAGGGGAAGACCTCCTATTATTACTGTATTGGTTTCCCCTGAGAAGCTAAGCACTAACCAATACACCAAATTATTAAAAATTCGGCTCACTGTAGAATCTATCCATGGCAGTTTTAGAATACTTTAGGAAATTTTGAATAAATGTTTATTAAATGGAAAACCAAACAAGGAATTATTTGCTGGCTGTGGTCACTTTTTCCTCAACTTGTCCTAATCTAGGCGTGCATTAGCCTTATTTGGGCTCTCAACCAGCAGGCTTGCATGGTGTTGAGAAAGATGCATCAATAACCCTTTCCTTCAAATTCCTGGCACAATTCCTTGTCACAGGCAATTTATTATATAAGGATCTTACAGCTGAATTAATGTCCTCAAATTGATGCTAGAAACAGACCAGATTATGCAGTAGTTAATTCATAGCCTAAATCACAATAAGGCTTTAATCTCTCTGGAGACACGTGGATCAAAAGAAAGAGATATCCATGCTTTGTAAGGGTTCAAAATCCAACAAATTTTACAAAACTAAAGATACAGAACTTGCCTCAGGGAGGAAAGGCAAGGGCCCGTGCCTCTGCTGGTGAGCTTCAGGATTTCCCACTGTTTGTTGGCACAATGTGTAAGCTGGTTTTACTAGGAATTTATTGTGAATATGATGGAACAGTACCTTATAGTACAAAACTTCATCCCTCATCTGTAACTTGTGAATTGTAACTTGGCTGAGTGAGTTATCTCACTCGCTTGACTTTGAATATGCTGATGAATTGCTTCTATCAGCTGTTGTGCTGGTGGAAATCACATTTAAAATTAACTGACTGTAGCATCCTGTTCTAATGCTGTAAGACACTGCATTTGAACTCTGGCTGAAACATGCAATTACATAGACAGCTCAAGTACCTTTAATGTCCTATGGGTAGGTCTTCTCTTGATCTTGTGCTGAGAAATCACAGAATGGTAGGGGTCAGAAGTGACCTCTGGAGATCTAGTCCAATCTCCCTGCTGAATTGGGTTCACTTGAAACAGGTTGCACAGGATCCTGTCCTAGCAGGTTTTGAAAGTCTCCAGAGAGGGACACTAAGCTAACTCTCTGGGCAGCCTATTTCAGTGCTCCAATACTCTCAAAATAAAGATTTTTTTTTTTCTTTATGCATACAATATGTCCTGTGTTGCAATTTGTGCCCATTGCCCCTTATCCTATCACTGGGTGCCAATGCAAAAGAGTCTGTTCCCATGTTCCCATCCTCTGGGTACCCGTATTTTAGATATTGAAAAGCATTGAGACAATCCCCTCAATCTTCTCTTCTCCAGGCATGAGTGACAAGATGAAGGTGATGGTCTCTTTTTGGTGGTGCCTAGTAACAGCTCAAGGAACAACCTCATGAAAGGAGGTTGTAGCCAGGTGGGGGTTGGTCTCTTTTCCCATGCAGCCAGTGACAGAACAAGAGGACACAGTCTCAAACTGTGCCAGGGCAGGTGGCATTAGGCAGAAATTCTTCATGGAAAGAGTGATTGGCCGTTGGAATGGGCTGCCTGGGGAAGAGGTGGAGTCATCATCCCTGGAGGTGTTTAAAAGGAGACTGGGTGAGGCACTTAATGCCATGGTTTAGTTAATTAGAAGAGTTAGGTGATAGGTTGGACTCAATGATCCTCGAGGTCTTTTCCAATCTGGATAATTCTGTATAAGCTGGAGCAAAGAAAGTTCCACCTTACCACGAGGAGAAACTTCACTGTGAGAACAATGGAATGCTGGAACAGGTTACCCAGAGGGATTGTGGAGTCTCCTTCTCTGGAGACTTTCAAAACCCACTTGGGTGCATTCCTGTGTGTCCTGTCCTAGGTGATCCTGCTTTGGCAGAGCAGGTGGACTCAAAGTTCTCCAGAGGTCGCTTCCAACCCCAAACATTCTATGAATTCTATGATCTATAGATGTTAAAGCTTCATATATGTTTTTGGTCATGATATTAAAGTGTGGAGGATGAAGCAGAGTTCTTTTTTTGGGTCACTAGGGTCCAAGGTACTTCTTTCTGAGCGATGCGCCTGCTGCAGGAACATGGTTTTGAAACCACTCATCAACCTCCATGTCAGCTCCTCTAATGCTCTGTAGCCTTGCAACAGCTTCTTGCAACTCAGCCACCTGCTGTAACAGATTGTCAGCACACCTTCAACAACACCTGTCAATGGACTGCATACACCTTTTGCAGACAGATACTTTTACATTAGGAGAATAGTTTAGGCATTCACTGCAACCTACAATTGTACTGAAGAGACCTTCCTGTACACGTCTCTCTGGGTGATATGTCAAACTTATCCAGGACTTTCACTGTAGGAACACTGGTTTTAGCTCCAGTGAACTTCCTGTGTCTTTAGTAGTATCTTTTGAAGAACCAGTATACACCTCAAGCAGCATTTGGCCATCTGAGGGCCCTCGTTTACTGATGGAGAGAATTAATTATTTCCATTAAAAAGTTCAGCCTATTCTAAAATATTTGCCTTCTCAGGATGCTTATTTTAATTCACCTGTTTCAGAGGAAGCCTGAAGAGTACCTGAGATTCCTTGTCTTTAAAAATTTGCTGAAAGCCAAATGCCTTTATAGTATATCATATCCTGCACTCTGACTGTAACATTTTAAGCCTATATTTTGAATGTTGGATTCATATCCAGACAGCTTTATTACTTCTTCGAATCTGAAAAATAAACAAAAGTACTGGGAATAATGTGTGCAGGTTTGCCAGATAGAAAGGGGAAAGGTCAGAAACTCTGAACTGCTTGGCTCTGCACTTATTTATTATTTATGTAATAAGTTGATACTGCTATTTCTGGCATTTTCCTCTTAGTTAATGAACTTGTGATGGAAAGGTGTGTGTAATTAGAGCTGTCAATATTGAATTCCAAATGTGCACTGCACTATGAATTTAATCTAAGTTTCTCTATCCCCAGTCCTCCCTCCCCATTGCCACTGGGAGAGACTGAAGCACTTGACTGCTGCTGTGGCAAATTGAGTCCTAATAAGTATGATGCTTTACTGCTTCTTGTTTTTTTTTCCTAAGGTACAACTGCAGCATTTCTGAAGAACTCACTTGGGCATTAATTCAACAAGAAATGTCGGTAGAAGCATTATATTTCCACGTTTTGATATCTCACTGAATGACTTGCATATAAAGAGGCCTGGCAGCTGGTTTGTGTCAGGGACTGATGTGATTGTCATTACAGCCTCAGGTTTAGGTGATTCACCTCTGCCAGACTGAAGAATAATATTTCTCTTGTTGTTTCCCACTGTTTTCAAATTTTATTACCATGAAAATTAAAAGACAAACAAAGCCAAACCAACCAACCAACCAACCAACCAACCAAAACCCCCAAACATCTACATAAAGACCTGTGGTGGTTTGATCCTTGCTGGGGGACATATGCCCACCAAAGCCACTCTATCACTTCCCTTCTTAGATGGACAGAGGAGAGGGAAAAATATAACAGAAGCTGGTTATAAGATAGAAGAAATTTAATAATAATGTTGATGGAATGAGCTTTAACAAGGCCAAATGCCAGGTCCTGCACTAGGGTAACAATGATCCCAAGCAATGCTACAGGCTTGGGGAAGCATGGCTTGAAAGCTGTCTGGCAGAAAGGGATTTGAGAGTTGTAATCCACAAGCAACTCAATTTGATCAAGCAGTGTGCCCAGGTGGCCAAGAAAGCCAATAGCATCCTGGCTTGTACTAAAAATGCTGCGGCCAGCAGGAGTAAAGAGGTGATTGTCCCCTTGTGCTCTGCTCTGAGGAGGCCACACCTCGAGTATTGTGTTCAGTTTTGTCACCTCATTACAAAAGGAATGTGGAGGTGCTGGAGCAAGTGCAGAGGAGTTCAACAAAGCTGGTGAAGGGCCTGGAGAATAAATCTTGTGAGGACCGACTGAAGGAGCTGGGGGTGTTTACTTTAAGGAAGAGAAGGTTGAGGGGAGACCTCATTGCTGTCTACAGCTACCTGAAAGGGCATTGTGGACAGGCAGGTGGTGGTCTCTTCTCCCAGGTAATTAGTGATAGAACAAGAAGGAATGGCCTCAAGCTGTGACTGGGTAGGTTTAGACTGGATATTAGGAAAAGTTTTTTCACAGGAAGAGTGGTCAGGCACTGCAGTGGGCTGCCACAGAACAAAATTGTAAAAAAGCATTTAAACGTTAGGTTTAAATGTAGATTTCATTTAATGTTGACAAAGAGGAAATGACAGTGCATGGAACTGTCATGAAAAAAGGGTAATAAGGCCAGAAATTAATAAAAATGTAAATTATTTATTATTTTGGCTCCATCTTCCATGTAACTATATACAATAGTTACGAAGGTTTGATATTCAGTTGAAAAGTTTTCTTCACAATTGGAATGGTTACAAATGGTTTGAGAAGAGTATTTGGAACAAGGTAAATCCAAAAGCAGTATGTTACCACACTAACAAATGGTAGGAAGTTCCCAGAGACCTTAGGAATATATCAGTTGCTCACAATGTTGTTTGCCTGTTGTGGGAATTCCTCTTTTGTATCTTTTTAGCACAAAATACTCCTGAACTGCTGCTGCTTGTAGCCTGCTTATGTGGAGGGCAAAAACTCAAGAGAGAAGAGCCTCATGCTCTCTGTAGCTCACCTATTTTATCCAGCGAATTATTTTTTTCTGTGACACATCACCACCAAGCATATCCAAAGCAAAAAAAGCCCAGAAACTAATAGCTACCAGTTCTCTGCCTAAAACATGCCCAGACTTGCCCCAGCATGGAGTCTGTGCCTGGCAGGTGGCTTGAGGGAAGTGTCCAGGTGAATCCACCGATCCCAGCTTCCCTGTTTCCCCCCATCCTGTCTTTTTGTGGGGGAAGAGGTTTTGGATGTACTGCCACAGTCATCCCTACCAGTTATAGCAGGTTTATTCAGACATGGAGGGGATGTATATGTAGGGAATATTCATTTTCACTGCATTAAATTTGTTCAGGTAGTATGTTTACATTCTTGGGGAGCTCAGACATAACTGATAAAACCTAACAACAAATAGAAAGGACATGTGAGGCCCATAAAAAACTTATTTAAGATGGATGTTTTATGCTATGCAAAATTTCATCAGGGATCAGGATGAATTTATGGGGTAAGATGAAATAAGAAATGCCACAAATGCTTCCTCAGGAGCCACGGATGCATAAGGCATTCCAGTTTGTTGATTATTTTATGGCTTATTGCATCAGTTGCTGCACTCAGGAAAGAGAAAGACAGAGAGACACAAAGAGAGAAAGACAGCCAAAGGAAAAAGACAGAGCCCACATCATTCTCACAATTAATACAAAAAGAAGTGCTTTTTATTTTAATTTAGAAAAAACAGCTTCACCATAGCTGAAATGCCACCAGATGGTCCCCGTTACTCTGAAATAATAGTATAATTATACTACATAAAATGACCAGAACTGAGGCTTCTTCAATCAAATCATGGCCCTGATACAAGGTACCAGAATTTGAAGCAGTTTTTTTTTCTTTTCTCATTCAGAACAGAAATAAAAATATTTTATAACCATTTACATCAATGCCTCTGAGATTGTTTCACGAAAGATTTTATTATACTGTTTCACAGGAAGATTTTAGGCACCTGCAAAATTGTAAAAAGTCTGCACTTAAATTTTTGATCCTGGCAGTAACCAGAATCAGCTGCAAGTTCACCATCAATCTCCTCAGCAACATCACACTGGAGAGACTAGAATAGATGAAAAGTTAACCTGATTTCATGTTGCTGCACACCCAGTTCTGTGTGCCTGAAACAATGCCTGATTTTTGCTGCCCTGTGATATATGTCGCATGTAATACGTGTGTCCTGTAATACAGTATTGTCTTTGCTAATAACAGGTCATATGTTTTGCACTGAGTTTGCATGCTTTGCAGGAGTGAGGCTTGCCAGATCTGCTCTGCTTGAGCTTTTCTTGATCTGCCTGGGAGGCAGAACAAGCTGAGAACTTGAGATGTCCTCTCTATCAGTCCAAGGCTACTTTAAGTAGATACTTTCAGTAGTCAGTAGTTGAAGATTAAAAAAAAAAAAAAAAAAAAAAAAAAAAAAAAGGACTGGAAGTTAATGTTGCATTACTAATACTATTGAGACTATTTTTTCTACACACAACACTTAGAGCTGCATGATTATGCCTTCTTTTTATTTTCCCCTGTAAAATTAGACCTAGACTAAAAATTGTTCTTGAATTACAGTGTTAAAATATAACTAATAAGGAATTCTTGACTTGATAGATCTCTTTTTATAATATGCTTCATTCTTGTCCCTAAACAAGAGTTTGAGCATAACAGAGCATAAAGACCTAGCATGAGCCATCAGTTGTATTTGCAAATCAATTTAAATCAGCTTGAAGACTTTCTGAACATCATGAAACAATAGCTGGGGAAAAAGAAAAAAAGGATGTAAGAGTGACATTTTACAAGTGTGGAAGGGCTGCTGAGTAAAATATTTCTTCTGAAAAAATCACAAATCCAAGTTTCTCAATATTTAGAGGTGCACTAATGGGAAATTGCTGATATAAGCCCTTTTTTTGCAAGTGTTTTTTAAATGCATATATTTAGATTTCTGAAAATTGTGTGTTTCTACATAATGTTTTAGGGAAAAAAAACACCCTCAAACAGTAGTAAAACATGACCTGAGAACGATAAGTTGTCCCCTTTAAACAGTGATCAGCAATTATGCTAGTCCAATAATATTTAGAAACGCCTTTTATTGTGCTCTCATTTTACTTTTCCTCAGGTTTTAGCCACTCTGCAAGTAGATGGTGACTACTGACAGCAGATGTGCCACAGAAATTCTGAAAACATTTTTGTTTAATGTGGCTGGCTGGAACAGTGACATCGTCTTTCTAATACTTTGACATCCTTCCCTGGCTGACATTCTCCTTAAAAAAAAAAAAAAAAATACCCTGTCAGCTGGAGCAGCTGACACATGGATTGTAAGCCATAAGATTCAGATTATCATATGATCCACTGAGTGCCTGAGTGCATTGTAAATGACAATATGCACCTGAATGTCAATACAATGGAACACTGAAGGAACATAACTGCCAAGTGTGGTGCTTTCAGCATTTGTTTAGACTCACATACATTTCCATTTTTCTTAAGTCCTTTTCAATAAGGGAGGAAGGAATTCAGAAAGAAGGAGGGAATTAAGAAAGAAGGAATTCAGAAGAAAAAGAAATCAGAAGGAATATGGAAGGAAGGAATTTGAAAGGAGAGGAGAAATTTGGAAGAAAGGAATTCAGAAGGAAGGAAAAAAGGAACTTGGAAGGAAGGAATTGGTAAGGAAAACATTGAGAAGGAAGGAAAGTAGGGATTTGGAAGGAAGGAAGGAATTTAGAAGGAAGGAATTTAGAAGGAAGGAATTTAGGAGGGAAGGAAGGAATTTTGGAAGGAAAGAATTCAGGAAGGAAGGAAGAAAAGAAGGGAGAAAGGAAGGAANTCGCAAGATCTTATAAATAATCCCTCCCCAGCCTTCCTGTAGGCCCCCTTCAGATACTGGAAGGCTACTAGAAGGTCTCCTCGAAGCCTTCTCTTCTCCAGGCTGAAGACCCCCAACTCTCTCAGTCTGTCCTCATAGGAGAGCTGCTGCAACCCTCTGAGCATCTTTGTGGCCCTCCCCTGGACCCACTCCAACATTTCCATGTCCTTCCTGTGCTGGGGGCTCCAGAACTGCACACAGTATCTAACAGTCCTGCCATTCTGAACATTGAAAGTGCACCAAATTTACTATATTTGCACCCACAGATGTGTACAGGGAGATGACATTTCTTTTTTTTTTTTTTTAAACTGCTTGATTAATTTACTTCAGAAAGTTCTTCTAGCTACTTAAGAATGTCCAGGTCTTTTGAATCAGCAAACAAAGCTTGAGTTATCATTTTACTTTGATTTAGTAGTAAAGATAGGGGCTTTGAGACTGTTTGGAAATTATGTAATGGACTAAAAGGGCTGAAGTTCACAGTAGACAGCAGACTTTCACGCTGTCACTAGTAACAATAAGGGGTAAATGTGATATTAAAAATGCCAGCTACAACAGTCAAAGCCATTTCATGTCATTTAGAAGGAAAACAACACTAGATGTCATACCATTGCGAAATACCAGGGCTATGGAAAGACCTGTGATATGCTTGAGGTTTTTGTGCAAAAATTTATATGGAGAGAAAAAAAAAAACAAAACAAAAAACCAAAACGTGCTAGAATTCTGTTTACAAAAGTAATGTACTAACTGAAATTAATTCCACTTTGCCAAATTGAGGTGCTACCTAAGCTAACAGGGGAAAATAAAAAAAAAAGAAACTGCTAAATAGAAGTGCAAGGCTTTTAAGTTCTTAGTTTAGATAGCTCATAAGCAAGGTGGAGTGACTGCTGGCCTTTGAAAGCCTGTTGTTTGAAATCTGTTTAATCTAGATGCTTAATGCTCCCTACTGTCTATTATGGTACATTCCTACATGCCTCCTTGTCATGATCTGAACAGTGGACGTGGTGGTTCGTTAGTGTGATCTCAAAGTGAGAAACACAGGCAACTCACGTCAAGGAGTTTCACTTCAATCAACAGTAAAACTTTATTGTTTGGCCATAAAAAATAGAGAAGAGTGAGAGGAGAAAAGGGGGAAAATAAAGTGAAGAGGGAAAAGGGGAAGAGGTCCTATAGCTACCAATACTGCGAGGGTCCCAAAGACATCACTCTGGCCCCAGGGTCCCATCCTGCTGGTCCTCCTCTTCTTCTTCTTGTAGCTTGCTTTCTTCTTGTTGCTGGAAGAGAACTCTTCTGTTATAGTGAAGTGTAGAGATGAAGTTGAGAGTTCAAGCAGAAGTCCCAGAGGTCTTGAGGCTCTTGAGGCTCTAACTTGTTGCTAAGGAGACATCTTTTTATATTTGACTTCACATCCACCGATGACTGAACTCCGCCTCTCTGCCCCTCGTGCCCGCTATGATGCAAGATTTCAAAGAGGAGCAACCAAGGTGTGGTCTGGGCCTAAGGAGGCATGACCAAGACATGGTCTGCCTTGGAGACAGGTAGCCTGAGGCCAGGAGGGGTGTTTTGGTATTACGATGACACTATAATGAACAAAGCTCACTTGAGCTCACGGTTTCCTTTGCAATGCCAAAACATCAGTCTCATGATGGTAGTTCCGTTCTTTGATTCCAAGACAATGGTCTTAAACAGTGGAACTCTCCATCATAAGTGGCAGGTATGGACCATTGGTACCAGGCCAGTTTCTTCCCACAAAGTCTTGCATCTGTACCAGATTCCATTGTCTGGGAACAGCACCTTAGTCAGTAACTTATTATGGGCAGGCCACTGCAGACTCATGATAAGATGTTAACATGACTTTTAGTCAAAGTCCCTGAAGGTAAGGGGACCCGATTCCTGATGACAATGATGAGAATGGTAATGTTCTTGTGATGGCTCCTTACACTCCAGAAACCTGGAATGGAGACCAAAACTTCGAGACAAATGTAGCAGATGACTAAATTTCCTAGATGAATATAATTGATTTTCATGTGAATTCATGGACAGTAAGTAATTACTGGAATACGTGGTGGAAGTTGAAGAGGGAAGATGTGTAATACTTTAACCATCCTCACTGTGTGACATAATGGTTGAGAGCTTAACCACATTAATATTTGTGAAGGCTCCCAAGATCTTTAGCTGCAATGCTGAACAGAAATGAAAGGATTTTTTTTAAAATTAATTTTATTTAAAACATTATTTGAAAATATTTCTGAGTAATAAAATGAATTTTACAAAAAAGGTTTACTAAATAGACATATTTTTCTCCTTCTCAAAGCTGTAGCTTTTGATCTTGGTTACTATACTTTTTTAAAGTTTGAGTTTTGAAAATAAAACATTTTGAGAGGCTTTCTTAAAAGTGTGTTAGTATTGTAACAGCTCTCACTAGCAATACAGGTAAGAACCTACAAGGCTTTCTGTTATAAATCTGGATTTTCAGGATTAATTTATCCTCTTTTTAAAATCCCATTGGGTTAAAACTTGTCATGCAAGCTGTCAAACTGTATCTTATATAATTTTCTTCTAAAAGAAAATGGTTTAAATGCTTCAGAAAATTTTTAAAACCGAACCTGTGCCCAGAACTTTTTGTTGGCTTTTTAAAATCAGATAAAGATAGAAGTGCTGCCAGACACGTTTGGAACAATGCACAGCAAGCTATTACTAGGATGTGTTCTAGAAATCTAAGGGGTAAAATTTGCATAAAATGGCCCACAGATGTCTAGCACTGCTCCTGTCTAATGGGTGAATGGTAGATTAATGAAAAGATTAATGAAGTAGGCTTTCAGTCTCTTAATGTGGGTTTTACAGGATGCTAGTTAAAAGAATTGTGTTTAGTTACTGGAAAGACTGATTGCAACCTACAGTACTGAAGCTACATGAATCATTGCATTAGCATATAAAATTGAGACAACAAGTGATTTTAAAGGTACTTAAAATCATTTCTTGATTGATTAACTTCTGCAGAGCAAGAACGTTTTGTGTAATGTCGGTGAATATGAAAAGCACAAGCTTATTCCTCAACATATGTTTAGTCCTCTCCTCTCCCTACTAGAGCTCACAGCTACACAGCAAGTGTTATGCGGGAGAAAAATTACTCCAGAACCACTAGCTTTTGTTGTGACATCACTAAGACAGAGGACTGGAGGTGTTCAAGGCCAGGTTGGACGAGGCCTTGAGTAACCTGTGCTAGTGGAAGGTGTCCCTGCCTATGGCAGGGGGTTGGAACTAAATGATTCTTGAGATCTCCTTCCAACCTTACCATTCTATGAG
This sequence comes from Ramphastos sulfuratus, assembly GCA_013399055.1. NCBI lineage: Eukaryota > Metazoa > Chordata > Aves > Piciformes > Ramphastidae > Ramphastos > Ramphastos sulfuratus. The sequence continues at coordinate 48,132 of WBNM01006310.1, forward strand.
TCTATGATTCTATGACCCCCCAGACAATTCTCTGCTGTTCATAGTAAAGAGAATATTGGTCTATTAACAGGACCATAGAAATACAGCGCAGTTCAGGAAAAGGCTGTTGGCGTTATGGCAACAGATTGTGCTGGTTTGAGGCTAATTGGAATATTTTAATAGAGAAAATTAAACTATAGGCTGTGAAAGGAAAACAATGGTGATGNGATTTAGGACAAATCTTTCATAATATTCAATATAGGAAATCAGTCTACAGACATTGATCCTCTTCTATCAGAGATCTAGCAGAGTGGTGACATAAATCCTTTCCTCACTCACAGTAGGATCACATCTATACTTGGCCAGTTTATCTCAGAGAAACAAAGCCCTCGTATCACTTCCCTCATGTCTGGCCCATCATTACCCTAATCTGCAGGTTAGAATAAAGAGTTGAAAAGCTCTAGAGACAAGAACACTTTGGCCCTATTCTACACATTTACAGATGTAAATGTTTATATGCACGTGTGTGTGTACATTAATCTAGCCAAAGGTAGTCATCAGGTAACCTACCTTCCTTTCTGTCAGATTGCTCAACTGCAGGAGCTCCTCTCTTGCCCTTGTTTGCAGGTTTTGCTTTTGGTTGTCGGTTTTGTTTTCACCAATGAATACTCACAGACTGCAAGGTTCAGAAGGCGGGTGGAAGGGGGAAAGAACAAGCAGCACATAAATGTTGATTTCACAAGGGTAGTTGGGTATTCATTAGAAACATATTTATAGCCACTCCCAATGCACACACTGATTAAATTGGTCACACATTTTTTGCTGCTGTTTGCTAAACATGCTGTAGAATTTTACTGAATACCTATCAGTTAAATCCCAAGTGGTGTTCTGCTTGAATTGAACCTAAGTTCTTAACCATATGTTTCATGCTAAAATGTTAATTGGAAATATTTATGTTACTGAATTGTGGATAACCATTTGTTTTCCATACTTACCAACTACTTAACCTATTTAAATTATATTTGTAACAAAAGAAAATAGGAAAACTGCCTTTTAAGGCATTTTTTTTCAGATGCTAATGTCTTTAGCACACTTTTTCCCCCCAGATTTCCGGAGCCAAGGAAGATTTGAGGACAGAGGTGACTCAGAGAGACCTGGGAAGACACGACAGGAAGAATTTTTTTCTCATTCTATCCAAGGGTGGAGTGATTGTACTTCTATCCAACATAGCCTCCTACTGCCTATGGCCTTGGGCAATGGTACTGGTTCCATTCCTCCTATAACTACTCCCCCAAATGCAGCTGTGTTTGAAGTTTCATAAACCCCTTACGACTCTTTGAAACAGCATGAAAGAAAAATATTTCAGAACTTCACTGAAATTGAAATGCCAATTACACTGTAAATAGCTTGAGAGAGGCAATTTGGTGCTGAAATGGAAGTATCAGATTTGTTCTGATATTTTGCTTAAAGGAAATTGTTTTTTTACAGATAGAGTTGTCTCGTCTCAGGCAGTTATTTAAATAATTTCTCTGTAACTTACGTGGAAACACCAGTTTTTTAGTTTACTATCTACAGTTCATGCAGTTCTAAATAGATTTTAATGATGGATTTCAGACCTTTCCATTCCAGTTTACCACAAAAATAATATGCATTTAAAACAGAAAAAGATAGATTTTTTTTTCTCAAAAAAAAAAAAAAGTGAAATATAATTGATTTAATTTAATTACTCTAAAACCTGCATTATACTCCAAAAGTCTGTAATGGTGTTTGTCATAGCAGGACACTGCAAAAATTACAGTGAGAGTAAAACTCAGAGTTGAGTTTTCACGTGGATCTGTGTGTAGTGATTCACACTCAGCATAGACTTCTGCTGTGCCATGTTTGATATAGTTATTTGGAATTGTTGCAACATGGACACTTTTAAAACAGAGTTCTCCTTCCTGTTACACAGCTATACTGAGGATACAAAAGAGTAAAGGATTGGTGTCTCTCTGTCTAGTACACAGAACATTTATAAGACTAATTTAAGTCTTTGGTGTACTTCTTTCTTCTTACTTTCTGAAAACCTTGCCAAAATGTCTCATTGCATAATTTAAACTCTCTAAGCTAAATTAAAACATCATCCATTATGAACTCTGGAAACTTTCTAGCCCTCTTCGATCTACTCAATTAATCTCAGAAACATCTTGGGAGTAGAACTTCCACTACAGCATATTTGCTGAAATGAATAATATTCAAACAGTGACTTTTAACCTGAATTTACCTAACACTCCTTTACAAACTACATTTTATATTTTTACTTGAAAAAAAANCAAGCCCAAGTGGCTTATCTTTGTTTTGAGTTCCTTTCTTAAACATCTCAGCAAGCCTATGAGTGAAGTAGACATCACCATTGTTTTCCTTTCACAGCCTATAGTATAATTTTCTCTATTAAAATATTCCAATTAGCCTCAAACCAGCACAATTTATTTAAATATATATATTTTGTACTTACTCTTTCAGAGCACAGCATTAAGGTATTTTGTTTGCTTTTTCAGACATTCCACTTTTCCCTCATGTCACAGTCTTTATTATTACTGTTTCCTTTATTGTCTGTGTGAACCAATAGATCTGACTTTATTGACGGACAAATCACTAACATGTACTGATATATCTGTCCTGAGCTGCTGTATTTTGCCCATACTCTCTCAGCCTTGAACCATAGTTAGGAATTGATTCTCTTTGCCTGATGCTGCTAGAAATATCTTTTCAACCAACTACACTCAGTATTCTCTGGTGTATATTAATTCCTTCTGTAGGCTGACATCCTCTGAGCTTTGCTGTTTCACTCTCTTTTTCTTGTGCAGGAATGGAAGCAACAGCTTCATGCAGCCTTCTTTCCTCACATACTCTAGGCTGATGCTTATGTGATTATCCCTGAGAACTTGGGTAAATTTTTAACTCATAGCATAATTGTATCATGTACATATGCATAAACATAGGGATATCATATAAAAAATGAAAATACTTTTTTTTTTGTATGTAAGAAATACACAAAGTTTGTGTATTTCTCCCTTTTCTGTGCTGTTACCTCTTTATCGTCCTCCTTGATTAGAATTAATGACCTTGAGTCATTAATGTCCTGAATTAATGTCCTGAAGGAGAGGAGGGGAGGGGAGGGGAGGGGAGGGGAGGGGAGAGTTGCCCTTCTGTGAACCAGCACACTCAGATCCCTTTTTCCAGGGCTGCTCTCCAGCCACTTCGCTCCCAAACAGGACAGCGTAAAGCCTGAGGAAAAAGAACTACATCTGTGTCTACAGTCCAGATTCAAAGCCAACCTCAGCTTTATTTAGAAATGACTGATTATGTGGATAAATATATTTGGAATACCAGGGAGAGGGATGTCTCTTGATTGCAAGCTACAGACTAGTTGCAGAACAAAAACAAAAAAAAAAATTGATTGAGATCTGATCATATCCTGCCCTGAGACTTTTTCATTAATCCTGCTTCATTCCCTAGTGAAAAACTGATCTATGGCAACTTTATATGAGATGTTACTCAGCATAGCTACTGAAATCACAATGTGCTTCCTGTTCTGTGTGCTTCAAAGTGGGCCTGTAGAGTTTTACTGGAAAGATTTGGTTCTTTATTGAGTTACCAAGAATGGTTGTTAGCTGACTTGTATTGACTGACTGCGTGCATCCTTAAAATCTGCTCCAGTTACGAAATAAAAGACACAGAGTTGCTTTAAGTTAATGCTTTTACCTCTTCTGACAGACTGAGATCAGATCTGTAGCAAAGGAATTCTTTGATCTAGCTTCAGAGAGACAGGATTATTCTAAGGCAACATTTCCCTTTAAATGACAACACATATTACTACTTTTTTTTTTCTCTTCTTTTTCTGAAACTCTTAAGAGTGGTTTTGAGCTGTGTAAACATCAGTGCATTTGAAATGAACTAGGGTGTCCTCCATGTCCTTCAGCTGCCCTTCCAGTAAGGTATAGTTTTCTATTTTATCTTACAGTCTTGTGTGGGTATCTCATATGATCCATGACATTTCGAGCACTAATGTATTGCTGTGTTTTTAAATAATTATTAGACCATAAGAGACTTTACAGGTAGCTTAGAAATTTGGGATAGAATAATTCATGTTCATATTGCTGCTCTGAATTCAGTCTGAACAATGAGTTATTAACTGTTCTAAACTAGACAACTTCTCACGTTTAAGATATTCTAACACAGAGTCAATAAAATTTGCTGAACTACATACTTTTTTTTTTCTTATTCTTCACTATGCTTTGCAATCTACTGGTTGCAACAATCTTCTTGGGTGTCTTGAATCTATTTAATCCTACACAAATATAATTGCATAGAGATACTGTACATTTTTATAGGCATTTCCTCTTAAATCTCAGTTCTGGAATTTCTTTTGTATTCTGTGATAATTATGGGGAAAGAATCAAGTACTTCTTTGAAGATTTTGGTGCAACCAAACCCAATATTTATAACACTAAAATTGAGCAAAATAATAATGACAAAATCTGTAGACTAAAGTATGTTGTCTATTTTAAGTAGACATTTTTTTGCAGGAAGAGATAAAGAGATTTCTCCATGATCACATCCTGAATTACAATGAGGAATTAGAAATGATGACAAGCTAATTTAATGGTGAAGGAAACAAGCGAAGGCTTAGTTGTACCTCTTAGATGCACACTGAATTAAGAAATAACTTTTATTTTTGAAATCTTTCAAATGCACAGATTTAGTATCAATCATCCACAGACACGGTGGAATATAATGCTTTTTAATGTTGTGATAGGGATTTAAATAGACAGAACAGAGATGTGCACATTAACTGTAACGTTTCCCATTTTTATACAGGACATCTTCGTCAGTGGAAGTCACAGAGCAAGAAAGCAACAGACGTATTTAGTGTATTTAGTTTGCAGAAAGAATTTATTCTATTTCAGTTGTCTTTAGAGTTTAACCCTCAATAACCAAGTAGTATAAGATGTTCAGTACTGACTAGAAAGAACTCATTACTTCAGTTCCTTTTTCTAAAGTAATGAGGTAGTCATTCTATATGTTTGCCTTTCTGTCTGCCAGTTTAATCCAAATTGTTTTTGGAAGAATTTACCACAAGGATCTGTTTTTATTCAGCTGAAGTAGCAGATTCTATGTATGTAACTAGCCCTAATGATAAGTGGCACAACACCTAATTTTAGGTGCAAAAAGTAAGATAATTGTAGTTAATTATATTGTGGGAGTGCTTTTCTGCAGTTACCTAAGAAGGCTAGGTCTGTGGCTGACAACTAGCTTGTAGAAGGATAAAGCTTCTACAAGCCTTCAAAATACACAGGGCTACATCTCCAACTCTTCATGAAGCCATCCTCTATCAGCAGCTGTAGAGCATAATGCAGTAACAGTTGAGCACCATGGACTCAGAATCCATTTATTAAGGAAACTGGCATATTGAAATGAGGATGCATGTAAAACTATTCTTAGTGATGATGGATGGTGTAATTAGGGGCAATGATCACAAGCTATTTTTAGTGACGATAGGTGGTATAACAAGGGGCGGTGACCACAACCTGTATCTTAGGAAGTTCAGATAGTACACTGGGAAAGAAATGTTCACTAGAAAAATAGCACACAAGTGGCCTGTGCTCACTGTAGTGGCTGTGGAAACTCCTATCTTGGAAGGCTTCAAGACTTGGTTAGAAAAAGCCACAGACAACCTCATCTAGACTTGCTTTGTGTGGGAGCCTGGAAGGAATTACTTTAGAGATCCCTTCCAGCTAGCATTTCAAGGACTTTGTGATCATTATTGGGTTTGGCCTATGTATTAGGTCTAGCTGCTGTTGAGCTTTTTTCTTATAGCAAGCCACATAGTGCTGTGCTTTGTATTTGTAGCTAGAAATGCGTTGCTAGCACACTACTGTGTTGACTACAGCTGAGTAGTACCCCTGCAGCATCTGGGTTCTCTCTGCAGCTGCTACATCAAAAGACAGTAGACTGAGGGTGGGCAAGAATTTGGGAGGGACAGCTGGGACAGTTGATGCAATCTGTCTAAAGAGATATTCCATATCATATGATGTCATGCTCAGCAATGAAAGCTAAGACACGGGACAGGGATGGGGCATTCGTTATTAAGGCATTTGTCTTCTGAAGCAATCCCTGCGTATACTGAGTCCTTGCTTCCCAGGATGTAGCCTTCCAATATCTGAAGGGGGCCTACAGGAAGGCTGGTTAGGGACTATTGACAAGGTCTTGTAATGACAAGACAAGGGGCAATGGGTTTAAACTGGCAGAGGGAAGATTTAGACTGGATGTTAGGAGGAAGTTCTTTCCAGTGAGGGTGGTGAGGCACTGGAACAGGTTGCCCAGGGAGGTTATGGATGCTCCCTCCCTGGGGGTGTTCAAGGTCAGGTTGGACAAGGCCTTGAGTGACCTGTGCTAGTGGGAGGTGTCCCTGCCTATGGCAGGGGGTTGGAATTAGATGATCCTTGAGGTCCCTTCCAACTTTACTATTTTATGATTCAATGATTCTGTGTTGCTGAACTTGACCTGCTGACAGTATGTAGAGAATAAATCTTCTGAGGTTTGGTGGGGTTTTTTTTGTTGTTTGTTCATTTTGGTTGGTTGGTTGGTTGTTTTTTGTTTGGTTTGGTGGAGGTGGTTAGTTAGTTTTTTGCTTTGCTTCTACATGTGGCATTTGCTTTATTTAATTGCACTGCCTTTATCTCAACTCACAAGGTTTTAATCTGATTCTATCCCTTTGGTGTTGGTGGGGGTGGAGGGGTGGTAGTGGTGGTGGTGATAGTGAGGGTGTTCTCAGTGGGCACCTGGTATCTAAGAAAGGTCAACTCAGTGCAACTCCATTTCCTATGGATATGTCTTTAAAACTGTAAGATGTGAATATCTATCTTTTTCTGTTTTACAAAAGTTGTTTTTAGATTTGAAGAAAATAACCAAATAAAATCACAAGGTACAAAAGCAAAGTTGCTTTATCTATGCTTTTAGAATAGCTTTCTGGATTGTTTTGTATGATGAAGAGAGGAATTGTGTGAGAAAAGTCAGAGGAGACTTCAATGTGTCTTAGTAGTGCAAATGGGGCTTTAGACTGTGGGCCTTGAACATCTCAACAAGTCAGTTTTGCTGACTGGAAAAAGGGATAGGGACAGCTCTCAGTTTCACATACACTGCAGCTCTTTTCACTTTTGCCCAGAACAAAAAAGGATACTCCCAGTTCTATTAAAAGCAAGCAAACAACAACAACAAAAAACCAGCAAACTCCCTCCCTCTTCCACCCCCAACCAACCAACAAAAAAACTCTAGAAAAAATGCCAAGGCCTTTACCAATCTTTTAAAGTTACTTTCAACTGGTTAGGAGACCCAAAGCTATTAGGAAAAATCTGACACTCATATATACACTTTACAGAAGAAATGGTACAATAAATTTCCTTCTTAATGAATAACACAGATTATTTTAAACATCAAATTAGTTCTTTTTTGATGTGTCTTCTCTCACACCAGCTTTTTGCTTTCCCATTCACAGATCCAGCCCTAGGATTTAAGCCCCACAAATGTTTCACCCAGCCATCTGAGTAGCTAACATTATTGTACAGTTCTTGTTCTTGCCATAAGGCTCTGAATCTCTTCTATCTCCCAAAACACAGCTCTGTCTCCTCTAAACATCCTTCATATCCCTTGTATTTACCCTGTTTATTTTCTTAAAATATACTTGATTCTCTTTTTAGAGCATTTCAAAAAAAGTGGGTATACCGTATTCTTTTTTACATTTATACCTGGTCTACTATTAACTAGACCAGAATCTTGCACTCTGCACTGAGTCTTGCTTCTCTATTTTTCTCCCTATTCCTCATTTACCTTCACTTCCCAGTAATGCTGATAAGGGGTATTTTCCTTTCCTTGTGTTGCAGGAGACTTGCTGCACCTCTTGTTCCTCCCTTCCCTCTGATAATGACCAGGAAGTGAGACGAAGAAGATTGACAGTCTCTGAAGCACAGAAAGTGCCATCTGTGCTTTGTAGATTGGAAATCTTATTAGTTTTGCTTCCAGCCAAGTTGTGCACAGAGCAGAGCAATTGCAGTAAGAAACACTGCTGCTAGGGGGAGGAGGAGGACCAGGTGAGAACAAGGGCAACCGCTAGGTAAAAATACGAATAAAGGACAAATACAAGGAGATAAATGTGAATGGTAGAGAGGGAGATGATAGTATTCCAATTACTCCTTTCACCTTGTTGCCAGTTTTTCACAGCCTGTGGGTTATGAAAGGTAATACCTAATCTAGATACTCAAAAAGAATTAGGCTTTGAAGTCTCATGAGTGATTCATTGTGTCTAGCTGACCAAAAGATATACAGAACATACTGCTGAGGTGTTTGATGGTTGAGTTGCAAGAAGCACCACAAGTTTGCTCCTTTGCTATCCACCATGCAAGAGATGAGCCTCTTGCTACCTCTCCGGGAGTGTTACTTTACTATATTCTGCCTTTCGTCCTGGGGCTTCTGGTCTTGGGATATACCTGAAAGGATGTTCAAGCAGGACAAGGCTTCTGTGGTAGAGTTGAAACAGCTTAGGCAGGGAAATAAAATACTTTTTTTAGCTTTTTGAAGCTAAAGTTAGGTATCTCAGGAGATTACAGTGAATGTCAGACTTTTTTTTCTTTCTTTTCTTTTTTCTCTTTTCTTTTCTCTTTTCTCTTTTCTTTTCTTTTCTTTTCTTTTCTTTTCTTTTCTTTTCTTTTCTTTTCTTTTCTTTTCTTTTCTTTTCTTTTCTTTTCTTTTCTTCTTCTGTTCTTTTCTTTTCCCCTGTATCTGCCCTTCTTCTTCACCAGTATGTCTTGGGTTTATTTTTTTGACTGTTCCCACACAAGTGGCTGCTTTTCTGCATGAAATTTGTTCACATTTGCCTTCAGGTTTCTCAATGCCAGTGGCCAAATCCCTTCAGCACTCCAGTCCTGCTACCTTTAACAGGTGTATGCAAGACTACATAGATTCCTGCTTAGATGTCTCTCTGCATGAGGAACAGTGGCAGCAGTACACCACATGACTTTCCCAGCAACCCTTTTCCCTGCCTGTCTTGCCTTGAAGGCTTCTCAGAAGCACGTCACAGACAGGGCAGGAGTGGTCAGGACACAATTCACTGGTTATCCTTAATATGACAGATTCTTCTGCAGCCCATTGCCAGCTGGTGCAAACTGTATCAGCCCCACAGCCACCATATTTTTTGCAGAAGCTAGAAGCACACTGAAGAATAAGGAAAGCCATAATCCAAATGCACTAACTGAAAAAGAAAAATTAAAAAAATTCATAGATGGAATCAGGCTGTTTTGTGCTAAAATTGAATTTCCCCCCCAAAGTCCTATCTTTCACTGTATATATTTCTTATGGGCTTATAACTGTCATCACAATTATGCTTCCACTGCTTTGCAATGCATATGCTAATACTTTCTTTGCAAGCATACCTGATAATTCTGGAAGAGCCTTGCAGCCTCAAAGCTGGCTTTATTTTAATTTATATTTTCCCTCTAATCCTTACATTTAATTTCTGTACTCTTCCTAGAAGTTAAACAAAACTACAGAACTTTTATTAAAGTTTACATTCTTCTTTATCATTCCTTGTTTTTTAAACCGAATGTATGAAACAAATGTTCTCACAGACAAATGCATATCTCCTATCTTGGAAGCACCAATTACAACTTCAGAGCTCTATATCCAGTGCTTACAAATCTTCCCCTTGCACTCCAAGCTTAACATGCAACTACTAGCTTAGCAGCAAAAACTAGTGATGGTTGCTGAATGCTATGCAGAGTAGCACGAAGTTTCTAACATTTGGAGCCTCAATAATTTAATTAAATTCACAGAGTACACCACCACTGACATGATATAGACTATAGAGCATCCTCTGTTTCATGCCAGGCTGAAGAGTCTTATAAACAAAGTATTACAAATATTCTCAATATCATTAAGAAAGATGAAGCTGAGGCAGGAGCAGTCTTCTCTCAGACCCAAGGATACTGAGTTCAATTTTATTGGATAGACACTTGCACATTTAATTAGTTCTTCAAGGCTGATCTCATGATTACAATAATATCTGTATTAACAGCAACAAAAGAAAATAAAATCAGACAGCTCATCTATTCTTTAAACCCTGCCAACCACCTGATCTTTTGCAGTCTTGGTTCGCTATGAACTCAGTGTAAAGAGAACAGGCTGAGCACAAGCTCATGCCAGTCTTGTTTGTAACCTCATTAGCAGAGCAGCTGCGATGCCCGACAGATAGATGTGGAAATATTCAAACCAGTAAGCTGTTGAGTATGTTTTGCATTTTCTAAAACTATGCTTCAGGGAGTTTCTCAGAAAGATTGGTATTTCCCCAGGAACCTAAGTATTGTGTAGAAGCATCCTGTTGATGGAGCAGTCTGAAGAAATCTGAAGGATAAGGTGTTTGTGATTCATTGCCAACAATTTGAGAGTTTTAGGTGTATGCGTGGACTGGGAGATGTTTGCGAATGGGCTTCCTGAAACATTGTCTGAAACAAGGACATGTGCAAATAGGTGTTTCATTGCTCTGTCCTCACTGCATGCTTGCCTGCCCAGAGTTCAGAGGCTATGCAGTAGACTCGTGCAACCTAATTGAAATGTAGGGGATTACGCTGCCCAAACACTATAGAGGCTCATGACCACTGCTGGACATTTCCAACCAGTTCAGTATACTGGGGGAAATACACATATTTGACTGCACTTATCTGCACTCACACACACCTTTAAGTGCTTAGATCTAACCAAATTACAATTTAGAAATTATTTAAGAGAACCTAAATCAAGCCTAGAGCAATAATCATATTTGCTGTGGTTAGTGATAACCCAGCATTTTAGAACCTGGTAATATTCAATCACCAATCAAAAGTGCACCAGTCATTCATTCCTATGAATACAAATACAAGGAGGCCTGACTTCACAGCTGGTGCAAATTGGCTTATCCCCATTGACTTCATCTAAATGGGCTTTAACTAGGCCAGCTGAGGAACCGGCTCGGAAATCTTCAGCCTACTCAAACACAGACCTTGTTTTACCAGGAGAGGAAAGAAAAGATGTCTAGGCTAAAATTAAGTATAAAATAAAAGGGAAAAAAAAAAAAAAAAAGTGGGTATACTGCTATTTTTTAAAATGACTTGGGCTGTGTTAATGAGCAGTGTTCTGTGAATCCCACCCCAGGAATAAACATCTCAGTACATAAGTTACCAAAGGGTCATCCTATTATTCTCTGTGTGTTTCTTTGTATAAGCATCATCTGCAAAAACATACAATATAAAAAGATGGTTTTGTGCACATGGTGTTCAAAGCTGTGCTCTTATTTGATGATTGTGGTTTTAGTGGTTAATCTCTGAAACAAAGTCTGCCTCATCACCAACTCGGATCATTTACAAAGGGAAAATGTGTGCCTAAGGCAGAGGCCCCAGCAAGATGTAAAGCAGAGCATCCTTCCTCCCAGGCTGCTCTTGCGATCAATGTTTCTCCTTCCCAGAAGCAATACCTCCTTTCACCTCTTCACTCACCAAGACAATACAGTCATTACACCAAGATGCAGCAGGTGCTATATAATAGGGAGACAAACTGACTTTTTCTCAAGGGATAAGAGAGAGTGCTCCCTGGGATAAAATTCTTCCTTTATGTGAGGCAGAGGGGTTGAGGCTGCACTGAAATGGGGACTGCAAGCTGAGTGGTGGAAGACACGTTTTTCCACCTCTTTCACCAAGATCCACAGCTTCAGAGAACATCCTTGTTAAATACTTACAGCCAGTGATGAAAACAATAGCATCCTTTTCTTTTTTTTTTTTTTTTTTTTTTGTTTGCTTTGGTTTGTGGTTTTGTTTTGTTTTGCTTGTTGGACTTTTTTCCAATAGTAATACAGCTAAGTTTAACCATGAGGCAGTGCAAGCCTGTAATTCCTTCTCCCACCTATCTGTCCTCCCTGTCAATCATTTCCTCTTCTTCTTACCCTACTGCTACAGGCAGTGATGTTTTGCAGGTAGCTCGAAAGCTTTGAAGTTTTCCCTCAGAAAGCTGATTATATAAACGTTTGTATATCTTCAACTTTAAAGCAGGTGGATCATCTCTGAGCATTTTACTAATATTTCAGAAGGCTTTATACTGTTCTTTTTTTTTTCAGTGAGGATTTTTCCAAGATTATAAAGAGAAAAGATTAATCTAGAAAGCAAGTGAAACTGTCAATAAAAGCTTTTTTTTTTATTTAAATGGTATACCATGACAGGATGTCATATTCAGATCTAGATTGTGCTCATGCATTTGCTATAAATATCAATTTTGCTAATGTTATGAATAGTAAGTAATTGAAGGGCTTTTTTCCCCTATTGTGCTTGGAAGAATAGCAATGTGAATAAAACTTCTAAAAAGATTTTATCCATATTTCTAGAAGGAAATGATAATAACCATGTGAATATCTTCCCTTGATAAAGATGTGAAAAGTAAAGGAGGATTTTTTTAAAAAAAAGCTATTTATTTTTCCCAGTGTGGTAGGGAGGGGGACAAGGGGGAGATTATTTGTTTGTTTTGATTTTTATAGAAATAACCTCTTTTATGTACTCTCCTTTTGCACAGTGATGCTTGTTTTCTGAGGTAGGCAGTGTGGTTCTGAATCTAATATTCTCCATAAACTCTACAGAAGATTTTAATGAAAAACTATGTTTTGAAAGAACTGTTATTACTGGGATCTTTTATATTGTGTTTGAAAGCTTCTGCTAGCACTTGTGCTTGCTACCTCCTGGAAGGATTATAATGTATTGGAAAGATATGATGTATCTGGAGATATAGTTTAAATACATTTGTCAGCTTATTCTGGCTTATTAAAATAGTGTTTATGGAGAAAATCATACCATGCAATCAAGGGCAATACTATCTAAATAGACATAGCCAGAATTGAAACAAAATGAGGAAAACTAAAACTGATTGCTTATTGCTAAAATCTATACATGGAATGACTTGTCCTAAACAAATTAGACCCCTAAAATGCTAAAGCCAGGTCCTCAGTGATATTCAGGTAGATTTGTCCCACTAATGCCAAGAAGAACCAGGTGCCTAATTTCAAGCCAAATCTGCAAATCTGTCTGTTTCAAGCCTCAGATCTCCATTATCTTTTACATCAACTGCCAATTAACTTTTCTAGCTAATGCAAAACACATCTCAAGATGTAACAAGTGTTGTGTGCTACTCACAGCAGCAAACAGTGTGTTCTTGAACAAAGGAAAAGAAAGTGGCTGCCAGGTGGCTTCCTAATAGAAAAGGTTGTAAAATCAATTGGTATGGCTGTTATGTAGCAATAACAAATCAACTAACAAAATCTGGAGCCTCCATACTGTAATAATTTTTTTAAAATAAATTATTCTACTTTTTATGTTTTATTTTCTCTCAGATAAGACAAAAATCATTGTAGTGACTATCATCAGTCTTTAATATACTGTAGCAATCATCTCTTTCTACATGTGTTGTCTTCCAGTGATGACATCAAACAATGTACTGTAGGTGATTATAAAGTAAAGTGGTGTTTGTGGTTTGTTTTTTCTTCTGTTCAGTGACAATATAAAAATAATGTAGATAAAAGGAACATATCTTTTGCAAGACAGAACTCAAGTAATTTGAGGTAGAAATCCATAAAAAACATGGCAAATGTTGTTGAAATGATGAGTCACTTGAGCAGCATAAAAATAATCTATTTATCTACATTTTTATCAAAGGCTTTGAAGTTCTGTGTCTTGGAAACTAGTACATATATTAAAGTGCTGTGGAAAAAAATATTTCTTTTTTCTTTGAGGTATGAGTGCTCTCACACCAATTTTCTCTTCTTACCTGTACTTCTATTTAGCATTATCATTTAGAGCCAGCTTTTGCTACATTTTAATATGGACATGTTTATAAATACATATGTATATCTATGTTAAGTAAATACTATCTCATCAGTTTAGAACAGGTAGCTCTGAGTTAGCATTGTTTAAGATACATGTTCTGATCCTGCAGATGTTAAATAAGAAAATGCAGTGACTAATCAGAATTAAATCTAAATGGACTAGTGATTTCCTTAAAAAAAAAAAAAAAATTGCAAATATTTTTTTGCAAAATTTTTTTTTGCAAATATTTCCTTCTTTCTCATTTCTAATAGTCTCAGTCAAAGCACATATTACTGTATCCATGTCTTCAGTAGTGCTTTGCAGTCTTGTATCTTCATGAGATCCATTATCTTCATTTTAGAAATTGCAACAGAGGCTCTTGAAACCAATTTGCTGTTCAGCAGGTTAATTACTGGTAAAGCCATGAACAAAATGCAAATCAACTTTATTTAGGTCAATACTTTCAGTCCATACATTTGCAAGAAATACTTAAATATAGTGCTAAAATTTGGTTAAGATTGAATGTTACCTTTATGGCTTGTCTATTTTAAGTAAACTAGAAAATAATTTCAAACCCATTTAAAACAGGTTTTAGAAAATCTGACATTATGTGCATATTTCTTTGATTTTGTTAGTCTGCAGTGATGTTTAAATTTGTTGGTTTTGGAAAAAAAAAAAAGACAACAAATTGTTTTGCATTGCTTGTCCTATATCATGAGCTTATAGTTCTATCAGTACAGTACCTTGCTTATCAGCTAAATGTTGGCTACTGTCCCCTCTAAGCACTTTTCACTTTCAGCAGTATAATTTTACATTAAGGTTTAATGACACCAAAACTGAATCACATAAATCTGCTCATTATGCCATTTAAACTTTGAATTTCTGTCATAGACTCTAGAGGAAAGAGCTTTTATAAATGATGTAATGTATATGCCAAAACAACAACAGGAAACCAGACACACCCGCACCCATTGAGACCAGATGTTTTCATTAAGCTTTGGAGGTGTAAATATACAATTAATTTTTAATTTATTATTATTATTATTATGTTATAATTTCCCCTGTAATTTTCTATTTAATTAGATATGAATTTTCTTTTCTACTTAGGTCTTTCTCTGGATATGTGTACTAACTAGAATCATAATCTTTTGATTGCCTGCTTGAATTTAATCCTTAGAAAGAAGATACCACATTTCAAGGATTAATTTACACAACGCAGAATTTTATGTTTGATTGTTTTTCCTTCACACACAAAGAGGGATTGCAGGGTGTCAAGATACAATATTCTACTAAATATTTGAGGTTTGTAAGAAAATAGAAATATTAGACAGTAAGCTGCCTGAAGCAAATTACAATGGAAAGATGGAATTATACCCATGAACTGGGAAAAGAAGAGGATTTATGTACAAATGATCCTAATATGGTGGAACAGACTTTTTCTAGCCTGCTAAAGAAGCATTTATGTCCACATATAAGGCTAAAGGATGAAATCTGGCTCTGAGACAGTGCTCTGCCCCCCAGAATTCAAGCAAATTGGTCATACTGGAAATAAGAGGTTATCACTGCACTTTCCTATCAGCTTGTCTGTGCTACATCTGCTTATCGGAGTCTTTAGCTCATTTGCATGCTTCTGCCATTTACTCTGGAATTTATTGCAGTATGACTGCATCTCAGACTTGGCTAGGAGCCAGAGCTTACTTTTTCATTCCCTCTTTATAGCTAATACAATATGAAAGTCACTAACAAAAAGACTTTCATGTCAAATTATAGAGGAAAAAAAATCTCAACCCCCTAACGGGATTTTAAACTCCTATCATTCTGGTGACTTCCTGTAAGTAGCAACGTTTGAAAAGAAAGACTTAGCTGATGTTTTCTTCAAACACTCTCTGCACATTGTAGGATTTTTTTTACATACTGTGATGTGGTTCTCTTCTGTCACTACAGAGATGATATGCGGCAGTGGATCAAAACTATATAGCCCCTCTCTTCCTTTCCCATCCCGTTGGGTGTAACATCTTACCAAAGTACCAGCACATTTTCTAACATTTTCTGCACACTGAGAAATACTCCTGTTTGACAATTCAAACTATTGCCATAAAATCTCATTAGGTAGTAGTGATGGCATATTCGTGCCTCAGTAGTAATGGCCTCAGAGGATCCAGATGTACCAGCCATTGCAGTTACCCATCATGCACTGCAACAAAGTCAAAGTTCTTGGGTTACAACCTAATGATTGGTAATAGTAAACATCATGAAAGACTAAAAGGCTAAACCAGCTCAGATTAAAATCACATTCTCTAAGACTTGGAGAATCTCAGAATCACAGAACCTTAGAGGTTGGAAGGGATCTCCAGAGATCATTGAGTCCAACCTCCCTGCCAAGGCAGGATCCTCAAGGGTAGTTTGCACAGGAATGCATTCAAGTGAGCTTTGAAAGTCTCCAGAGAAGGAGACTCCACAACCTCTCTGGGCAGCCTCTTCCACTGCTCCATCATTCTCACTGTAAAGAAGTTTCTCCTCATGTTGAGGCGAAACCTTCTGTGTTCCAGATTGTACCCATTGCTCCTTGTCTTATTACTGCAGACCACCAAAAAGAGCTTTTCTTTGGCAAAGTTTCTACTTCTTGACAAATCTGAAGTGGGTTAATATGTGTGTACATCTGGAAAAAAAGTTATAACTGCAAGTCTGAACTCTTATTTTTGAGAGCCTCTGACCTCCAGTCTGCCAATCTTGGATTCCGGTTAATCTTTTATATCCATTTTAATTTTTCTTTTCTTTTTTCTTTCTTTTTTCTTTTCTTTTCTTTTTCCTTTTCTTTCCTTTTCTCTTTTCTTTTTTTTTCTTTTTTTTTCTTTTCTTTTCTTTTCTTTTCTTTTCTTTTTCTTTTTTTTCTGTTTCATTGTGGGTTGTTTCTGGTTTTTTTGGTTTTTTTCCTAGGTACATGTCTAGTTGCTTGTCAGATCTGTTTTCAAAGTGGTAGATTAATTTCTTGATGATCAGGAGATTTCATTTTATGCAAATAATTTCAGGGAAAGTTCTTCCCCAAAACAAAGAGCAGTCAAGAAAACAGTATATCTTTGACTCCATAAAGGCATCCATATGCTCCTAGGAACATGATAAACAATTTAAGGAGCATTATTCTTTCTGTGTAGCCTGGACCTAATTTATAGTATGGCATGAAAAAGTTAAATTGTTTTCACCACATCAAAAGAAAGAGTTACTTAAGTTTTTGTAATGATGCATTTTACAGGTAATAAGTATCTCCACAACTCATGAAAGCTCTGTGAAAACTTTTTTCTTCTCTGGCATCCCATCAGTACACTGACATTTGCAAACCATTGATCTAAACAACAATTAATTTCAATGAAATTAAAAACTGCAGAAAAGCAGGCAAGCGAAATAAATACCACAGTATAGGAAAGGCTGACTGCTTTTAGAAACCCTGGAGACCCTCAAAGTAAAATGACACACACAAAAAGTAAATCCCAGCTGCTATTGTGAACAAGTAATGAAAAACAAGTCTAATGATAAAATCCCTAAAACAGAAGCCACAGCAGATATAATTGAGTACTATACTTTCCAGTCACTTTTCCCCTTTAAATTTAATGTGTTTTGCTAGAAAAGTGTTACAGCACCATGATGGGTTCAAAATGAAAGCACTACGTTATAGTGATATGTACCTATAATAATATCCAATATAAAAAGTTGAAATTATATTGCAACATGGTTAGCTTGGGTAACAGTGAGCATTCTCCTACTGGCAATAAAAGATAAGGCTGTCACAGAGAGTTCTGCTTATTTGCCTTCTAATTTTACCACAGAATAATGGAAGCCAAGGATAGAAAAGCCCTGTTGGGCTGCCTAACTCAAGTTGCTGGCAACAAAGAATTGTTCATTGTAGTCTATTTTTTTAGCATTGATGGTTCTTTTACAACTTCCTTTTGGAGTCTCTTCTATATTATCAGACATATCAGTATGAGCAAGTTTTTTATTCTTTTCAGGCTACATCTCCCCATTTGTAATTCCTTCCCATTAAATGTAGTCATAATCACTTTCACCTCTGCAAATATTTCCTCTTTTTCTTGGTGTGAACATCCAGGGATGAGTACAACACTTGCTTCGCCATCTGCAACGCCAAACTTTATGAACAGACACATGCTTTTGGTTAAGCAACTAGGAATTTTACCATCTGTTCTACTGCAGTATGAGACTCCTCCCTGACTCCTCCCTGTATGTTGGGGATGCCCTTTTAAGCTCCAACATCACAACCCACCTTCATATCTTGGCTTACTAGCTTAAGCTATCTTTAGCTACCTTAATATTTCAAGAGATCCTCGAAAGTTACCTCCTGTATTTAGGAACCTCTAGTAGCAGAAGTCCAGAAGTAGCAGAAATCCAGTTGAGTTTGGATGCTGGAGCAGAACGTAAAGAAAAGCAAAGTCCTAATCACACTTGCCCAAATGTTAATAATATCCAACACCCAGAATAACTCTACAGAAAACTGTTTAAATATTTTCTAATAACGTATGTGCTTTTAAAATATTTTACTTATGTATAAAAAGTATGTAATAGTTACAAAAAAATATGGTATTTTTGCAAAATTTGGGAATATTTGCAATTATTCTCAAATATTCGGTATCTATGTCTGAGACAGTTTTGTGGTCTTAAGCACATTCTGGAGACATTACTTTCTGTTATAACCTTTTCAGGACCTTGTGTCCTTACTATTTTATTTAAATTTCCACGAGTTTTATTTCTCATGAAGGGTTATAACTGTTGCCACAAGGTCTATGAAACTGCAAGTTTGCTCTTATTTCATATTTCCATGAAATACATAGGTACAAGGGGAAAATGTCATGAGACCTACTTTAAAGCCTGACTCAGCTCTACCTATGTAGAGAGATCCCTCCTAGCTGCAGGTGGCTGGAAGTGGTTGTCACACCACCTCTTCAGCCTCTGCCCTAACAACTTTTATGTTGCTGGCCCGAGAGTAGGCATTACAAAAACCTAGACCTGCAAAACCTGAAATTCAGGAAATCTCAAATCCCCAGCTATTTCATATTTTATGACCTTTGTCTTTCAGACATTATAATATTCAAGAGGCATCTTAGAGCATATTCACTAGAAACACAGGAGGGTGAAAGGTTCAGCTTTTGTGTTTTAAAATGTATAAAGGCAGTAAAGGATCATGTCCTTCTGTTCTTCAGCCACTGAAACACGTGACCACCTGAGGAAGAAAGGAAGATAAAAAAAAAAATGAAGCCCATGATCCTTTTTGTTTGCATTCTCCCCACCCCACCTTAACACTAAATTTCCAAAAGTCCACATCTAGGATTTTCTGCTTAAATGATAGAAATGGATGTGGGGCAATAATGTTAGTTCCAAGAGTCATCATCCTTTCTGAGCTAGTTATTAATTACTATCTATCTACTGAGTTACCAGAAGATCTTACAGAGGTACTTCTCCAGCCAAAACCAGAAAACATGGCAGATCTAGGTTTCAAATTGAATCAAACCCCCAGACTCAAGATAAGTGTTCAAGGAAGACTGACCAAAAGAAGGAAAGAAGGAACAGGAGAAGGATGGGGAGAAAGAAAGAAAGAGAGAGAGAAAAGGGTGGGAGGGAAGAAGAGAGAAGGCTTTGAGGTGGTGGTTTAGTACAAAGAGTCAGTTTTATCTGTACATGAAATATTTCAAGGAAGTTCTGCTGGGGGAAAGAAAAAGGTGGCATTCTTCAAATATTACTTTGCTTACAGAGGGAAGAGCATAACCGTTTGGTCTTTTATATATGTTTCCTACCTGAGAGAGTGCCAGATGGTGCCACATAGTCTCAGGTTAATCACTGTGTGAGAAACCTAGGCTGGAAGCCAGACACACTTCACAGTCAACTGTGAGAACAAGTGATGCTGAACCTTACATAAAATTCACAAACAGAGCATTTTAAGCATTGTGTTTTGAACAGATATCTAGTATGACATTTCATATTTATCTGCTATAAGGGCTCAGACTGAGACAGAGTGTGGCATTATACCATACCAGTCTTCTCTGCAGAATACAAAGTTTCACAAAAAAAAGAGATCTTGTGTTCTTATTGTTTGGGATGAGAATGTTCCAGGCAGGCAGAAACGCAGGACTGAGTCACTAAATAAACAGAATAAAAACATACTTTTGGGAAGCAACTGTCCTTTCACTGTGCCACACAAATGAAAAGCATGAAACATATTGCTATAATTCTGTTTTCCAAGGGCCTGGTCACATGAAGGGGCTCCTGATTCGTGGTACATGGAAAATGGTTTTTGGACCTACCATTCTGTGGCTGCAGAGTCCTTCTGCTCCCATGAGATAGGACTTTGATTTAATCTGCTGCTAAAGTGCATAATCAGGTTAGAGATTATGCATATGCATGATGAAGGTATGGGAACTACAGAGAGATGGTTCAGCATTTAACTCTAAAGAAGGAGGACCATTTTCCTTTCACATGTATAAGATGTTGACTATGAAGAACATTGATCTTTTTAGCCAGAAGTATTAGCCGTATCACCAGTGAGAAAACAAACAAACAAACAAACAAACAAACAAAACAACCCAACCAAATAGCTAGGTTTTTCTGAGGCTTTGAAACTAGGATTACTGAAGAACTGAGAAAAGCATCAGCAGCTTCTCTCCTACACATGCACGCACACACTGATAGGAATTTACTCAAGCAAAAAACCCCTACAGACATTATAATTTAAGGATAACATCTTTTCCCTGGTACTCATACTCAGTGCATGATTATACAGTGGAGTTCCAAAGATGAATAAATTCAGTAAAAGTACTGTACATCACTGAAATGCACATAGAACAGGAACATTTAATTTTCTTCACTAAAATATATTCTGATAATAGTTTTTATTTAGAATTATATATTAATTTTGGTTTCCCTTCTTTAATTTTAAAAATAAAATCTGGTTTTGCATTTTGCAGACCAAGTTCAAATACTAATTATTCTCTTTAACTTATATGAACTTAAGGATCTGCAGTACCAAGTGTTCTGCAGGAAGAATTGGAGATGAGCTTTTCCTCTATGCTTCATGTAATAAAATTCTGATATTATTTCCACCTAGTATGACTATTGGGAAGAATCCCTTGTTGAGGAGAGTAGAACTATACTATCTGAAAAGAAAAGCTCGCATAGGAATCACCTTTTTAATTAGTATCAGATGCTGATTGCTACACCTCTTCAGTTGTACAGTATTTTCCTACCTCCTCCTTGCTCCTTTTGGGGTGTCTGCTGTACCAATTTTGTACAAAATAACACTTCTGATGGAGCTCACAGCCAGGTGGTCATCTGTAGTGAATTAGTGGTCATCTGTAGTGAATTAGTGTGGCCCAAAATTTTTAAGTATGCATAAACACAAATGCATTTGTGTGTGTGTACATATATATATATATACATAAAACCAAACAGATACTATGTATAAAACCCCAAATGTATACATAATAAAACAATGCATCTCTAAATGCATTAATAAGAAAAGGAGGACCAGGGAGAACCTTCATCCTTTGTTGAATGCAGGGGGAAAAATAGTCACTAAGGATGAAGAAAAGACTGAAATACTTAATGCCCTTTTTGCCTCGGTCTATAATAGCAGGACTAGTTGTTCTGTGGGCAGCCAGCCCCTTAAGCTGGAAAGCAGGGATGGGGAACAGGAGACCTCTGTAATCTAAGAGGAAATGGCAAACGATCTGCCGAACCACTTAGACATACACAAGTCTGTGGCACCAGATGTGTTACGCCCAAGAGTGCTGAAGGAGCTGGTGGATGTGCTTACCAAGCCACTCAAGATGTATCAGCCCTTCTGTCTAACCATTGAGGTTACAACAGCAAATTCAAAGCTGATCTAGAAGAAGGGCCAGAAGGAGGACCTGGGGAACTACACACCCATCAGATGTCAGTGCCAGGGAAGATCATGGAAGAAATATTCTTGAGTGACATGATACATCATTTATAGGATAATCAGGTGATCAGGTCCACTCATCATGGGTTCATGAAGGGCAGATGCTTAATGAACCCCATCTCCTTCTATGACAAGGTGACCTGCTTAGTTAATGAGGGGAAGGATGTGGATGTTGTTTACTCAGATTTCAGTAGAGCCTTTGATACTGTTTCCTGCAGCATCCTCATGAAAAAAATTACTCCCCTAGGTCTGAATGGGTGTACACACCATTGAATCAAGCACTGGTTGGATGACCAGGCCCAGAAAGTGGTAGCGAATAGAGTTAAATTCATTTGGTAGACAATCACAAGTGGTGTTCCCCAGGACACAGTGCTGTGGCCATTCCTCTTTCATATCTCTGTCAATCTGTCCTGGGAAATTTAAAGCACCCTCAGTAAGTTTGCA